>JZKD02S0174919.1:323838-355216 GCA_000966675.3 Picea glauca | reverse complement strand
AAGAAGAAAATATATTAAGTACCTTCAAAAAACTGGTGAAAGTGCCAGATAACATCCATAGATGTATGGCTACACTGGACTGCCCCAACAGAGGGGAAACCAGTCCAGCCAGCCTATAAAGTTTGCTAATCAGTTCTAGGATTCAAAAAGACAGTAAGTAGGAGCTGTACTTCAAAAGAAAGCTAACTAAGACTGACAGAGTTTGCCTTTAAAACACAATTAAACACCTGACTAGTGACCCTGGTTCGTGGCTGAGAGGTCGCCCGACCACGGCTCTTCCTCTATGTAGGTGGGCCCCGAGTCCCAAATCATATTAGTATTCACGTTGTCCACCACTCGCTCGGCCTCTTGCACCTCCAGCTGATGTTGTCGACTCGCTGAATCAACTCTTGCCATATCACTAGAGGTGCACTCCCTCCCAACATTTTCTGTGCTTTGCTGCATGGTGTCACCCTCCTCAGTTGCCGCACTGGGCACTTCCTCTGAGGAAACTCCACCTGGGTGAGAGGGAAAGGTCGCGCTCATGGAGGCCAGGAGATGGAGGAGAGTCACCACCTTGTTGTTTGTTGAATGCACCCAGAAGTGGAGGCCGTCTACCTCCTTACGTAACTTGAACACCAGGTCGTAAATGTTTTCGAGACTGTCCCTGAGCTGCACACCCGTGCTGGAGACGGGATTCTGATGAGCGTAATTCTTTGGTCTGCGGGGAGGAGGGGGACCTTCTGCGGAGCTCTGGGGTGGATTTGCTGCGGGTAGGAGGCCAGGTATCAGTTCTGCAGAGGCGGGGTCCGGATGTTGAGGGAGGGTTTCTATCCAGGGGACCATTGTCATAGAATGTGGCTGCAGAACAGGAGGCGAGAGAGAGGGCCTTCGAGGCCTCCAGGGAGATCCCCTTCGCGGCCTCCCTCGTTCGCGAGGCATTGGACCAGGCGTGGGGACGAGGTGAAGAAGCTCGCAGGGTACGTGGAGACTGAGAGAGCAAGCGAGGAGCCACAAGAAGCGAATGAAGTCCTCCCAAGAGCACGCAGGGGGATGCTCACCGCCCCTGGACCAGAGACTATGGGTGATAATCCGCGCGAGAGCCATGTTATGAAAATCCAAATGGAGGGGGAGAAAACAAACCTTAATTGCGCGCGTACAAACCTTAACTGCTCGTTGCATCAAATTAATACTGGAGGGCGGTGACGGGATCCGGCACGAGCCCATCACGTGGCCTCGTGCCCGATGGGCTGGTGCCAGCCTCCTCCAAATGCCCAGTGTCAACCAATAACACCCCATCTGGGGGATTGCTACAAATAATTTTATGAGCAACAACAAATAAAATTTGGAAATATGTCAAGATCAGATAGATGATTTTGCAGGACTGATTGCAGCCAAACCGTGAGGAATTTGGAGAAACGGTTGAAAACCCGGAACCCAAATGGACCCATTCACCTTCCGCGTAGAGATTTTCCCAAAAAATGCAAGATTTGAGATATATTTGGGTCTCTTTACGAGGAAAATTTCAGGTGGCAAAAATTATTAGTGACGCCCAGACTGTTCATTCATTTTATAAATATATGAGAAAGATTAGTGTCAGTATCCAAGAATTGGAGTGGAGGATTTTTATCCTTTCTCTTTTGTATATTATTTATTTTGTAACTTTTTTTTCTTTTCAAATGGAGTAATAGATGGCTGGAATCCTTGGGAGAATGAACGAGTATTTTTAAAGAAGAATATGGAATTCCAGGTTGCTTAATGGCTTTTGTCCTATGAGTAAAATTGTTTTATTTTCATATAATATCTTCATATTATTTGAATAATTGATTATGAATTGATTTAAATAACTTTAGTCCTTTTTATCAATATATGGTTAATTATTATCATTTATGTATTAATATTTTTTAATCTTTAAGCGTCTATTATCAAAAAAAATTCTTCTAGGACTACATAATGGACAAGTGATCCCAAAAATTAATAGAACAACATATATGCATTTTGGCTTTAATCTTTTGTTTGTAATGTTGTTATTTATGTTTTGTTAATCATGTTACATGTGCAGGTTTGATATCTTTAGATTAAATGATCTGTGATGTGTAGGAGGTTTATATTATAAATACCATCTATCATTTGCTTCTCAAAATACAAATGTTGTGATCATATATTCAATTTAAATAATGAGATTTATCTTTGAGTTTTAAATTGAATGATAAAATGCATAGATTGCTTCCAGATTTATCTTGCTGTAATCATGTATAGTTATGAGATCATAGGTTTATGCTTGTGTTTATTTTTCTATTATTAAAACCTAAGCTACCAATACATGTTCTGAATTTATTTAGAACAGTCATAAGGTTCATTGCATATTTCTCTCTTGGACATGGCAGTTGGATGTTCACTACTCATGCAGATGCTTGGATACACCTCACTAATACACTGTCAGGATAGCTTCTTTGTATTTTTCTATCATTTACATATCATTGAAACTAGAATGTATGGTTCATCTTTGACTATCCACATGTTCATGTTTCATTGAATTTTTTGCAAGATTCTTTAAATTTATAAAGGAAAAACAATAAATATTTTTATGTGTTTTCTTTATCTGCTTCTTAGAAGCAATCATTTTTCCATTGATTTTCATATGTTTCGATTAAAACTTGCAGCTTGTAAATAATGTAAATAAATGAGACTTGTATATCTTCTGCTTAAATACAACAAATACAATTACATTAGAGAATATATATATATATATATATATATATATATATATATATATATATACAGTGTTTAGTAATTAGTTAGCTATATTTCTCTTTTATTCGTTTCTTTTAGGATTCTTAGATTGGCCAACGGAGCCATTAAACCCATTAGAACGAGTTACACCAAACGACTTGAGTTATTTAGACAATCCCAGACCAGACTCTCTCTTCTAGTTGACGGACGGTCAATTTCGCCCGTCAACACTACTATATCACAAGAGAGCGTCTCCACGGATTTCATGGGTGGTTTTCCAAGAACAAGGAAGGGACATGACTATATATTTGTGGTAGTTGGTAGGTTTAGCAATATGTGCATTCTCTTGCCTTGTAAAAAGACAATCAAGGGGAAATATGAAACAAACATGTTATTTGAAAAGATTTGGGTTCACTTTGGGATACCAAGGAGTATAATCTCATATAGAGATACTAGTTTTCTCAATTCCTTTTGGAGTACACTTAGGAGAATATGGATACCAAGTTGAAGAGAACAACTACTTTCAATCCATAGATATATGGGTAGAGAGAAGTAGTCAATGGGACATTGGTTAAAACTTTGAGGGGTTATAATTAGAAGCATCTAAGTACTTTGGACAAAAACATGATTTATATTCAACATTCTTATAATAGAGTAGTCCACACTTCTTCTAATAAGTCCCATTTTGAAACTTTTTTTGGCATTTGCAACCTTTTCTCTTAGATTTTATATATGGATATTAAGGAGGAGTGAGGGAATACACCACATCATAATAATTGAAAGCTAAAAAATTCATTGATAAGAACAACTAGATCCATTTACAAGTACAAGAGGTATTGAAGAAGTTGCAGGAAAAGTACAATGCTTGACATGATTATCATAGAATTGAGAAAACATTCAAGGTGGGAGACATAGTTTGGTTGCATCTAAACAAAGACAAGTTACACGTTTCTCATAAGAAGATCAAGGCTCCATGTTATGGTACTTTTGAAGTGTTGGAGGTGGGTGACAATGCCTATAGACTTAGTCTACCCCCATATATGTGCATTTACTTAGTAGTGAATATGGAGAATATGAAAATCTACGAGACTTCTAGGTTGGACCAGGAAACTGATGAGAAAGTATTACCTACCATTTAAGATTTATCGCTAAAATATCAAGTAGCGTTATTAGAAGATACAATTTTTCAGAAGAAGTCCAGACTCAAATAGATGGGGGTACCATGAACTTTAGTAGGATAGGTTTAAAGGACAATTTCCAAGCAAGTCCAAGCCTCCCGCAATAAAATATTTTGGGGAACCAAAAACCTCCTTAAATGGGGAGGTATGATCTGAAATGAATAATTATATTATTTGTCATTTGTTTTTGTATCAATGTGTGTAAAAAATGGAGATATTGGCTTGTAGGGCCCATTTTAAGGGCATGTTATGCTTTGGTGATTTGTGGTCAAGAAAATTCTAGAGAATATTTGAGGCCTTAAACATATATTTTTTGGGTAAAAAATACGTGAACAAATTTATTACCCCACTATTATGCACATTGAGAGCATTCCAACTACATGAGTATTACCTCAATTATATTTCATATGTGGAAGTTATGCTTCCCACAAGTTAACCTATCCTGTTGACCACCATGATGTGGAGTGGATGCCATGTTAGCTCACATTACTCAAAGATGTGAAGCTAGTCATGTGTGGAATTTCAAGAATATTCTAGAGAGTACAAAACCATTGTTCAAAAAAATAGGTTATTCCCACAGAGGATGAACACCTTCAATAACCACTCACAAAACCAGATCAAAGATCATAACAAAATTTCTTTAACATGGTTAAATCCCTCTAAGAGGAAAATAGTCCATGGCCCCATCCAACATGGATATTTGAGGCAATGTTAATGCAAAATAAAAATACTTTACAAGAGAGTTTCTCTCAATCAATCATCGACAAATGAACCCTCGTGCTCTTTAAATAGAGATCATGGACCAATTGGGTGTTAAGAAACATATTAATGTATCCATTAAGATTTATAAGAATATGATTTTTTGTATCACTCTATGTCTACAACATATCATGACCATTGGATTACATGACTACACATGCATACTAACACATACTAAAGAAACACACTTTTACCCAAAGACACATTAGACCAAGTTGATCATAACAAAATCCTAATTGTCTAAATATCCTAACATCCCTCAAGAATAAATTGGGATAGGATTTAAGGATTTACAAAGATGATACAATAGGAGAAGGAAGGAGGAATTAGAGCCTATCCCCCCTTAATGACAATTTCCTGAAATCTTAACATAGATCGAAGTTTGGAAAACTCCACTTCTATAAGAGCCTTTGTGAAAATGTCTGCAACTTGATCATCGGTTGGGAAAAAGAGCACTTTAAGAACTTGATCATGAATTATCTTTCTGATGAAGTGAATTTCTAGCTCAATTTATTTGTTGCGTTGATGTTGAACTAGATCTTTGGCGATCTTGACGACACTCTAATACCATGTTTGAAAAAACAATGTATTCCCACAGAATGAAAACCTTCAATAACCACTCAGAAAAAAATATCAAAGATCAAGATGTTTTTACTTGGTTAAAACCCTCAAAGAGGGAAATATTCCACAACCCCAACCAACATTTCCACTTGAGGAAATATATTAATGAAAAATAAAAATATTTTACAACAGAGGTTCTCTTAATCGATCATTAGCAAATGACCTTTCATGATATTTAAATAGAGATCATAGACCAATCAAATTTTAAAACATGGATCAATGTATCCATCAATATTGAGGAGAACATGAGCCATCATATCACTCTATGTCTATAACATATCATGACCGTCATATTACATAACTCCAAATGCATAGTAATGCATACTAAAGAAACACACTTTTACCTAAAGACACAAATTTAGACCAAGTTGATCATATCTAACTCATAAGTGTATAAATATCCTAACATCCCCCTTAATAACAAATTGGGATAGGATTGAAGGATTTACAAAGGTAACACAATAGGAGAAGGAATAAGGCATTAAAGCCTATCCCCCCTTAATGCCAACTTTTTGAACTCCTAACATAGATTGAATTTTGGAAAAAATCGCTTCTGTAAGAGCCTTTGTGAAAATGTATGCAACTTGGTCATCGGTTGGGCAAAAGAGCACTTCAAGAACTCAATCATAAATGGACCAATCAAGTGTTAAACCACATATCAATATAGCTATTAAGATCAAGGATAATATGATTTGTTAGATCACTCTATGTCTAGAACATATTGTGACCATTGGATTACATAACTATAAATGCATGCTAAAGAAACACACTTTTACCTAAAGACACATTATACCAATTTGATCATAATGAACTCCTAAGTGTATAAATATCCGAAAAACCATAACCTGAATCATGAGCTAAGGCATGCAAAAACCCTAACCCTAACCCTATATGGCTATTAGGCTATGTTAAATACATGGCCATTAGGAAATGAAGGGGTACCATTCTTACTATATTATTTACTATTCCATAGTTGAACATAACATCTAGGAGTGGGATATAGAAGTATAATATAAACATTAGAAGATGTTGTAGCAACCATTCAGGTCACAATGTCCATGACAACTCCATAGTGAGTGCACTTTCTTAGTTTTTGCATTTCTTTATTGAGAAGAAAAGAGTAAGGCATAGGCCTCATTATGGTTAGTTTTTTCGTGTATTTGGTTTTCCTAGGGTACAACCCGTGTTCATTGTGTTCACGGTGTGTTGTTTTCATAGTTTTTTTCAATTTAGTTTTATTTTTGTATTTCGTGCATTAAGATAGTAACATTAAATTTGAAATCTAAAATATAACATTACATAATAAAATATTGTTGAATATTGTAAGATCTATTGGGATGAATAGTTCTAATAAAATATCTGTGACATTATAAAGATGATAGAGTGTTTTGAAAATAAAAAAGAGATCAACATATCAGTAAAGAAAAAATGAAGCGATTTACTAATAACATATCAACTTTATATGAATAAATTAAATTCTATTGAGAATAAAGAAACATAATTAAATAAATAAATAATATTAATTAATGAATATTTTGTTTTGTTTGCATATGATTAGCTCATCCCACATTTGTATGCAAAAATAGTTGAAGAAAATGGTAGAGACATAATATACATGCTTCAAAATGTAATTCCAAATTGAATGCTTCAAATAAGGAAATTTACAAGGAAATATCAAATCAAAACACACCGTTTTCTAGTATTCAAAACATAATCACAGTTTTATTGCAAAATCGTTTTTTATTATAATCATAATTCAATAGGCTAAATTCAATTCCATGTAAACATTGTTTTTAAGATAACCGTTACAATCACAATTCAATCAAATAAATCATACTCAATAAAAGGGTTTCGAATCCTATGGAAATTTATACATTAGGTATCTTCAACATTCAAACTTTAAAAATAAATATTTTCTTTAAATTAGAGAAAGAGAGACATTCCAACTTTGAACAAGTTAATCCTAGGCTAAATCCTACTGAATCAATTCCATGTAAACATTTTGTTTTTAAGATAACCGCTACAATCATAATTCAATCAAATAAATCATACTCAATAAAAGGGTTTGGAATCCTATGGAAATTTATACATTAGTATTTTCAACATTCAAACTTTAAAAATTAGGTATCTTCAACATTCAAATTTTAAAAATAAATATTTTTTTTGAATTAGAGAAAGAGAGACATTTCAACTTTGAACAAGTTATTTCTATAAGAAGAACAAGTTATTCTTATGGAAATTTGTACATTAGTTATTTTAACATTCAAACTTTAAAAATAAATATTTTAAGAGAGACATTCTAACTTTGAACAAGTTATTCCTATAATATTTTAAAAATTTGAAAACTAAATATTTACTTTGAATTAGAGAAAGAGAGACAATCAAGTTCTCAAAATAGCCTTTTGTATGAGATATTCATTCCTTTACCTATACACAAAAAAGAACATCCAATACCTTACTCATTCTTTTAGAAAGATTTAGAATCCTGGACATACATGTATGAATTTCAGTATTAAATCTAATTAAATAACAATGGCATGCATTCAATTAGGCAGTGATTTTGGTGGAAAGAAAAAAACAATGTTGTTACGAAATAAAGGATATGATGAGTATAATAATATACTTGTGCATTGATAATCTTGAATCCAAACTCCTTGATTAGTTTGTTCCTTATAAAAGGATCTATTTCCAAGTTGAAAGTAAGTAATTATCTAAAATTCTTTTTTTCCTAATAAATAATTAAGAATAAATAGATTGATGGAAGTTAATATCCTTTCCAAAAATATCTCTTCCCAAACCAAAAGCAAGTAACAACTCAATATAAATGGTGCATAACAAGGAAGTAGATCTCCTCTCCAAACAAGCACTGCTCGAGTCTTCAGAAAAATTGACTTATTACTTTATGCATAATGGGAAGGCTGAACCACTAACTCATATAAATCTATTTTAATAGTGGTATCTCATTGGGCAGGCCTTAGTACACTGGATTTTGGGGTGATTTATTTAAAATTTTGTGAAGAACATAACTATCTTTTTTGCATTTTGAAGATGTGAATTTTGTTGTATGATCCAACATCCCTTTTTGTGATGGATTAGTAATCATCTTTGACTGGTATAACTCAGTAGGGTCAATGAATATAGAGATTTTGGGTAAGGACAATTAAATCTATCCTCAGTAGTGATTAGTAATGTATTGTACTGAACTTGTGGGAAGACCATTGACATGGTTTTGATGATGTAAATGAAATTATAAGCCTAATATAATTTCGAGCAAATTTTCATTGGAAAAAAAAAGGCAGTGATTTTGGTGTAAAGGAAAAAACAATGTTGTTACGAAATAAAGGAACATACATGCATGAATTCCAATATCAAAATCTAATTAAATAACAATAGCATGCATTCAATTAGGCAATGATTTTGGTGGAAAGGGAAAAACAATGTTGTTACAAAATAAAGGAGATGATGAGTACAATAATATACTTGTCCATCGGTAATCTTGAATCCAAACTCCTTGATTAGTTTGTTCCTTATAAAAGGATCTATTTCCAAGCTGAAAGCAAGTAATCATCTAAAAACCTTTTTTTCTTAATAAATCATTGAGAATTAATAGATTGATGGACATTAATATCCTTTCCAAAAATATCTCTTCCCAAACCAAAAGCAAGTAACAACTCAATATAAATGGAAAAATGGAAATGATGAATGTATAACATGGACATTAAAAAAGATGCTATGGATTATTAGCAAACTAAGAGTAACAACTCAATATAAATGGAAAAATGGAAATGAAGAATGTATAACATGGACATTAAAAAAGATGCTATGGATTATTAGCAAACTAACAACATAACTTTACGAAATTGTAGATGATCAACAAGGAGGTAAGATATTTCTTTTATATAATTAATTAGAGAGATAATAAAGCATGACACGTGGTGTGTTCTTAGATACACCTATAGATATATGCAAGTATCGAGGAATTTCTTAGATACACCTATAGATGTATGCAAGTATCGAGGGATTACCCATATTCATTCTTTTTATTAAAATTTGTGTTTGGAAACATGCCGTTGTTAGAAAAATATGATCGTAGTGTAATAAAATAAAACAAATGCAGAAATAAAACACATAAGATACACAATACAATAGAGAGACAAATATATCTGGTTAATCCAATGTGGGCTATGTCCACTAGAGAAATTTCCAAATCCTTCCTTTATTATTATCCAACAAATGAAGGGATACAACCTATAACACATCCGCTGTAACTTCCTCTTCTTTCTCTCACAGTCTCCTCTCTTAGAATACAATATTCACTCTACTATACACACAACCACAATACAATTCCTCATAAAAGAGGGTTGTCTTCTAGGGAAAAAAACCCTAACATAACTTCTAACGTCAGATATGTGACCTTACAATGAACGATCTAGATTGACTACGAAATTACATTATTTGAATTGCATAAAAAATAAATCGACCAAGAATTGTGTATCCTACAGTCTCTTTAATCTGTATATGAATTATGAAGATAATCAGGCTCTACAACCAAGAATATTTTCCATCAACATATTTGGAAATGACTTAAAAATAAACATCTTATTTTTTATCATATATTTTGGTTATATATTAACTAAAACCCTAAATAAAAACCATTTATTAAAAAATCAAATTGATCTCAACTCCGTTTTTTAATGAACATTTGCTGAGTTGTCATAACTATGATAAAATGGTTTCATATCATACATTGATACATGTTCAATTATTTTCAAAATGAATTGTTGGGTGATTGGAATTATTGATTTTTTTTTTTTTTCACCAATTCAATGTTTAAGTTGCAAATTTAATTTAGTCATTAAAAAATCCACAAATATTTGGTTGAATTTTCCAATTACAATACTTGTTTATATTAACATTAACGTACAAAGGTTGTAACTAGCTCCATTATGACCTATCAACAATTCTTTTTATCCATTCTAGCCTATCAACAATTTTTTTTAACCATGTTCATGACTTGGTAGAGTCAATATCAATGCACTCGAATCAATATGCTCCTAATGAAAGTCTTTTAGATACAAGTCCATGAAAGGTGTTGTGGGTCACATGTTGAATTGGTGCAATAATAAACAAAGTATAATAGAGATGACGAGGGTTATTTTATTGATGCTTTCTAAATGATTTTTGAAGTGGGAGAGAAGCCTCAAGAACGTTTTAATTCGTCATTGTCCAGTTAATAAGCTTCATGAATTTTGAACAAAAAAATTAGTAAAATTGAAAGAGTTTTTGATACTATAAAGTTTTGGGTCATCAAATTCAGAGATTAAATCCACATATGACATGGGTAACAAGATTGAGTTAACGTGTTAAGGGCTATTAGATGAGTGGATATTAATTTCAAATTTAATTTAAATATTAATATTTGTTTGTAATAAAGAGATTAATGAAATTAAAAATAAGTATAGGAATAAGAAGAAAAAAAAAACGTTTAATGTATTTTTAATAAAACTATAATATCAAAGGTAAGGAAGTCTGAAGCATAGAGATTTAGGAAATATAAAGATTATGAAACATTTTGAAAATATGATTTAAAAGTTGGAAACATTATAATTGATTCGTAAACAAGGGATTTATGGCCCACTCATTTCACCAACATGGATCCTTTACGGAATTTAAACTTTTGTTCTTTGTCTTACTCTTTGACAAAGTGCTTTGTTTTCAAAAAGGCCACTAGGTCATTGTTCCTTTCCCCGTACAAGGATCTTCGTTTTCTCTTGGATGCAAATCCTATAATATGTTATCCAATGACCCACTAAATTTGTTTAGTGTAACTTGCACCCAATAGTTAGCTGACAATGCAATAAAAATCAAGCCAATAAAGATAAACCAAACTCTACCATTACTCTGCTACTTAGAACTTTGTTTTTCAGTTCTTCTGATGGTTGTAAGGCTTATGCTCTAGATGTAGTTCTGAGTGACAACTTATCCTTCATTACTCTCTAGTGGTAAATAAAGGATGGTTCTATTTGTGTCATGAGATACTTTACTGGTTACTTGCTCGTGGTGCCCAAAAAGTCTTATCTCTCTTCAAGTTTGATTCATTGTTCTATTTTGTTGTTTGTCGAGCCTGCTTATCTTCCTGATTGAAAGGTCTTGTTTCAATTGTGTTTGGATCCCATTTCTTGATGGGGGTTCCCCCCCACATATGTAGCTAGGGGGGGAGTGACGAAAATTCCTTAGAGAGCCCCCCCCGACGGGGGTTAGGTGGCAGTGCCTCCGAAGATAATTTTTTGGGAAAATTGCCTTGTAAAATATTATAATTTCATAGTCAATATGAACCTTTTATCATTAGGTTACAAATCTGATAGTATAAGTTATGTTAGGGTTTTTTCCCCTAGAAGATAACCCTCTTTTATGTATGAGGGAATTGTATTGCGACGATATGTGTGAGTGAATATTGTATTATGAGAGAGGAGACTGTGAGAAAAGAAGAGGAAGTTACAACGGGTGCGCTGTAGGTTGTATCCTTTCATTTGCTAGATAATAATAAAGGAAGGACTAACAATTTATCTGGTGGATGTAGCCTATATTGTGTGAACCACATATATTCGTGTCTCTATTGTATTGTGTATCTTTTGTGTTTTATTTTATTGCTTTGCAATCCTCTTTTATAACAATTGATATTGGCGTGAAAGGTAAATCGCAGGAAAAGAGGGTTCCTAGTTCGAGTGGGAGAAATGTTGGAAGATGAAAATTTTAGGGTCTTGAAATTTAACGACTAAAACTACCAGTTACGGAAGATGCAAATGGGAGAATATCTATATCAGAAGGATCTTTTCCTACCATTGGGTGAAAAAAAACAACAACTGATGAGTATGAAGGATGACAAATGGGAAGTTCTTGAAAGAAAGGCACTAGGAATGATACGACTGTGCTTGGAAGCATAAGTGGATTTCAACATTTTAAAAGAAAAGACAATGGAGGATCTGATGAAGGCATTGGATAAAATTTATGAAAAACCCTCGGCTTCCAACAAGGTATTTCTAATGAAGAAATTATTGAATATGAATATGTTAGAAGGTGGATCTGTTACTGATCATTTAAATAAATTTAATACAGTTACTAATAATCTAAGTTCTATAAGAGTGAAATTTGATGATGAGGTTATGGATCTTCTAATATTTTTCTCATTACCAGAAAGTTGGAATGGCTTGGTCATGGTTGTAAATAACTTTGTATCCGGTTCAAACACTCTGAAATTTGATGATGTTGTTGGTGTTATCCTTAGCGAGGAAATGTGACGGAAAAACACAAGTGAGACATCGGGTAATGTGTTGATCGTGGAGAATAGGGGAAAACACATGGAAAGAGGAAAGATCCCAGGGAACTGTTGGAAGTATAGGAAGGGTAGATCCAAATCCAAAATAGGAAAGATAGAGTACTGGAATTGTGGGAAGAAATGACATCTGAAGAAAGACTGCATATCTCCAAAGAAACAAGGAGATGGACAACAAAAGAAAAATTAGGAATCAAATGTAGCAGGTGATGTGTTACAAGATGCTTTGATTCTTTATTTAGATAATATGAATGATTAGTGGGTATTAGATTCAAGGGCTTCATTTCATGCCACACCCCATAGGAAATATTTTTAAGATTATGTTCAAGGTGATTTTGGACAGGTTTATCTGGGTGATGATGAATCATGTAAAATTGTTGGAATGAGTAAGGTACAAGTAAAGTTAAAGAATGGAAACTAATGGTTGCTGAAAGAGGTGAGACGTTTTCCATATTTGAGAAGAAATATAATTTCAATAGGGAAGTTGGGAAGTGAAGACTGTATATCTAAATTTACATAAAAGGCGTGGAAGGTCACTAAAGGATCACTGGTGATAGAAAAAGGAGAGAAGGTATGTACATTGTATTTATGTATTGGTGATGTTGACTCTTCTATCTCTTTAGCTTCTGCAGGAGTGGATACAACACCATGGAATCATAGGCTTGGACACATGAGTGAGAAGGGGATGCTGATACTCTACAAAGGAATTTGTTGCTAGATCTTAAACAAGTTGATTTGGATTTATGTGAGCATTATGTTTATGGAAAACAAAAGAGAGTTAGATTTCTCAGAGTCGGGAAGGAAAATAAGAGTGAAAAGTTAGAGCTTGTGATATAGATGTATGGGGAGAAACTCATGTATCATATCTTGGTGGCGCTCGTTATTATGTTACTTCTATTGATGATGGAACCAGGAAAACTTGGGTTTATTTCATTCGACAAAAATCTGATGTTTTTGACACTTTTAAGAAATGGAAAGATCTGGTTGAGAATGAGATAGGAAAAATGTTGAAGTGTCTCACATCAAATAATGGAGGCCAATACTGCAACACGGAGTTTGATAATTACTGTTCATACCATCGGATTCATAGAGAGAAGACAATTCCAGGAACACCACAAGAAAATGGTGTGTTAGAAAGGATGAACAGGACAATGATGGAACATGTAAGGAGTATGAGATTGCATGTAGGGTTGACCTTATAGTTTTGGGAAGAGGTTGTATATACTGTTATTTACTTAATAAACAAAGGGCCTTCAAGATCCTTGGATGGTGGAATTCCGGAGGAGGCATGGACAAGTAAAATGGTAAACTATTCATTTCTGAAGACTTTTGGTTGTGAAGCATTTTCCATATTGATAAAGAAAATAGAATAAAGCTTAAGGAAAAATCCAAGAAGTGTACCTTTATTGGATACAATGTTGATGATTTTGGTTACCACTTATGGGATTATGAAAATCACAAAATCATTAGGATTATAGATGTGGTATTCAATGAAAAGATCACGTACAAAGATCAATTGCAGGGAAATAAATAGAAAAAGGAAAATACATAATACATAGTGCTTGATAAAATCAAAGAAAATGAAATTCCAAAGGTAACAAAAAATCAAAATGTACAAAAACATGAGCAATATGTACCTCAAACTCCTGCAAGTGTTGTTAGAAGATCTACCAGGTTAAGTAGGCCCCCTGAATGATACTCTCCTTCATTGTATTATTTATTGTTGGTTGATTCTGGTGAAGCAGAAAGTTATGAAGAGGCAATGTAGGTAGACACTAAAAAGAAGTGGGAGCAAGGCATGAAAGAGTAAAGGGACTCCTTGGTAAATAACTAGACTTGGGACTTGGTTCAATTTCCTATAGAAAAAGAGCATTGCAAAATTAATGGGTTTACAGGTTGAAGGAAGAAGATGGAGGCAAAAAGTGGTAGAAGGAAAGACTTGTTGTAAAGGGATTTGCATAGAAGAAAAGTATACATTTTGATGAAATATTTTCTCTTGTTGTTAAAATGACTTTAACTAGGACTATTTTAGGTCTTGTGGTAGTATAATATTTGCATCTTGAACAACTAGATGTAAAAACAAATTTTCTCCATGGGGATTTGGAGGGAGAGATTTATATGAAACAACCAAAAGGGTATGAGGTCAAAGGGAAGGAGAATTTGGTATGTAGGTTGAAGAAGAGGTTGTATGGCCTAAAGCAAGCTCCAAGGTAGTGATATTTTAAATTTGATAGATTTATGACACAACAAGGTTACAGTAGATGCCATTTTGATCACTGTGTTTATTTTAAGAGTCTAGAAAATGGAAGTTATATTATCTTGCTATTGTATGTAGATGACATGCTTGTTGCAGGGTCTAACACGTAGGATATAAATGTGCTCAAAATGAAATGATCTAATTCATTTGCGATGAAGGATTTGGGTGCTACAAAGAAAGTCCTTAGTATAAGAATAACACGAGACATGAATAATCACAAATTGATATTTTCTTAGGGTGAGTACATAGAGAAGGTGTTGGAGAGGTTTAGAATGCATAATGTAAAACTAGTTAGTACACCTTTGGAAAACCATTTAAAATTAACCAAGGAAATGATTCCCAAGACAAAAGAGAAGATATAATACATGTCCAAGGTCCCTTATTCATCAATAGTTGATAGCTTGATGTATGTGATGGTGTGCACAAGACTAGATATTGCACATGCAATGGGAGTTGTGAGCAAGTATATGAACAATCCAGGTAAAGAACATTGGGAGGAATTAAAGTGGATTCTCAGGTATTTGAGAGGTACTACTACTCATGCATTATGTTTTGGAGGATCAAACACTATTCTACATGGATATATTGATTCATATTTGGCAGGTGTTAAAGATAGCATGAGGAGTGCCACAAGGTATGTTTTTACTGTAGGTGGAACAACAATAAGTTAGATTTCAAAAATGAAAAAGGTGTAAGTTTTAAATATATGAAGTAAATAAAGGCATACAAATTCTAAGAAAAATAAAAATTAATCAATGGCTCACACATATAGTACACAAATATTTACGCTGGAAACCCTTAACCGGGAGAAAACCAACCTTCCTTGATGCCACACCTTTCAACTATTCATTGTATTAATTTTACCATTCCTAATACAATATATACACAATATTTTAGGTAATATGCAGCTACCAAAATCCTAATCCATTAATTTTATATTAATTTAGAAAATCACTAAAAATAGGTAACCAGGGGGGGGCAATCCTGCCCCCCTTAGAAACCCCCTAGGAAAGCGCTCGGCACACACGACACAAACAACGGAGGGGGGTATCATCAGACATAGTCGTCAAATATGACACACCCCCCCACACACATGCAAATACTATAACACCTACCCAACATTCTCCCACTTGTTGTTTTCTCTACATACACGGGGTCAGATGATTACATAATTTACAATCCAAGGAAGTAACACCCATTGTTTGTCAATGCCGGGATAAATTATTGGAGCTCACTGAATTTTTTAATGAATCTACAACATTCTTCAAAGTGTCTACCTTCTCCAGCAACACCTTCTTATCTTCAATCAAATCTCTCACAAAGCGATACTGCACATCAATATGATTTGTCTTTGAATGATAAGCTATGTTCTTTTCCAGGAAGATTGCACTCTGACTGTCACAATCTAACCTTACTTCTTGTTGTACCAATCCAATACCTAAACACAATCTCTCTAACCATATTGATTCCTTGCATGTATGAGTGGCTTCCATGTATTCATCTTCTATAATTGAGAGTGCCACTACAACCTATCTTTTTCTTATCCAACTGATTGCTCGTCCAAATAGGTTAAAATACCCACTTGTAGATATTCTATGATCAAGATCTGCAACCCATTTTGCATCAACAAATGCATGTATGTTCAACACTTTGTCCAATTCTGGTCTTCCTTGGTAGCACAATCCATAGCTAGAAGTGCCACACAAATACCTGAAAACCCTCTTTACTATCATCCAATGCTCCTTCCCTGGTTTTGACATATATCTGCTCAAAACTCCCATTGAATGTGCAATTTTTGGTATAGTACAAACCATTGCATACATCAAACTTCCTACCACACTAGCATATGGAACATGGGACATGTCCTCTTCCTCTTCTTATGTCTTGGGAAACTGATCTACAAATAACTTTACACCTACAAGAATAGGAACCTTGACCGTTTTACTTTCTTGCATATTAAACCTCTGCAATATCATCTCAACATATTTTCTCTGATTCAACATTAAACCTCTGCAATTTCATCTGAACATAGTTTCATGTTTGCATGATCTCTTTTAATATCCATTCCTATAATGAATTTAGCAGCACCGAGATCCTTCATTTCAAATTTGAAGGATAGTTTTGATTTCACCTCCTTGATAACATCCATGTTATTTCCTACCAACAACATGTCATCGACATACAACACTACATAAATGAAGTGATTACCAAACTTCTTGGAATATACACAATGGTTATCCCTACTTCTCACAAATCCCAATCCAAGGATGTATGTGTCAAACTTTTGGTACCACATCCTAGGTGATTTCTTCATACCATATAAGAGACTTATTTACCTTACATACTATCTCTTTATTTCCCTTCACTACAAATCCTTGTGGCCGCTTCATGTAGATTTCTTCTTCCATATCCCCATGTAGGAATGTTTTCTTCACATCCATCTATTCTACTTCAAAATAAAAAACAAAAATAACAGATAAAATCAATCTAATAGAAGTTAACTTGGCAATAGGAGAAAAAATTTCATCAAAGTCAATTCCCTCTACCTAGGAATAACCTTTTTCTACTAACTGATCTTTGTATTTCTCCACTTTTCCTTTTACATTCAACTTCTTCTTAAACACCTATTTGTTGCCAATGGCCTTTCTTCCAATTGGCAACTCAACTAGATCCCATGCCTCATTCTTATCCAAGGCATCCATCTCTTCAACCATGACCTTCTTCCATAGTTTACTATCCTCTGAATTCATTTCTTCCATGACAGTCTGGGATAATCATCAATAATAGATAAAGAAAAATTAGCATGAAAATCAGGTGGGCTATACCTTTCTAATTTCCTTCTTTCCCTCATTTATCTCCTTAATACTGGAGTATGAGGTTCTTCTTCTTTTGATTCATCTTCTTCCATTGGTTCATATTTTGCATCATCCAACTCAAACTCTATTTTCTCATGTTCTTCTTTCCTTGGTAGGAATTTCTATTTGGGAACATCTTTAACCTCTCTAAAAACAACATCCCGACTATAAACAATATTCTTACTTTCTGGGTTCCAAAGTTTATAACCTTTCATACCATCTTTATAACCAATAAATATACACTTTTCAACTTTATTATCCAACTTACTCCTATTTTCCTTTGGAATATGTACAAAAGAATCACAACCAAACACTCTGAGATGTTCAAGAGAGGGTTTCTTAGTAGTCCATACTTCATGCAGAGTTTTTTCCACCAATGATGGTGAGGGAGATCTATTTACTAGGTAACATGTAGTACCCACTTCCTCTGCCAAAAATTATTGTCCTAACCTAGCACCACTGAGCATACTCCTTGCTTTTTCCATCAACATCTTGTTCATCCTTTCTGCAACCCCATTTTGTTGAGGTGTGTATGGAGTAGTCTCCTACCTTGATATATCGTACTTCTTACATAACTCTTTGAATTCATTCCCACAAAATTCTCCACCGTTATCTGTCCTCAACACCTTTATTTTATTTTCTGTATGATTTTCTACCAGAGCCTTAAACTCTTTAAATTTATCAAATACCTCAGATTTATTCCTAAGAAAATAAATCCACGTGTTCCTTGAGAATTTTTCCATGAATGAAAAATAATACATAGATTTACCTAGTGATGGAACATTAACAGGTCCAAACGCATCACTGTGCATCAACTATAAGATCCCCTTTGCTCTTGTAGCACCAGATGGGAAGCTTACTCGATTTTGTTTACCATATATGTAATGTTAAAAAAAATAAAAAATCCAGAGTGCAATTAGACATATCTTCTACCATACCTTTACTGCGTAGTGTTTGAAGGCCCTTTTCTCCAATATGTCCCAGTCTTTGGTGCCATAGCATGGTATTCTTTCCAGGGACAATATGGATCTTGTATTATTTATTTTTTTGCTAAGGGGCAACATAACCGTTACACCCACCAGTATAGGTTCTTCCCAATAATTTGTACATAGTTCCATATTGAACTCCCCTCATCAAAACCATTCCTCCTCTAACCATCTTGCAAGTTCCCTTTCTCAATAAAGTATCCACACTTGCATCATCCAAATTATTTACATATATTAGGCTCCTAGATAGATATGGGATGTGTATAACTTGAGGGAGAGTTATAATCCTTCCATATTTCAACAAAAACTTAACCCTTCCATGTCCCATGATTTTGGCTGTCAAGTCATCTCCTAGGAAGACATCACCACCATCATACTTTTCATATTCATTGAACCACTCCCTGTGAGGGGTCAAATGAAATGATGCACCTAAGTCGATCAACCATACATCACGATTTGCATGTGTACCTATAGATTCTAGGTAAACATCACCTCCTTATTATGTGGAGGTTTTCACCTCTATGGAGGAGGAATCATCAGATCCCTTTGCATTATCAACTTTATTAGATCTACAATCTTTTTTATAATTCCCAACATTTCCACATTTCCAACATTTCCTCAAATATTTATCTGGGGATTTAGATCTACCTTTAGATTTAGATCCCCCCCAAAGAATCATTTATATCCATATATTTGGGATGAACTCTTATAAATAAAGAATTTGTGCTATGACTATCCATGATTTTATGCCTCATCTCTTCTGATAACAAGGATGAAACCACATCCTCGTACTTCAATGCATATTGAGTAGTACTACCAATTTCTACAACTAGATTATCCTAGGAGTCTGGAGAGAAAAAAAAAAGTAATACACTTATATTCTTCTGCAAGTGTAATATTAAAAAAATACAAGTTGACTTACAAGATTTTTGAAGGAATTTAGAAGCTTTGTCACAAAATCTCCACTTCCATCCTAATATGATACAACTTCTTTTGAAGAAAAAACTCGTTCACCAAGGAATTTTACTGATACTAATTCCCCAACTTTTCCCATAGTTCCTTGGCTGTAGATTCTCCCGACACATTCAATAACACTGAGTCAACTAGGCAGAGTCAAATCATACTCCTTTCTCTTCTATCCAACTTCTCCCAATATTCTTGCAACATACCAGTAGATTGAGTATTAGTAGTTTGTGTACTAGTATTTTGTGTACTAGTAGTTTATGTACTAGCAGTTTGTGTACCAGTAGGTCGTGTACAAGGATCCACAACGATCCATTATTATTTGTCTACAAGAAGGTCCTCCATATTGAGCTTCCATAGCTCAAAGTTTTTACTGTTGAACTTATCAATCTCGATTATAGAACTTCTCTCCATTATCTTTCAACACACAAATCACCAATGCAAATCTCCCATTGAACCTAGGTTTATCACAGACCCAAGATAAACTTGATCTATCAAGACTGAGCCAAACCCTCAGTAACAAAGGTGTCCTCTTGAAGCCAAAAACATGCTTTGATACCACATGTAAGTTTTAAACTTGTGAAGTAAATCAATGCATGCAGATTCTAAGCAAAACAAAAATTAATCAATGGCTCACACATATAGTACACAAAGATTTACGCTAGAAACCCTTAAACCGAAGAAAACCTTCCATCCTTCATGTTGTACCTATCAACTCTTCATTGTATTAATTTCACTATTGACTATAAAATATAAACACAATATTTTAGGTATTTCACAGTTACCAAAACCCTAATCCATTAATCTAGGATTAATTTATAAAACCACTAAAAATAAGTAACCGGGAGTGGGAAATCCTGCCCCCCCTAGGACTCCCTAAGGAAAGCGCTCGACGCACATGAAACAAACAACGAAGGGGGATATCGTCATATGCATTTGTCAAATATGACACACCTGCCCACACACATGCAAATAATATAACACCTACCCAACAAAATGTTGTCGTACTTTCAATAACGAAAGCAAAGTATGTTGCTGCTATAGAGGCTAGTAAAGAGATGATTTAGTTACAAATGTTTATGGAGGAATTGGGAAAGCAACAAGAGAATATAAGGTTGTACTGTGACAACTAGAGTGCCATTCATATTTCAATGAAATCAACCTTCCATTCTAAGACTAAAAATATACAACTCATCTACCATTTCATATGATTCGTCTTGGAAGATGGAAAATTGAAGTTAGAAAAATTACATACTAGCCAGAATCTTGTAGACATGTTAACAAAGGTAGTAACCAAGGATAAACTGAGTTCCTGCTCAGTTTTAGTTGGCCTTCAAACATGAAGGTGAATATGAGAAACTTTGCAGGTCCAAGGTGGATCATATTCCATCATGTACAACAACAATGGAGTTGCTGTGATCAGTCTCCAAGTGGGAGATTGTTGGTTGTGGAGCCTAATTATCTTCTTGATTCAAAGGTCTTTTTTAAGCTATTTTTGGATCCCATTTTCTGACGGGGCGATGTGGGGGGATTCCACCCCCACATATGTCGTCGTATCGGGGGGGGGGGCAACAACTCCTTAGAGCCACCCCATGGCAGGGGGTCAGGGGCAGCATCCCTGAAGACAATTTTTTGGGAAAATTTCCTTGTAAAATATTATAATTTCATAGTCAATCTGAACTGTTCAAAATATTATATTTTTTTATTCAATCTAAATTGTTCATCATTAGGTTATAGATATGACAAAAAAAGTTATGTTAGGTTTTTTTTCCCTAGAAGGAAACCCTCTTTTATGTATGAGGAAATTGTATTGTGACTTTACATGTGAGTGAATATTGTATTATGAGAGAGGCGATTGTGAGCAAAGAAGAGGAAGTTACAATGACTATGTTGTAGGTTGTAACCCTTCATTTATTGGATAATAATAAATGAAGGACTACAAATTTATCTAGTGGATGTATCCCATATTGGGTGAACCACATATATCTACGTCTCTATTGTATTGTGTATCTTCTTTGTTTTATTTTATTGCTTCATGATCCTCTTTTCAAACATATTTGCTACTAGGTAGGACCAATGCTAGCCACCAATTTCACTACACTATCTCTTCAACATGAATGGCTAAATCCATCCTCTCCAATATCTAATTAGAAAACAAGGTAGTGAGAGGTTTAATTATGTGCCTGGCCTATTCTATGGTACGAAAACACCATTGATCTTTACACCCAATGTTTTCCCAAAATAAATGAAAACAATCAGTATAATCATTTGCATGAATTTTCTTGCACCCTGTCTAGGATCACTAGTCATATCTGTTGATTTTTCAATAGTCTAGGTTAAGCATGAAGTTTATTCCATTTTATCATTTAACCATAACCATAAATTTTGCAGCAATCAAGATCACAAGAAGAAGCACCATGCACAAGAACACAAAATGTATCCTGGGAAACCATTCTCAACAAGGGAAGAAAACTCGACCAAATCCTTTGCTATATTCTTCAAGAGAAATACCTTCACCTCCAAGAAAGACCTAGCACACAAAAGGGTGCTTAAACCCTAGAAATCTAGCACCCAAGAGAGGTGCACACCTTTTGCCAAAGAAGTGTACTTGCTGAAATTTCCAAACTCACAAGTGAGATATGATTCCACAATGGGGAATCATCCCTTACTTATATTAGACTTGTCCAATCAATAAAGGTATCTATTGGATCAATAGGGTTGACCTCTCTAAGTCACTTTATAATTATAATAATATTAATTATGATTATAATAATATTAATTATTATAATTAATATTAACCATATTAATTATCTTTTACATTTATTATTAATCATATTAATTAGGGTTACAGGCATGTCTTACTCTTTAAACAACACATATCAAAGGATCTTATACACCCACTAGTGCTCATACACTAGGGGCACATCCATAGGGATTTCATAGTTCTAGATCACTAAAATACATAGAAAAACTATATCTACACACACGTTCACCTGTGCTCATCCAAAGGCATTGTAATATCCCCAAGAACGAGACCTGTTGTAATCATGTTTATGAATTGTAAATAATGTTTTGTAGGTTGGTGAGCCAAGTATTGATAAGATGGTGGGCTTATGTGTTTATTAGGCTGGAGAGCCTAAGTATTAAGGAAAGAAGCCTGATTTTTGTATATGTATTATGCAGATCATTAATATAATATATGAACATCGCTATGTGTAGATTGACCATGAAGAAAGAGTGATGGGGGAATAAGATTCCACAAGGTGGGTAAGGGAAAAGGGGTTGAAAGATTGAAAAGAGGGGATAAATTTAGGGGCTTAAGTCCTTGGGAATAATAATTTATTATTATTCCAAAAGATATGTGAAATGTAGGTTTTTATCCTAAGTTCCTGGAAAGGGAGAACGTGAGAAAAAGGGAACACATGTTGTTGGAGTGCATGCAACCTCATGGGAAACATGTGTCGACCCAGGCACATGAAATTTAACCCAAGAATATAGCCATGATGGGGGTTCTTCCTCTATTAGACCGTCCACTGTCTGAACTGAGGGATCATTGCGTCTGATCTCTGTATGCCTCACGCAGCTCTGAGACTCGAGGCCGATGATGCTTTCTTGAGAGCCGATACACCCTCTGTCCAAACTATTGAGTCTATGTCGAACTCTACGTGAATTTCTTGTCACACATCTGGAAAACTGGTGTTATCTAAACCGTACTGTGTCTTAGTGGCATGTTGTCATTTCCTGGTTCCACACCTCATTTTCTTGTTGCTGCTATTACCTATGAGTTAACCCAAGATGTTGTTGTTACTGTCATCCTGAACTTGTAGGAATTGAATTGGAAACTGGTGGAATAATTGGGTTGTCAGGCCTATGGTAGAAGGGACAGGTTGTCAAGCCTATGATAAATTCTCTCCAAGTGAGGGAGTCTTTCGGGGAGTGGTTTTCTCCCAGAGAGAGTCCAACACCAGCTACGGAGCTCTGAGAATTCTTGATCTGTCCTGTTGTCGAGGCCTAGAGGGGAGGTGAAGAACCAATGGACTGTGCTTGTGAAGGTGTATTCTCCCGGGTGGAACAAGCATGTGGGAAATGAGAGTACGTGAGTAGTGGGCGTAAGAAGGCTTCCGGGGGAGAATCCTTCCGATTGCTCTATGCAGTTTTCCGGTAACCTCAACCTAGTCTAGCATTCCCTTACCTTGGGTGGAGCTTAGTCCCAGCTCGGGGGTGACCCACTGTTGAGCGTGATGAGAAGTGAGGTCTAAGGCTGGGAGGTTCATGGAAATTTTGCACGTGGTTGGTGGAGTTACTACAGTTTCAAAGATAAGTATATGCATGCATTTAATTTCAATTAAAGTGCATGTCTGTGATGCTTGCAATATTATCATGTATTCCATTGCAATGATATTTACTGTTAATTCCATTAATTCTATATGTTAGCAGTAATTATATGTTTACTCTGTGTTAATTCATTTAACTTCACTTAAGTGCATACTACTTAAGTATGAGAATTTTTTCACGTAGTAGCGTTGCCTGACAAGTGGGTTGATGGTCGAGGACGTTACAATATGGTGTCATAGCCCAAGGTCTCAACGTTGAGCCTAGATGGGCCGGATAAGTGGTCTTTGGACCCGAGGTTTCGAGAGGAAATTGTGTCTGGAGGACTAATTTCAAACCTTAGAATGTTTCTGAGTGCTAATGGGTTACTGGGTCGTGTACAAAGCTCATGATAAGTAGCGGTAGAATAAAACCACATCTGGTGTGTTATTTGACCATAGAGAGGGAGGGCGCTCAACACTTGGGGTGTTGGAGCCGTAGGATCTGTTTGGAAAGAAGGGAAAAACCTTTACGACCTTTAGATCTAGAGAAGGTGCCAGGAGGATATCCAATAATCCTTTCAGGAGTTTGGATGTCGGGAAAAGCGGGGTGCGCTGAGGCACAAACCCCTGAAGCCCGAAACTTTGAAGTCTCGAGAAGATATACACCATATATTTGGGAAAAATATCTCATACATGGATCAAGAAGAAGAGAAAAGAGTGATTTCAGGAGTTCGACTGTCGAGAGAAGTGGGATGTGCTGATGCACAAACTCTCGAAGCCCGAAATCACAAAATCACAAAGAGAGAAAGTAGTGGGTTGGGTTGACATCACTTGGATGGATGTGTACCCATGGGATGTGTGTCATGTGCTAGTGGGTCTTGAAGGAAAAATTAGACGCAGTGGGGCCGGAGGGAATCACCTAGGGTGATGTGGAATTTCTTAAGAGCAACACATGTCACCACCCTGGTTGGTGGCAATTGTGTTGTAGGCCCGGTGGCTAGAAAGGTTGGAAGTTCAGAAATTACGAGTTGGAGAGGGAAGAAAGTGTGAGAGCCTCCAACATCAAAATCTTGAAACCCAGAAACCCCGAAGTCCCAATTAGAGAACCTTGAAACCTAGCACTTGGTCACAGACCATGGTCACTTGGGTTGGAAAACTAAGAGAAAAGGGGCTAAGGCATGAGTGCACTACATAGCCGATCAGAGCTCATAAAATTCATGGAAACTGGACTTTTTCTTGAATCAAGTTGTTTATGAATGCTGTGGTATTTGTTAAGGAATAACGACTTGAAAAATTCCTGTTGTCTGCACGTTGTGATGCAGAAGTTCAACAAGCACTAGAACCGAATAGAATTTCCACTGAGTGCAAAAGAAATGGAAAGTGAACAGACTGCTTCCAGTTCCAAGGACGAAGAAAAAAGAATGGATGTTCATTTGGGAGTTGAAGGATAGAAATCCAATGGCCATTGAAAAAATATAGATAAGGAAGGGAACATGAGGAAGATCATTGAAGGATTTAAAAAAGATGTCCAAAATCGCCGAGCAGATAGCAAAAATCTTAGAAAAGCTCAGGAAAAACAAGGTGAATTTAACATAAAGTTGTTAAAGAGTTTGGAGAGAATAGAAAAGAAGTTGGATAAGGAGAGTGACTTGAGTAGAACAGAGAGTCACCAAAATTCTGAGGGAAGAAGGTCAAGGAGTGTGGGTAGACACCATCATCACTCCCAAGGTCTCTCCAAGAGAAGGACACATAGTTGTTCAAGTCCATCCCCTACCAGAAAGCACATGAGATTTGGAGTGGATGAATTGAAGGGAGAGATGAACAATATTAGGACTCCTACGTTCGATGGAGAACATCAAAAGGAGGAATATTCCGAAACATGGTTGCTTGGTATGAGGAAATACTTCCAAATACAAAATTATTCCTCTCATGCGGAAGGAAGAATTGCAATGTTTCAATTGAAAGGAAAAGCATTCATGTGGTGGGATCAACTTGTGCAGGTGCAACACATTAGAGAGAAAGATATCACTTGGAAAGAATTCAAGAGGTATTTTGAGAAGAAGTATTTGACTAAGAGATATTATGACATAAAGATGAAGGAGTTCTTTGAACTCAAGCTAGGCAACATGACCATTGATGAATATGAACGTAGGTTTTTGGAATTGCCGAAGTATGTTCCATTCATCAAAGAAGAAACTGTCAATATTCAAATGTATCTGAGTGGATTTCCACCTTCCATTGGTGACAAGATCTAGTATGATGACCCAAAAACCATGGAAGAAATGATAAGAAAAGAGAAATTCTTATATGAGAAGCAAAGAGAAAATCCTACCTTTCGGAAGGCTTGGGACGACCAGAGGAAGTTCAAGAAAGAACAGAGGTAGAAGGGAAACAAACCTCCCTTTCTCAGAAATAGTCCTCAAGGAAAGCCATAGTTTAGAGAGCTGAGAATGGTTGAAGTAGGGGAACAAAGGCCAAGACAGGTGCCCATTCAGTGTTGGGGATGTCAGGGAAACCATAAGTACAAAGATTGTCGCCACAAAAATGGCAAAGTGAGAGCTGTCCATAATTTTCAGCAAGATGAAATAGTGGAGGACATGGGTAGTAGAATGCCAAGGATCTATGTGGCCCTGTACAACAAGCAAGCTGAATTTCAGTCACACATGAATGAAGTAGAATGTATGATTAACAACCAACCATTTACTATTTTAATTGATTCAGGGGATAGACATAGTTATGTAGATCCTAGAGTGGTGCAAAGTTTTCATTTGTCAAGAAGAAAACATGAAAAGTCTTGGTTAGTGCAGCTATCTACAGGAACCAAGAGAAAATTCATTGAGTTAGTTAAGTCCTGTCTAGTGGATATGAAGGGACTGAGCACAAAGGATGAATTGAATATTATTCCTTTAGGTTCTTATGATTGTCTAATTGGGATGGACTGGTTGGACCAACACCATGCCATCTTGGACTGTCGTAACAAGGCATTCACTTTCCTGGATGAGGAAGGGAATTGAAAAACAGTCCAAGGAATTACCAGAACTGTTGCTATCAGAGAAATCTCAGCAATGCAGTTGAAGAAGTGCTACAAAAAAGGATGTTAATTATTTGCAGCCCATGTGTAGGAAGCACCTAAGGATAAGGTGTCAAATATTGGAGATCATGTGGTGCTAAAAGAGTTTGAAGATGTATTTCAAGAGGTACCTGGATTACCCCCGAAGAGAGATATTGATTTCTTTGTAAACTTGATGCCTGGAGTAGCTCCAGTGTCGAAAGCTCCTGACAGAATGAGTATGCCAGAAGTGAAAGAGTTGCAATTGAAACTTGAAGAGATTCTGAAGAAGGGGTACATACTCCCAAGTGTGTCACCTTGGGGTGCCCCAATCATGTTCGTGAATAAGAAGGACATAACACTAAGATTTTGTATCGATTTCAAACAATTGAGTAAAGTAACTATGAAGAACAAATATCCTCTGCTGAGGATTGATGACTTCTTCAATCAGTTGAAGGATGCGAAGATATTTCCGAAGATAGACCTCAGGTCGGGATATCACTAGGTAAGGATAAAGGATGAAGACATCAACAAGACCACCTTTAGAACAAGGTATGGTCATTACGAGTTCACAGTGGTGTCATTTGGGTTGTCAAATGCACTCGCTATTTTTATGTGCTTGATGAATGGTGTATTCAACGACTATCTAGAAAATTTTGTCATAGTATTCCTGGATGAAATTCTAGTGTATTCCAAGACGGAGGAAGAGCATGAACAACATCTTAGGAGGGTGTTGTAGGTTATAAGAGAGCACCAATTGTATGCCAAGTTGAGAAAATGCTTGTTTTATCAGGAGTAAATCCATTACTTGGGGCATATTATTTCGAAGGATGGGATAGCTGTAGATCCTGAGAAGATTGAGGCCATTAGAGAATGGTAGGTGCCAAAGAATGTGACAAAAGTTATATCCTTCATGGGATTAGCTGGTTATTACAGAAGGTTTACACAGGGTTCTCGAGGATAACTCACCCTATCACTTCCTTTCAAAGGAAGGAGAAGAATTTTTAGTGGACTGAGGATTGTGAGAAAAGATTCCAACAATTGAAGTAACTGTTAACCAGTGCTCCAATCTTGAGGATTTCAGATCCAAAAAAATATTTCTTGGTGTGCACTAATGCCTGCAAAGAAGGACTGGGAGGTTTCCTCAGTTAGAATGGATTCATATTTTGTTATGAATCCAAAAAGTTTAAAGAGCATGAAAGGAACTATGCAACTCATGATTTGGAGTTGGCAGCCATAGTACACGCTCTAAAGAAATGGAGACATTACCTCATGGGAAGGATGTTTGAACTAAAAACAGACCATAATGGTCTGAAGTACTTGTTTGATCAACCAACCTTGAACGCTAGATAAAGTAGGTGGTTGGAGTTTCTCTGTGAGTATGATTTTGATATCAGGCATATCAAAGGGAAGGAAAATAAAGTGGCTGATGCACTCAACAGAAGAGTGCATGAATTACATGCTACAACCATTAGCATGTACCAAACTGATATTAAAAGAAGAATTTTGGAGGCTGCAAATACAGATTTGCAGTACAGGGATTTGGTAGCAAAGCTACAACAAGGTAAGATTCCATAGAAAGTGGAGAGTTATAAATTGGAAACAGATGGCATACTTCTATACAAGAACAAAACTTATGTACCTAATGTCCAGGATTTGAAACTTGATATTTTGCATGAAATGCACAATGTGCCTTATGCTGGGTACCTTGGATATCAGAAAATTGTGGCAGCAATCAAGAGCCATTACTTTTGGCCAGGTATGAAGAAAGAGATTGTTGAATACATCACCAAATGTATGGAGTGCTAGAAGGTTAAAGCTGAGCTCATGCACCCAGTAGGGTTGCTGCAACCTTTACCCATTCTTGAGTGGAAGTGGGAAGTAGTGACAATGGATTTCGTCACGAGATTGCCTAGAACAGGAAAGCAACATGATTCAATTATGGTGGTGGTGGAAAAGCTTACAGAAGCTGCCCATTTCATTTCATTAAAGACTACTCACAAGGCAATAGATGTTGCCGACATATTTGTGAAGGAAATAACATGCTTGCACAAAATCCCTAAGATAATTGTGTTTGACAGAGACCCAAAATTTACCTCAAATTTCTGGAAGGGATTGTTCAAAGGATTCATAATGAATCTGAAATTTAGTACATCTTATCATCCTTAGTCCGATGGGAAGATGGAGAGGGTGAACAGACTAATAGAAGACAGGCTAAGGATGTATGTGATGGACAAACCATCGAAATGGGAATACTACCTGCACTTGGTAGAATTCACCTACAATAATGGGTATCAAACATCATTGAAGATGATCCCATTTGAAGCACTTTATGGCAGAAAGTGCAATACTCGAGTAAGATAGGATAATCCATCTCATAGGGTAGTAGTTGGGCTAGAGTTTCTCAAGGAAATGGAAGAACAAATGCTAAAAATTATGCAGAATTTAAAGGTTGCCCAAGACAGGAAGAAAAGTTATGCTAATAAGAACAGAACCCACAAAGAGTTCAAAGTGGGCAGTCATGTTTTTCTGAAAGTAAAAGCTAATAGAAGTTCCTTGAAGCTAGGAAACTGCGCCAAGTTGGCAACCAGATTTTGTGGGCCATTTGAAATACTAGAAAGGATTGGGCCAGTTACATATATTCTTGCATTACCTGCATCCATGAATGTACATAATGTGTTTCATGTTTCATTGCTTAAGAAATATATACCTGATGATAATCGTGTAATTGATTGGAATGTGATTCAGGTGGAACAAGAAGGTGTCCTGCAAGTGCATCCTATGCGCATATTAGACCGGAAAAGAAAACAACTCCGGAATTGAGCCACAGGTCTTGTAAAGGTCCAGTGGACCTGGTATGGTCCTCAGGAGGCGACATGGGAGCATGAGGATGCTATGCAGAAAGAATACCCACATCTTTTTGAATATTTTGAAAATCTTGTTGATGCTGTGTGAAAGTTGCACTGAGGACAATGCAAAAATGAGGGGAGGGGATTGTAATATCCCAAAGAACTAGCCCTGTTGTAATGATATTTATGAATTTTAAATCATGTTTTGTAGGCTAGTGAGCCAAGTATTGATACGTTGGTGGGATTATGTGTTTATTAGCCCGGAGAGCCTAAGTATTAAGGCCAAAATCCTGAATTGTGTATATGTAATTATGCAGATCATTAATATAATATATGAACATCGTTGCGTGTAGACTGACCATGAAGAAAGAGTGATGGGGGACTAAGATTCCACAAGGTAGGGTAAGGGAAAATGGGATGAAAGATTGGAAAGAGGGGATAAGCTTAGGATCTTAAGTCCTTGGGAATAATAATTTATTATTATTCCAAAAGGTATGTGAAATGTAGGTTTTTATCCTAAGTTCTTGGAAAGGGGGAATGTGAGAAAAAGGGAACACATGCTTTTGGAGAGCATGCAACCTCAGGGGAGACATGTGTCAACCTAGGCACATGCAATTTAACCCAAGAATTGAGCCGTGATGGGGGTTCGTCCTCCATTCGGCCGTCCACTTTCTGAATTGAGGGATCACTGCATCTGATATGTGTATGCCTCACGTAGCTCTGAGACCTGAGGCCGATGATATTTTATTGAGAGCCAATACATCCTCTGTCCGAACTATTGAGTCTGTGTCGACCTATGCGTGAATTGATTGTCATACATCCGACAAACATGTGTTATCTGAACCGTACTGTTTCTTAGTGGCTTGTTGTCGTTTCCTGGTTCCACACCCTATTTTCCTGTTGCTGCTGTCACCTGTGAGTTAACACAAGATGTTGCCATTTCTGTCATCCTGAAATTGCGGGAATTGAATTGGAAATTGGTGGAAGAAATAGGTTGTTAGGTCCATGGTAGAAGGGATAGGTTTTCAGGCCTATGAGAAACTCTCTCTAGGTGAAGGAGTCTGTCGGGGAGTGGTTTTCTCCCAGAGAGAGTCCAACACCAGCTATGGAGCTCAGAGAATTCCCGATCTGACCTATTTCTGAGGCCCAGAGGGGAGGTGAAGCACTAATGGTCTGTGCTTGTGAAGGTGTATACTCTCGGGTGGAACATGCATGTGGGGAATGAGAGTCCATGAGTAGGAGGCATAAGAGGGCTTATGGGGGAGAATCCTTCTGATTGCTCTGTGTAGTTTTCCTATAACCTCAACCTAGTCTAGCATTCCCTTACCTTGGGTGGATCTTAGTCCCAGCTCGGGGGTGACCCACTGTTGAGCGTGATGAGCATTGAGGTCTGTTATCACCCCATAATTTATGGGAATCAGCTGATGACTTGGATATTATCTGTATCTGGTGATTTGGTTCACAAATGATATTTCATTCTTCAAATAATTTGTGAAAAGAAAA
>JZKD02S0174919.1:294820-323828 GCA_000966675.3 Picea glauca | reverse complement strand
ATTCTTAAGTGCTTGTTAATTGGAGTATTTTCTTTATCTTTTCTTCTGTTCATCGCTTGAAATATTAAAGATCCAGTGAGGGGTGTTATCTCGCCTTGTGAAAGATTTTTTCTGAGTTTCTGGTTGCATCTCGGTTTTATTAAATACAGACCCCATAGCCCAATGGAAGTGTGATTTTTCTCAACCAAATTTAAAAATCCTTTACAACAAAACAAAACTCGTGTCTCTAACTAGCCTAAAATCTTAATTCAAACAAAGCTAAATTATATAGAGATATCCCTCTCTGAAGCTGGAAGGGTTAGATCCCAGCTTTAAAAGTGGTTGGTTAAGGTTACCTTTGTGTATTTCCTCTTTTCAACCTCTAGGGAATTTACAGAGTGATAACAAGGTCTAAGGCTGGGATGTTCGTGGAAATTCTACACGTGGTTGGTGGAGTTACTACAATTTCAAAGATAAGTATATGCATGTGTTTAATTTCAATTAAAATGCATGTCTATGATGCTTGCAATATTATCTTGTATTCCATTGCAATGATATTTACTGTTAATTCCATTAATTATGTATGTTAGAAGTAATTATATGTTTACTATGTTTTAAGTCATTTAACTTCACTTAAGTGCATACTGCTTAAGTATGAGAATGTTTCCACGTAGTAGCGTTGCCCGACAAGTGGGTTGATGGCCGGGGACATTATAGGCACGTCCACTCTACATATATTCTTTCCCACTACCTCACACATGAGAATCATCTGGAGTTTTCTCGTCAACTCTATTGCTCAGAGGAGGTTAACACATCATATTAATTTTTGTTCAGATGATGATGCACCCAACAATTTTTTATTTCACACGTTAACATTTTTCTCAGCCACATGCATGTCCAACTCATCAAATCTCCTTTCCCATTGGATAATCATCTGGATTTATTATCACTCTCTGAATGGAGGAGGTCATCTCTATGTTCCTAGCTCTGTCATGCAGGAACCACATACCCTTCTTAGGGGATTTTTCTAAGGTTTGTAAATTGAGAGAAAGACTCACATAGGTGCAATGATCCACACCTCACATGTTTGTAAGCTGGAGAATGTCTCACATTTCTTCATTCATCAACACTCCCTCTCAGCTAGAGAGGCATTCTTCATAATGTCATGTCTCACACGGATGTACTCTGAATTTTGCTTTTGGTCGGAGTCATCAATACTCCCTCTTAACTAGGAAGGCATTTTTCACTAAGTTATTATGGTGAAGATGTCTGTAATATGCTCATGTGTAGGAAGATACTGCAAGTGTACGATTTTCCTCTGCATCATATCTTTGATATGAGGATATTTCATATCATCGTGTTTTGATCCATCAAGAAGCACTGGGTTCTTAAGGATATTTACACACGACTCTTGGTTACCATCATAGGAACCATCTCATGGTCAAATAAATATGTCAGAAGCTAGTGAAGCCACATTGCTTCACACACTCGATGCTCTCTACTTTGCCTTTGTGGTACTCAAGGCCATAGAGTTTTGTTTCTTTCTTTATTAGTAAACCATGAAAAACTTCATGGTAGAACATAAACCATATGTGCTCTTCCGGTACACTGTATTTTCTACTCAATTTGAATTGTCATACCCTAGAAAATCAGGTTCACACTAGAGGCATATATTAGGCTATTTTCAACTGTGCCTTGTATATATCTCAATATATGTTTTGTTGTTGTCTAGTGATTTTGTCTCAGTTGACTCATGAAATGACTAGGCATACTCACTACATGGCATGAATCAAGTCTGGTGTTAACTAGATACATCAATGATCCAATTAGTTGTGGATTAATCTTGTCTAAATCATCATCATTCATTTTCTTCAAATCCATTATGGTGGTTTTGAATTCTGTTATACTGAACTTCTTAAGTATTCCCACTGTATGTTTTCTTTGAATTTAGGAAAATTTCATTGGTCCTCTATCACAATTATTGTCCCAAGAAGTGGTGCATCATGCTCATATCCTTCATCTCGAAATTTGAAGTCAAAGATTACTTGTATTCAACAATAAGGCTTCCTAAATAAGTCATCAAAATTGGGCTCTTGTCGCCAATACTGTTAATGATATAGGTTTGGATCAACAATACTCTTGCTGAAATCCAAACTCATCAAGAATCTATCTATCTGATATAGTTTCCAACTCATGGATGGTAGTACGGATGGAAGTGCATCAGGTTTACTGGAACAAGTGTCTCATCATAGACAACTCGCTATGTTTTTAAGAAATCTCTGGCTATAGATTTCATTTTGTATTTCTTGACACTTCCATCAGCTGCATGCTTGATCTTATAGATCCACTTGGAAGTTTATCACGAACTTCACTTCTGGTCCCTGGATAATATTTAATACATCAATTTTAGGGTATACTGGTATTGTTTTGTTATGGCATCTTTCCATACTTGTTCTTTTGTTGCTTATCTAATACAAGGAGGCCCAACATCAATAAGGTGGCTCATGACTGAAGGATAACTTGAAAATTTCTTTTTGCTTTCTTGGAATGTGCCTTGAGAGGCTTGTATGTTTCTTTGCTTCTTGCAGAGTGATTCTAGGTAGGATTTTTATGCCTTACTACAATATATCCGAAGATATCAACTGGAGAAACTGGATCAACTGGAATAATGTTTGTCTCCCTCTGGACTGATAAAGGGGGAGAAGGTATTGTCTCACTGTCAATATCCATCTGATATTTTTTGGATCTTTAAAAGGCTTTCTTTCTTATAGGGACATCATTTCTGTTTTTTCTTGTATGATGAAAAAATATGATTTAGACTCTCGTACCAGGGATAATGGTCCAAATATTTAATAGCTCCTTGTACTAGGAATCATATCCTTTATTTATTTTAAAAATGAAATCAACTTGTAAAATTAAAGATCAATTGATTTACCTAGTTGTAGTCATGTCCTTTTAAAGGAAGTACTTATCCTCTCTCTTATCTTCACTCTTTTGATGTGGATCTGGATCAATGTTAGCGATGGAAGCATATTGTCTTCCCTTCTTTCTAGTTGGACAGTTCCTTGCAATGTGTCCATACTTGTCACATCTGAATCACTAAATTTATGAGGCATCTCTTCTTTGATAGTCTAGATTGGATGAATAATTTTCACCTTTAAATGTTTGTCTGCAATTTCTTTTGAATTTTCCTCCCTTCTTTGTATGAAGTGAAAGAGCGTGATTTTCTTCTGAGGAATCTTCCACTCCTTTATTTATAAGTCTAAGTTCTTTTTGAGTGCAATATTTCCATAGGCGTTCAAAGGTTGGTAGAGATTATCTTCCACTAATACTCTGAATGAAGGGATCCCATGATTTTGTAATATTCTGGAGAGTGGTTAAGAAATGTTCTCTATCAGACATGATTTCCCCAATGTTTTCTAGTTGTTCTTTAATCTCTGATAAATTCATAAAGAAGAGTGCAACTGTGTCATCTTTCATCATCTTGGTACTTTGAAGTTGGATCTTTAAGGTAAGATCTCTGAGAGTGTTGTCACTTTCAAACATTCCTCTTCAAGTTTTATACATATCATAGGCTATCTTCAGATTGGCAATATGGGGCAAGAGATGATCTCTTACTGAGTAGATGATTATTTTCCTTGCTTTGACATCTTCTTCTTTTCTTATCTTCTTCTCTATATCTGTAGCTGTGTCTGGTAGAATTTTAGTTGTTACATCCAAGAGGTCATTTTCTTCAAGGGTGACTATAATATTTGATTTCCATGGGCTGAAGTTACTTTCTCCATCAAGCCTATAGTCTACTAATGTTCCGTTCTTCATTTGATTGGTTTCTTCAAATACTTGCTGGTTGGATTTTGAAAATAAAATGATTAGGTTGAATTAACAACCTTGGATTGTTTTGGACTTATGAATTAAAATGATCAATTTATTAGTGTTATAGATATGCTTTCTGATTCAAGAAAATGTTTCTTCATAAACCCAAAATTAATATTTTGCAGGAAATTTTGGCAACCTAGAAACCCTAGGTCCAAAAATAAAAAAAAAATTGGAATTTCGTTTTGAGAGATTTTGGATATGCACTGGAAGAGGCTGTACTCTTCTATGCCAAAATTATCCCCAACATCCAAGTATTAAGGTCTGAATCACCACTAAAAATGAGCCCGTACAAAATTTTTTGGAAACCCAAAGAGGGCCGTATGGTTCTGCAAAAGAGGAAGGATGACTAGTAAAAGATTGTAACTTGTGCAATGGGTTCTTCAAGACCTATGATATGATACCATGTTTATTTTTCAATAGGCTAGGTTAAGCATGAAGTTTATTCCATTTTATCATTTAACCATAACCATAAATGTTGCAACAATCAAGATCACAAGAAGAAGCACCATGCACAAGAACACAAAATGTATCATGGGAAACCCTTATAAAAAAGGGAGGAAAACCCATCCAAATCCTTTTCTATATTCTTCAAGAGAAATAGCTTCACCTCCAAGAAAGACCTAGCACACAAAAGGGTGCTTAAACCCTAGAACTCTAGCACCCAAGAGAGGTGCGCACCTTTTTCCAAAGAAGTGTACTTGCTGAAATTTCCAAACTCACAAGTGAGATATGATTCCACAATGGGGAATAATCCCTTACTTATATTAGAATTGTCCAATCAACAAAGGCATCTATTGGCTCAACAGGGCCGACCTCTCTAAGTCACTTTATAATAATAATAATAATAATAATTGTAATTATTATTATAATTAATATTAACCATATTAATTATCTTTTACATTTATTATTAATCATATTATGGTGGGGCCAACTTGTACCCTTTACATAAAGTTTAGGGTTACAGGAAAGTATGACTCTTTGAACAACATATAGCAAAGTATATGATACACCCACTAGTGCTCATCCACTAGGGGCACATCCATAGGGATGTTATAGTTCTGGCTCACTGCATTACATAGAAGAACCATATCTACACACATGTTCACCTGTGCTCATCCACATGCACCTCTACTCTATAGATCTTCTTTCCCACTGCCTTACACAAGAGAATCATTTGGAGTTTTCTTGTCAACTCTGCTGCTCAGAGGAGGCTAACACATCATCTTCATTTATTTTCACACGACGATGCACCCAACACTTTGGGATTTCACACATTCACCTTGTGCTAAGCCACAAGCACGTCCAACTTATCAGATCGCCTTTCCCACTGGATAATCCTCTGGAGTTATTCTCACTCTCTGAATGAAGGAGTTTATCTCTACGTTCCTAGCTTTGCCTCATGAAGGAACACCGTACCCTTCTTAGGGGATTTCTCTCAGGTTTGTAAGCTGAGAGAAAGACTCACATAGCTACAATGATCCACACCTCACATGTTTGTAAGATGGAGAATGTCTCACATAACTGCATTCATCAACAATATCCACTTCTATACACTAGCTAAAATTGAAATGAAAGCTAAGCTGAAAGAAACAAATTCATATGGTTGGCTATAGAATTAGACTTTGTTGGAGGGGACAAGCTTGTTGTCATTTTACACAACTGTAAGTTATTTATTTTCATGTTATCATTCTTATTTGTAGGTTTCTTTGGCTGAGTTATGAATAATTCAAGGAATGAAAAAACAAGAGATGTAAAGGGACACTATTTGTCATGGCATGTTACAAAACTTAAAGTAGAATCAAAATAAGTACTCAATCCAATTGAATGTAAAGTTATACCATTGCACAAAAGCACTGAGTGGTACAATGTCCCTAACAAGAATATATCAATCTTCAATCGAGAGCCACCGTGCCATTGAGGAGCCTTAAATATTCCAACCCCAACATTTACTTTGGAAAGTGAAGCCATATAATCACCAGATCTTAATCCATAGGGAGAATAACTTGCACTAATCATAGAAGCCAATTGAAACACCCAACATTCAATTTGACCACTCAACGAATAATTGAAAACATCCAACAAGGATTTGGAACACTCAACAAATAATTTAAATTCCTGGAAAGGAATTAGAACACCCAACCACTAATTAAAATTCCTAGGGAATGAAATTACAACCCTGTCAATGAGAAATCGATCAATTGAAGGGAAAAATAAACTAGGCAATTAAATAAAATTCCCAACAATTAATTTAAATGCTCGTGGAGAGAGGGAATGTATATATCGATTATGTACGTTACGTACAACCTTTGTATGATCATGTACAACTTCATCTCTGCAAAAAAAAAACCAAAGACTTGTGGGAGGTAGAAAACACCCCAACATATATGAATTTGACTAAGTAAGAGAGAATTCAACCCAAGTTGATGGGAATTTGACCAGGGGAGGAACAATTGTAGTGTATAGACTTGTGGGGATGCTCAACAATACAAAAGTAGTGAATTAATTTTTAAATACACGGATACCAATTTAGCAAGATAGATAGGAAAGGAAACCATATCAACAGTCATGTTATCACAACCATAAATCTTCAATTTCAAGTCGAATCTAACAATGGGAAATACAACTTTGTTGGTGTTCTTGGGAAAGAATTTCTAAGTTTTGATAACATGAATACAATAGATAGTTATTCATTTCCTTCAAAAATTCAATTACACGCAACATTAAAACACATGGGAATCCATACCTTATCTCAACAATTAAACAATCACCAAACTTATGCACAACACAATGAATTCACACACATATTGCTCTTCAAAAACATAGGGAAATGTCCAAGAATTCATACATCAATTTAAACACACCATAAGAAAAATATTTTACCCTGGAAACCCAAATGGGAAAACCAACTTCAAATGGGGCCCAATGTCTTCATTATGGAAATCTTTGGTTATAATGCAACTGATGCCCTTTGTGTATCCTCCTCTTCTTGGACCAAACAACCATTGAGAATGAGAGTGAAGGAGAAAATAAGAGAGATGTGGGATATGGGGAAGGACAATATCCCTAACCCTTGATTTACCATTCATCAACATTCTCTTCTATTTGTCTTTTTCTTTTCATTTAATTCTCTCATTTTTCTTTCTCACTCTCATCTTTGTCTTATTCAAGTTTTGCATTTACATTGTTTTACAAAGTATGATAACCTTCATAAATTATCAAATTTCTTTGTAGGTACTGAGTCTTACTCCCATTTGTTGGTTTGGATTCATTTTGAATCATGCCTCTCCATTGAGAGGATTTTTGGTCTCCAAAAACTCAAGAAAACCAATCTGGATCAATCTTCCTTTTTTCTAGAATGTGCCTCTGACTTTGGCTCATGGAAACAACTTTGAATCTATCTTGTGGCTTTGGCTATTGGCTCTAGTCCTGGATATGGATTTGGATTTGGTACTACCTCACTCGTTCTTGCAATACATAAGTCTTCTCATTAACTCTCAACTCTACAATCTCTAGATCTAAACTTTAGACTCAACACTCATTCCCATATCTCTTTCGGTCTTGGAGATGGTCCATCTTAGCAATCATGAAGCCAAGTCAAATGCTAGTCTTATTGTTTAGTGTGACCCAAACATGCTACCATCATGTATCAATATTACAAAAGGAAGCGAGACCTACATTGTATTGCTAGGATCAATTTCTCCCTAGTATGGAAACAACCCTCTCATTCTTGCACATGTTTGCATGCACATCATGGAGTTCTCAAGAACTCATCCAAAGGTCATTGTCCTCTATGCAATAATCTCTCACACATACTTAAGAACGAATTCTTCTAATGCAATATCGAAAACAACCATGGAATGTGGTTTTCCTTGTCATCAATATATTTTCCATCTTGTTGGTTATGAAGACCTCTTGTGCTGTTGTCACTCCTTGGACAACTTCTACCCTTTGGATTGGAGAGGCGAACAAATCTTCATCTTATTCAATCTTCACTCTCCACACTCTTCTCCTTGTTGTGTGGTTTCTAGAGTGAAGCTTTGAATGAAGCTTCCAACACTTTTGTTATATCAAGATTTGCCTCACCCTATGCAATCTTGCACATAAGGCCTTTTTCCATTTCCCTATGCAGATGTTTCATCCCTTTTTACAAATCCCAGAGCTAAAAATACATTTTTTCCAAATATATGCACCTTTCCTACTATACAACATGCGTATATGTAGGTTGCACCACTACAACCCGCGTACATTGGGAAATGTGCCAAAAATTGAAAAATGGTGTCGGGTTTCCATGTCACGACAGGATATCAATGATCCTTGGCCTTCCATATACTAGAAACATTCTAAATCGTTCCTTTAGTTCCATTTGAAGGCTATAAATGGGACAATTATGAGCTATGGAAAAGAGGAGAAATAATTCAACTTTGAGAGAAAAGTTACTTTGGAGGAATTATTCACTTCACATTGAGTCTATATCCCTTTGTCGTTTAAGTCTGAGCACAGTGTTCAGACCCCAAGATATTCCATTATTGAGTGAGAACTCCATTGTCTCTCTTACATGAGCTTGCCTTTGGTGGAGGATTGAAGTGGTGGAGGCCCAACTGGAAGGAAATTAGTTTCTCGGTTCTGAACCGTGCTGACACGGAAGTCTATAACTTTTGCACTTCTGCTGATCATATCTTAATAGAAATACTCTTTTCCCATCCAATTGATATCTTGAAAATATTTGAATTATTATTCCATGGGCATATTTGTTATGAATGTTAATGGATTATGCTATTTAATGTGCCAACATCATATATTATCACCATATGCTTTCTTTGCTTGGTTGTTGAGGACTAGTTGCAGGTATACTGCTTTGGGTCAAGTGTTCAACGATGGACTTCATTGAACGTCTGGAAGAGGTAGGCATTTTATCTTGTCTTGCTATAATATTTTTTTATATAGTATACCTGAGAATAGATTTGATTTTTGCAGTCATTTCCGTCTGTTGTGGTTTTCCCCTAGCCATAGAGAGATTTTCCTCATAACAAAATTGGCGACCATACTGGGGATTTGAATCTTCTTTTTTCAGGGTTTGGAGTGTTTTTCTCGTTAGATTTCTCTTGTTTATATTGTGTTTCTTGTCATATCATTGCTTGAAAGCCTCTGTTCACTCTGGGTCTGAGTCTTTCAACCTTATCCTTTTCCTTGTTGTTGTTTTGAAACATATACATAGATTTTTCCTTGACAGTCGTGTATATACGCGTGATGTCCTTCTACAAGCTGTGTACATACATGATTTTCCCTTGAATAGTCATGTACATCAACCTATTTTTCTTGTTTGCTGGGTTTGGTGGTTGCTGGGTAGGTTTTGATGATTGCTGATTCTTCTTGGGTCTCTGTAGTGACTGTTAAGTGTCCGTGGGATGGCAGGAAACCTATCTTTGGTTGAATTTTTGAGCGGTGCCTTTCTCGTCATCTTTTCATTTTGATTCTCCTTGTACATTGGGCTGAGTGTTTTTCTACTTGGTATCCTACTTGATTTGTCTCTTTTTATACAAAATAAAGTCTTTATATATCAAGCTGCTGTTCAGTCCATGCATTTTCATTTTTCTTATATTGAAAATACAAAAATATTAGGCATTTTACATTGATTGGAATTTTGATCTTTTGAGTCTTTGTCATTTAGCTTAGTGCATGTAAAGAAAGATTGTATTTTTATTCAGAATTGCATAATTGAATTGAAAATTGCATTATTTTAAGAAGCATATCATTCATTGAAAATTGAAGTTAGGACTTTGCATTGTATTCATATTTACTTTACTTGCTGAGTCATAACATCACTAGTTTAACCACCACACCTTTTTGAGCAAGCATGACCATTAAAATTAACGTTATAATTTAAAATTGATTAGTAACAAGTTTATTTTCTAGGGTGCACAAACTAGCTTAGGATTTAGTGCCTTAGAATAGGATTTTGTGAGTAAACTTCTCCAAGGCTATTAAATCAACATACGTGTCAGACTAAGGGAGTGGAGAAATCCATTGTATAATCGGTAATATCAGGAGGCTTCTCTTAGTGAGGCTTTGCACGAGGTTGCACGAGGTCGGTTGAAGGGATATCCCCCCGATACCTTCTCAACATCAGAGATATTTCTGGGGATCTATTCGTATTTGGGGATCTTGTTAGTGCCCTTACCTCTGTGAGAGGCGATGCTTTCAAGGTTTCAGGATTTTCTACCCTTCCCATACGGTGGACCTGAATTACAACTGATTGCCTGTGCATTAGTTATACAATGGTTGCTTAGTTGCTTGACTTAGGTGCCACATAGGTTACTTGCATGGGTTATTCTACAGGTACCCTGGTTAAGATAAGGGTCGGAAAACACACATCCTTTATGGAGGATTACCTCTCCGGGGGGATATAACCAACTGGTTGTTAAGCCCACGACGGACCTTATAACTAATTCTATTGCCTCCGAACTTTAGCAGGGAGTCTCAGGCCCCTCTTGGGAGAAACATACCTACTTTAGGGGGGGAGGCCCCTTTCAACCACTTAATATCGTTTGTGTGCATATTGGTCGTTTGATTAGTTTTGGTGTGCTCTTTGATTACTAGTTGGCCTTAGGATTTATTTTTGTATCTTGAGTCTTAAGTCATCATGGAGTCAGACCAACTTCCCCGTCGGTCCTGCTGCTTGTTATAGTTTGCACCAGATTTCAAGTATTTTCCTTCTAAAAGGTGTAGAGTTATTAGACGTGGTACACACACCTCCACTTTTCAGAATTGTGATTCTACAAGGATGAGTATTGAACTGAGTCATCAGAATATTGGGAGACCTTCGACTCCCACACCTACTATAGTTAATGACACTCCTTCGACTCCCACAACCACAATAGTTGTAGTGTCATAGGAACCTATCATCACTGCTTCCTGTCCTACAGTAAATGATAAACATATTTCCATGAACCCATTCGGGTCTCTTGGTCACTCACTGGGCTATAATGTTCAGTCTATCCCTATGGCCTCTAGTCCTTTTTCCTATGGTATGCCAAATTTCACCTCGTAGTTTTCAACCTCCATCCCAGCTGCTGGCCCTAATGCTAGTGTTGGAATTGGGGGCACAACTCCTCCTTATACTCCATTCTCATTTGGTGGCTCTCAGATCCCTCAAATGACTCCTACTATGGGAGGCATTCCCTCTTTTAACCTCGGGTCTAATCCTGTTTCTTCTGGGTGGAGAAACCAACCTGGCGGAAAATATTTTTCTCAAGTTTTGTCTTATACCCTCACCTCCTTAGTGCCAATTCCGACCAACACATTTGGCATGACGAATCCAACTTTATCCTACAGATTCACACCCGGAGGAGGTCAATTTCACACCTTGGGAAACCCCCAACTTGGAGCCACTCCGTCTAGGGGAAATTTTTATAACCCCCATCAGAACATTTCTACTGGAATGATTCCTAAACAATCTCTTATAAATTATCCTGGAGGAGGGTCTTATAACCTCGGACAGGGCTATGGTTCTTACCAGAACTTTAGATGGGCTTCAGTTCCCCAAACACAATCTTTCCAGGGAGCTTGGGGCCAGATGTTGCAACCCCATCTCCATTTTATGGCCACACTTGATCTGCCAGACTTGTCTAAGTTGATGAACAACCCTATGTGTCATGATCCTACATGCCCCCCCCGTCCCCGCTAAGATTCCTTTAGACATTCCGAAATTCAAAGGTAATAATGGTGAGGATCCTGATGATCATGTCACCACCTTTCACCTATGCTGTTCTTTGAATTCCATTAATGAAAATTCCATTCGGTTAAGATTATTTCAGCGCAACCTCATTGGGGTTACTAAAAAATGGTATATCGAGCTACCTAGGGGGCATATGGGACCTTTAGTTAGATGGTGCTAGTATTCCTTAACCACTTCCAATTGTTGGCTCATTACGATGCTGGCCTATAACTTCTGTCAAATTTATGCCAAGACACAACCAATCATATCTTGGATCACATCCAGGAGTGGGGTAGACGAAATAGGTTGATTAAGACCTGCATACCCCTGAATTTCCTATTAGAATGGTTCCTTAAGTCCTTACAACCTCCTATCTTGAAGGATGTTGCGACATCTATGGTTACATCTGAGGAAGAAGAACTATTCAAAGTCTAAAAGTTAGATCTTATATACGCTCAGTCTGGAATGTTATACCACATTCTTCCAGATGCACCGAGGTCAACCTATGACCCTAGACAAAATCTTGGACCTCATACCCATGGAATTGTAGGATCCGCCAATGTGAAATCCATAGACTCGATGACAAGCCATTTGAAAGAGTTATCTATAAACCAATTTACAAGAGGTCCAACATCGTCTGTGTCTTCCAATCCCACTTAGTCAGTGGATGTACATTCGATGCAAACATCGACCAACCCAAATGGTAACCAACAACTAGGCGGGGATAAGAAGAAAGGATGTAATAATAATCGTAAGGGTGGGAAGAACAATAATAAACCCAAGGACAATGGTAATAATGAGAGGATGAATAATAATGTTGGAGAGGGCAAGAAAGAAAGGCGTAAGGTGAAATTTCCCTGTAAGCTTTGTATAGATAATCATCTTACTCATTTATGCCCCAAACTTGCGGAAGTTGCAAGGCTATTATCTCTACTGCCCACCGTGATGATGAATCCTTTCCCACATAATCAACACATGGCCTCAAGCTCCTCAAATGTCAGAAATGTGGCTGATGGAAGTCAAAACCCACCGACACAAGATGATGATCATTTGTGTATCAATATGGTTAATTCTCAGGTTAATTTAGCCACCCAGTCTCGCAATTACAGTTCCTCACAGACTGTACCTGGTCTAGAATATCCTCCTCCGAAGATGAATTTACAGATCGAAAGACTAGAGCCACCGCCTCATATTCCAAAAGGAGTACTCAAGTGCTCTACCCATAAACCAAATACTAGAGCCACCCAGAATTACTATATTGTTGAGGACCTGGGTCAAACCCCTTGTGCAATGTCGACTGGAGGTACTCTATATGTGTCCTTCACAAATGAATTCCTTGCTATTTGCGTTAGGATATCTAGACCCTAGTGGCTACAAAGTTATCTAGTTTGACGTCACAGATGTGAAGCCTTGCTTGCCTTATCATGTGGCATTCCAAATCCATGTGGGGTACTCGAAGTATACCATCAAACATGCGGTTGTTGATGAAGGCACTACTACGTGTATGATGTTCCTGATGTGTTGGAAAGATCTCAGATCTCCAACTCTTTCTCAATCGCCGACCATGTTGACTACTTTTGACGATCGCTCCTTTCACCCTCACGGTATTCTCCCTGCCTTTCTGGTCTAGTTAGGTGGGAAGATGGTAGAGGTGGATGTTGAGTTGGTTGATGTGCCTATCGATTATAACTTATTACTAAGACATAATTGGAATTATGCTATGATTTCCGTTGTATCACCCATCTTCCGTACTCTTTGTTTTCCTCATGATGGAAAGATCGTGACTATTGATCAGTTATCCTTTGCGTATCCTAGCCCCAATGCACCTGTTGGACCATTGATCCCCATGGTAAAAAATTCTCAACCAATAACTGAGAATATCGGTGTTAGAATGTATTCATCCCTTATGGACACCTTCAACTTCATGGCACCGATTCACCATGTTTACGCCATGTCCAGTAGGCCCGTTTCGTCATAGAGGTCCGTTCCTTTTCGCACTTCCTATTTTAATGATCCTTGGACCCTACCTTCCTCGCCTTTGTCTTGCGAAGGTCAGTCACATGCTGGAATGGCCATGCCACTATCGACATCGGATATTGTGTATCAAGTTGTTCTTGACTCTTCCTCTAATCCCTATCCTATTACCTCACTGACAGAGGAGGATGATCCTGTTCTTAAGCTTGTGTGGGCCACTTTATTGTCTTATTCACATGAATGCCTTGATGAGACTTTTCCCTCAGATGAATCCATCATTGAAACCATGAATGGTTCTGACAGACCTTGGGATGATATGCATCATCTCTCTTATTTTCTCCTAGAGCTTGCTAGAATCGAATAAGATGACTTTCGATCTACTTTGAGCAAGATAGTTGGTCACACTATAGTTCCACTTGATACACACAACATTTATGTCGAAGGAAATATGGCAAGTATATATCCTATCGTCAAGATCGATATCTCTCGTACCCTTGGCAAGATTGAAAATGTATATATCGGTGCAGATTGTTCGCTAGAAGAAATCTTGATCTACACCGTGCTCTTCAAGGAATTCTGAGATGTATTTGCTTGGTCATATGAAGAGGTGCTAGGGATCGACCCTTGCATTGTTGAGCATGATATCAGAACTTATCCAGATGCTAATCCTGTTTGACAACGTCTCAAAGCTGTCAATCCTCGAAATACCCCTACTATTAAGGTAGAGGTAGAGAAACTACTTAATGCTAGATTTATCTACCTGGTTCCTTTAACTGAACGAGTATCCAATCTCATTCCTATGAATAAGAAGAAAGGAATCATCTGTGTATGCATGGACTTTCGTGACCTGAAAAAATGATGTCCTAAAGACAACTTCTCGACACCTTTCATCGATTAGATTCTCGATGAGTGTACGGGAAGCAAAGTGTTTTCTTTCATGGACGATTTTTCAAGGTATAACCAAATTCAAATTAAACCCGAGGATCAACACAAGATGGAATATATTTGTCCTTGGTGAAATTTCGCATACCAGAAGATGCCTTTCGACCTTAAAAATTCCAGAGAAACCTTCCAATGTGCTATGACCTTCACATTCAACGATCTTAAGCATATAGTCAAATCTTATCTTGAAGATCTTGCTGCTCACTCTCGTAAGAGAGTGGATTACTCTAAGCACCTTCGACTATTTTTTGAAAGATGTCATCATTATAGAATCTGGTTAAACCCTCATAAATTCATATTTTGCGTTAGGTCTGGACGTATTTTGGGATTTTTAGTTTCTGAGACCGGGATCATGGTAGATCCATTGAAGTTTGAGGCAATACTTCGATTGCCTCCCCTGCACACTATTCGAAAACCTCAAGGTTTATAGGGAAAGATAAATTTTTACGTCAATTTATAGTAAACTATGCCAATATTACTAAGGGTTTCATGTGTCTTTTTAAAAAGGACACCCCTTTTATCTGGGATGAGTGAGCCCAGGAGTCCTTTGATGCTTTGAAGAAAGCCTTGGTATCGACACCTCTACTGAAGTCTCCTGACTATAATAGGGATTACTTGCTTTATGTCACCGCATCTGAAGAGAAGATTGGTATAGTTTTGGTTCAGGAGGATGATGAGATCCACGAGCACGTCATCTACTATCTTAGTCAAAACTTAGTCGGTCCCGAGCTCAATTATTCTCATGTTGAAAAGCTTTTTTTGGTTTCTGTTCACACAATCCAACATTTATGCCATTATATATTGTTTTTCAAAACTACTGTGGTTGTTGATGGAAATCCATTTCAATACGTACTTGCCAGGCATATCATAGGGGGAAAATATAATAAATAGATTTCCATTTTACAAGAATTTGATCTTGATTTCGCTTTTGCGAAATCCAAGAAATCACTAGTCTTTGTGGAGTTAATATATGAATTCCCATGATTGGATGAGGATGTTATCCATGTTGATTCATTTGCGGACAAACACATTTTCCTTGTCTCATCGTCCAACCCCTGGTATGGAGACATTGTTCTCTATCTTCAAACTTTGAATTTCCCTCAGCATCTCTCGCGAGATGATTAACAATGTGTATGATACCAAACCAAGAATTACACTATCGTCGGTGACACTTTGTATCGTCGAGGAATAGAAAATATTATGCATCGTTGTTTAACTCACGAAGAAGCCGAGTCAATTCTAAACGATTGCCACAATGGGGCTTGTGGTGGTCATCTATCCAGGCTTGCGACAACCCATAAAATTTTGCGAGCCCGTTATTTTTGGTCATCTATCTTTAAAGATTGTGTTGAAGTGGTTAAGAAGTGTCACCTCTGCTAGGTGTTCACTCAAAAAATGATCTCGCATCCAACCCCTCTTCACCCAGTCATTACTGTCTGTCCCTTCACTAAGTGGAGGGTGGAATTCATGGATTGCAACCCGACTTTGGCTGGGGGACATCAACACATTATCATGGCCGTAGAATAATTTACTAAGTGGGTTGAGGCCATGCGTATAGTTAAATATGACATGAATACTGTCGCCTTCTTCATTTTCAATGAAATTATCGCCACGTTCGATATCCTGAGTGAGATTGTCATTGATCATGGCAGTCACTTTCAGAATGAAATGATGGAAGAGCTAGCATCCAAACTGGGGTTTAAGCATGGTCATTCTTCCCCTTAATATCCCCTATAAAATGGATAGGTAGAGGCCGAGAACAAGTGTCTTAAGACCATTTTGCAAAAAAATGTCTTCCAGAGTAAATCTGACTGGCAGATCATGTTATATCCCACACTCTAGGCATACTGAATATCGGTCAAGACTTCCACCGTATTTTCTCCTTTCCAGTTAGTACATGGTGTGGAGTCGATATTGCCTATTGAATGTGAAATCCCTTCTCTTAAGTTGGCAATCGCACTCCTCCCTGACACTTTCGATCTCAAGTGATGCCTTGTACACCTAGAGAGTCTTGACGAGTAGCGTCGAGATGTCTCTACGAATATCGAGGCAAAAAAAAGACCTGTCAAGGTCCAGTACGATAAGTCTATCTGTACTCAGTTGTACGTTGAGGGTGAATTGGTCCATTTATATGATCAGTCCAAAGAACCACTAGGGGTAGGAAAGTTCAAACCCATGTGGAACGGTCTCTATATTGTGCGACGTGTCTTAGAAAAAGGAGCCTATGAGTTAGAATATTATGAAGGGAATATGTTGGCCGAGCCTAGGAATGGGCTCTACTTGAAAATATATTACGCTTGAGCCCCAATATTAGGTGTAACTCTTTGTATACTAATGTAATTTAGTGTATATATCTTTTCCATTTATTTTTTGCCTTCAACTTGCTTATCGAGTTTTCCCTTGGTTGGAAGATGTCAACAAAGTGTTCGGTCTACTTAGGATTCATAGACGGAGCCACTCGTCATACATGGAACTTGTCTTCCGCCACTTGGGTGGTTTACTCACCTAAGGGTCTACTGGTGTCTTGAGGTGGCATATGCCTAGGGCCATCCACAAATAATGTGGCCAAATATAGCTTCATTATAGAAATTTTGCATGATGCTACTTCATATGGTATTCTATCTTTAGAGGTTCACCTGGATTCCTAGTTAGTAGTATGTCAGTTGAACGGAAGTTAACACGTGCGTGATTCTACTTTAATCCGATGATTCCTACGGGTACATCTTTTAGAACAAAAGTTTGATTTTATTACTTATCATCACATACCTAGGAGTTCTAATTATGTATCCGATGCTTATGCTAATTTTGTTTTAGATTGGAATTTGTCACATAACTAAAGCAAATAAAACCATATCATCAATGTACACATTGTAATATAAGTAAAGCCGAAGAACCCTGTTTTATATAGATTTAAAAAAATATGATGTTTATAGTACAAAATTGGGGCCAACAACCTCAATACACATATACAACCGATAATACAAGATCCACGACATTTATGCATGTGGTGCCGGATGTGTGTCATGATAAAAAACTATGATGTTTGCGAGATTCCGAAAGAGTCACACCCAAGCTCTGGGCACACCAACCACTTTCTGCTACATGGCCTCTGGCAGATCCTCTACCTAAACCATCATAATCCTATGTGTCAAATGAGACAGGTTTCCCTGCATGTTTTGAAGGATTCTCTCTGCTTCTCCTCCCATCGCCTCATCTCCCGAATGCCTCTGATGATGTTGTGGAAGACCATATAACCACCACAGACCTACGTCTATGTCACACAAGTGTCTAGTTAGTACTTAAGCATCATCCAAAAATATTTTTGTTTTACTATACAAAAAAACAAAAAAATGAAATATTTAAAAACATTGACATACCTATGTCCCCATAGGTGGTCCTTGGTGGTAGTGGCATGTGAAGGTCCCCTTTAAAGTCAATCCATGCATAGGGGTAGTCATCTAGAGAAATGAACTATCGCCTACAATAGTACAAGAAATCATCGTTGTAGGGTGTGGGAATCCTACCTCCTCCCTGCCATATCATTACCTCGGTCCACCAGGCCATGGTTGGATCACGAGGTCCTCTCAGAATGATCTAAATGCTAGGTCCCAAACCTAGAACCCACTCGAAGACAAATCTACACAAGATAGAGGCAAACCTAAAGTTCCTCTTGTCACCCTATTTGCACTCTGTCAACTGGCTCTTCATATTAGCCAGTAATGAGGTGCACCAATCATACATCGTGGGTCTCAAGAAATCTACATAATAGAACATGAGTGGCCTCGATTCCTATTGCAATGAAGCCGATCATGTGATCCTAGTCAAAATGAGGAAAACAATCTTGAGGCTGAGATTGTTTATTGCTCAGATGGGGAGTTGAATCCCCACCATCTCAGTCCCCTCTACATAGTGAGTGTCTGTATACTCTTCTATATTCATACCGCTCCAAACTCCCCAAGCTTTGAGGTTCACCAACTCACCCCGATGCAATAACCCAATAAAAAATATATATATCCTCGACTTGAATCCTCAATGGTTGCCCATCGAGGTTGAAGCTCTCACTTTCTTGATCCTAGTAATCCACAAGAAACTGTAGCAACCTCACCTGAGCCCTCATCCCTTTGAGTGCCAAAAATTTGTACAACCCGCATATTTTCAAGGTGGTTCAAGCCCCCAGATCTCTTTCCATAGCAGCATCTACCTCCTCATGTTCCCTTTCCCTCCATTCTAGGACCATCCTACCAAAGAAACATCAGTTTTTGAGTTAGAAACCATAAAAGAACCTTGTTTACGGACTTGTACGCAGGCTATAGAATTCATAGTCACATATAGGGCTGAGTACACGCAGTCTATATTTTACACAGTCGCGTATAACCTCACGTATACATGACTCGATGTATGGTAGCCCACGTACATCGAAATAACCAATTTGTGCCTTAATTAACTCAAATTTTGAAACCTAAATTAAAAATGCAATATACTAGAAAGGAAGAGGAGGGGAAGATAAATTACCTGGTCCAGACCGTCTCTGGTTCCATCACTCGATGCTCCCATAATCACCAGTTGAATATCAGAGGTAATTTGGTCCAATTTTCACTATTTGGGTAAAAATTCAAAATGACATAGTAAATTTTGGTTTTTGTTACTATTTATAGCAGTTTTTACCCACTTTTTATAGTTTCGATTCATATTTTCTCCTAATGGATTAATACAGTAGTGGATTGAGTTGGTTTTTTTAGTTTTCAGCAGGGATTCTTGCGGTTTTTAGCGTTATGTTGACCGTTCGTAACTACGAGAAGGTATTTTTGCTACCCAACATATATGATAGGTATCCATTCCATCATGCAAATTTGCATTGTCCTATAACTCTCACTCATATGCCTTAGGTACAAACCCATTTGTTGCGACACATAACCCTGCATCTGCTACAAGACATGTCGTTATTAAGTGGTAGAGACTTACCAAACATGGGTACCCTAGTTAGATCCTCTGCTCTATTTGGTGCCCATGCATGGATTTTTTCCGTAGGACTAGGAGTCCCTTATAGCTAATACATGGCCTTATGTTGAGCCTCATTTCTCACTCATAAACATGTTGACCTATACCTAGAGGACTCCCACCTAAGTTTGATTTAATCTCTTTTTTGACTCGTTTTCAAAAAGTGAAAATATTGTCGAGTCAACTTATCTCTTTCACACTCGTAAATTGGATTTGAAAGGACGTCTATTTGGTACAATTTTATCCCTTTTTCAAACCAAAGAGACTAAGATTACAAAAAAGGACATTTTTTTTTGCGTTAAGTTGTGATTGCATCTCATGCCCTTGCTCGCAGTATTGAGCCTATAGTCGGTTCTCTCTTTGCATTATAAACCGTTTGCCTCAACAATTTTGCATCCTCAACCAAGCAGAGCCTCGTTTATATCCTTTGCAATTTGACACCCTATACACAAGAGGGAACATTCCCCCGAGTGTACATATCCCGCATGCATCTCCTTGCATTGAGCATAGGTATGTTCCACTATTGGAACTAGTTTTGCTTACTTGCGACACTCGTTTCCTCCTCTGTATCATAGCATTCATTTAACTATGAAAAAACAAAAAAAACAAAAAGACGGGTGTGAAGGGAGTATTATCTTATATTGGCAGCAATCATGTCGCCTTTGAACATAGCACAAAGTTATTGAGTCCACTTGTCATCATAATTTTGGGTTTAGCATGGCCTTAAGAAGCTAAGCTCATTACAAAGATTTTTCTCCACTGACTGGTTACTCTTCCAGTCCCTATGGAGAACTTGATTGATGCCTCCTGCATCTCATGGTTTCATCATTGATTCTATGCTGCCAGAGCCTTCCATATGTCTCATGCTCTTGTTCAAAGGATGTCTATCAACTTATGTCGACGATTCCTCAGACCTCTTGAATTTTCATGTCAGCCATACCCTCAGTTTGTCTCATAATCACATGATATTGTAGTCCTATCAGGCACCCTGGTCCTACTTTCCTCATTGGTAGGTAACCTTGAACCCAATAGTCGACATTTCATGATTGGTCATTGACTGGGTGGTTTCCCTTGTGTTCGATGACAAGGAATCTGTTCACACATTGGGATTCATGCAGTGTCTTTGATGTCATTTGCCTTATTGGTGGTTTCCTTGCCTTTGTCAACAATTTTCCTCATTGGATTCTATTCATAGGGTCTTTTTCATGTACTTCTTGCAGTTGGCACACATGAAAGAGGCACAGGGTCATTGGTTTGTGAACATGTTCTTCATCCAATTTCCTCCAAATCATGAAGATCTTTCTTTATACCTCATGCTGAATGATGAGAGATTCCTTAATGCTCTCCTTTCAGTGGGTATCCTTCCATTGACTTCAACTCATATATTATGGAAACGAGACCTAGAGTCCTATGAGTACCTTGAGGATTGCAGTCATTAGTGGCAAGTTCTCTTGCCATCGACAGTTGGGAATACATCAATGTCTCCTGATTGATGAATTCTTCAAGTGTTCTAACCCGAATCCTTTATTCACACTTGTAAGAATGTAATCGATTCCTTGATACCTTCTTTCATCATCGATAGGTTATCTTGCATTTGTTAACGGTATACCTCAATGACCGATAATCAAATGATGTCTCATTTTGTTCGACCTCAACTCCTTTATTCACATGATGTAGACTTGTACCTTTGGCAGAATGTGTAGAAGAATTGAATACATCAATATGTGGCCGCAGCTTTCTTGAGTTGTTGCTTTCTTTTCATTAGACCAATACCTATGTGACTTCAGTAATCATGGGAGATAAGATTGTACTCCATTGTATACAAATATCTTTAGATTGATTTTGAGACTGGTTCTACTGGACCTTGTTCGTGACTACGACAACCTTTGGCATGTAACCGCATTTGTATTTTTATATTCACGGCCACAGACAATTGTTTGGTATATTTTCACATGGATCTGCAGTGTAATTCAAATTAGCAGCCATGTATGCAAAATCAATATAGATTGTAATGAGCAACTAGTTCTTCCAGCTGGTTCCCCATCACTCCACTTTTAGGTTTTTATAATGTATTTCGGCCATCGCAGATACTCCTCTAATCTCACACATTAAGGGGCATATGTTATAGCAAGATTTGCCTCACCCTATGCAAACTTGCAAAAAAGGCCTTTTTCCATTTCACTATGTAGAATTTTCATCCCTTTTTACAAATCCCAGAGATAAAAATACTTTTTTTCCACATATATGCACCTTGCCTACTATAAAACATGTGTATACATAGTTTTCACCACTACAACCCACGTACATCGGGAAATGTGCCCAAAATTGAAAAATGGTGTCGGGTTTCCATGTCATGACAGGAGATCAATGATCCTTTGCCTCCCATATATTGGAAACGTTCCCACTCGACCCTTCAGTTCCATTTGAAGGCTATAAATGGGCCAATTACAAACTATGGAAAAGAGGAGAAAAAATTCAAGTTTGAGATAAAAGTTACTCTAGAGGAATTATTCACTTCACATTGAGTCTGCATCCCTTTGTCCTTTAAGTATGAACACAATGTTCAACCCCCAAGATCTTCCCTTATTGAGTGATAACTCCATTGTCTCTCTTACATGAGCTTGTGTTTGGTGGAGGCCCAGTTGGAAGGAACTTAGTTTCTCGGTTCCAAACCATGCCGACATAGAAGTCTGTAACTTTTTCACTTTTGCTGATCATATCTTAATAGAAATACTCTTTTCCTATCCAATTGATATCTTGCAAATATTTTAATTATTATTCCATGGACGTATTTGTTATGAATGTTAATGGATTATGCTATTGAATGTGCCAACATCATATATTACCACCATATGCTTGCTTTGCTTGGTTGTTGAGGACTAGTTATAGGTGTATTTATTTGGGTCAAGTGCTCAACGGTGGACTTCATTGAACGTTTGGACAAGGTGGGAATTTTATCTTTTCTTTCTAGCATATTTTTTTATATAATATACTTGAGAATAGAGTTGATTTCTATATTCATTTCCGTCTGTTTTGGTTCGCCCCTATCCATAGAGAGATTTTCCTCATAACAACTTTTCTTTCCATTTTCCAATTAATTTACAACGATGGAAAACATTATTGGCGTTGTGGTATGGATTACTTGAGATAATTCTTTTCTTCTTGTGTCTCTGATTTTGTTGTTGAATTGAAGAAGTATTCTCACCATTCTTTCTCTTAAAGCAATTTGGCTTGTGGTATGTGGTTTTTTTCTCCCACAACACTACCTCATGATGGCCTTTCTTTCCACAGCATGAGCATACCTTTGCATACCAACAACTAGTATTGTGACGACCTCTGTCATGTCCCTATTTTTGGATTCCCCTATTCGATAGTGGAAACTGTTAGAAAAATAGGATCCTATAGCAATTAAAAAAAAATGCGGAAATAAAACAAAGAAGATAAACAATACAATAAAGACACATATATATGTTGTTCACCTAGTGTGGGCTACGTCCACCAGAGTAATTTCTAGGTCCTTCCTTATTATTATCCAACAAAATGAAGGGATACAACCTACAACACACCCACTGTGACTTGCTCTTCTTTTTTTCACAGTCTCCTCTCTCAGAATACAATATTCACAACAATACAGAGCCACACTATAATTACCTCATAAGAGAGGGTTTCCTTCTACGAAAAAAGACCCTAAAAATAAATTCTACCATCAGATCTGCAACCTTATAATGAATGTTCCAAATTGACTACGAAATTACAATATTTTACAAGGAAATTTTCCAAATATTTCTCTTCTGGGGTCCTTCCCTAGAATCCCCCGCCAGGGGAGGTCTAAAAAAATTGTTGCCGCCCCCTCTGGACCCCCCTAGCGATATTTGTTTGTGGGGGCAAGCCCCCCCACAACCCATCTTTAGGGAATGGGGTCCAAGCATGACTAAAACAAATGTTTGAATCAAGAAGATAATCAGGCTCCACAACCAACATAAATTACTTCCGTGGCTTGTCAGTGAAGAAAAAGGGAGTCAAAAGGGGTTAGTCAATGTCATTTAATTAGGATATGTTATGTATTTAAAGTGAAATTAAGGAAAATAAAGTAAATTTAGATTAATAAGTTACTTAACCATTATTAAAAGTGTCTTTTAATCTTAAAGTGAAAGTAAAAGGGGTATAAAGGTCATATTTTATTTAGTCAAAAGGAGTTATACTTCATCTAGTAAAAAAGGGAAATTTCTAGAAGTCACATTTGATTTAGTCAAAAAAGGGGGAAAGTTCTAGAAGGCATGAAAGAAGGATAAAAAAAGGGGTAGAGGTCCATTTTGGATTATGATTTGATCTCTCATTTTGGAGTGATCTTGGATCCATTTTTTGTTATGGTTTAACAAAACCCTTCCACCATTGTAGTTTAGTTTTGGTGGTGCAATATCCACCCTAGCTAGAAAAGAAGGGGAATCCATCCAGGATTTCCATTGGAGCTTCAATTTAGGGTTTTATTTTTCAGTTGGAGGAAGATTGTCTTGTGCATAAGATTGTATAGAAATTTCCAGAGGAGGTCGATCCCAGTTTTTGTAGGTACAAAAGGTTTTCAAGAAGTTTATTAGCAACATCCTTGTTAGTTGAAGATGAGGGTCCTGTGAGGTCCCACTAGTTTCCCAGGATTCTCCCGTGAGGGTATTTGAAGAATGTAGATTGTTACAGGATGGTTTCCTAAGGATTTCTTCCTGGTTGAACACTTGGTGTCCCGCGAGGCCCTGATTGATGACCTACCTCATCTCGCGAGGATCTCTGTAAGGAGGGGCTTGTGGTGAAAACAAACCATTTGGGTAAGATTCGTGAGGGTTACAATGAGCCGAGGGCCATTTGAAAAACAAGTTGTGCTAGAGTAGTTTGAAGTAAGGATAGGAGAAAATTGGAGCATCTGACATCATCTCTTGAAATATTTCCAGGTTTCTTGTTTGAGTTTGTAGTGTTTTCTGAAGCGGCCATAGTAACCATTATACCTCTACTATTGTTGTATTCCTTGTTTCCATTCATAATAAAGATTCCAATGTTATCACTTCTATTCTTTGTGTACTTATATTAGTAATGTGTTTTCCATAAGTTCACTTATTGTAATGCATGCAAACTATTTGTGGAAAGAATTCTATCATATTTTTCATAAAGTATATTTGAGTACAAATTGTTTAACAAAAGTACAACACCACTAGCATCATCAATTGCATAACAAACCTTAAATATAGCCTAGAATAGTTTGGGGATGTTATAGTGGTATCAGAGCTGGTGATCTTGCTAGCCTTATGGTACATTACAGTGGTATCAAAGCTAACCTGTGTGTGAATTCCATGTATGAGGGTTTATTAAGTGTTTGATGAAACCCAAGCCTGTGTGTGTAGTCCATGGATGAGGGTTTATTAAGTGTTTGACAAAACTCAAGCCTGTGTGTGCATTCCATGGATGAGGGTTTATTAAGTGTTTGATGAAAGTCAAGCCAAAAACTACCAAATTACTACAACTTTATATCATCCATTTTGAAGTTACTTAAGAAAGTTAATCCATAATGTTTGGATGCACTTTTGAGGAAGCTAGAGACAAATAAATACATTTCTGACTATTGGAAGTATCTAACATTGGATTAAGTTATATGTGTAGATTTACCCTTTAAAATCAATTTCACCCTCATGCACAAAGTATCTAACATTGGATGAAGATATATGTGTAGCTTTACCCTTTAAAATCTATTTCACCCTTGTGCACTGAAGTTGGCCCAAGGATTTGGATGAGAATTATTTTAAAAGAACATGGCATGAAGTGAAGAAGGATGAGCATGAAGGAAAGGTGGAGGAGCATGCATATATCCATATGGAGGATGTGTGCATAGAGGAATACCAAAAAAAAACCTACGATACATCATTAGAACTAACCGATGAGTCCGATGACACTAGTGTGCTAGATGGAGAAGATGAGGATGCAACACCTTGTCCTAATTTTGATGACCATGAGGAAATGTTCCAATTAGTCAATGTTGAGAAGGCAACATCTTTCCCTGTGTATGATGTCAATGATGACATGGATTCAATACCTCATACTATTTTCTACATGTATGATGATGCATGCATGATTGTACCGAAATATGACAAAGGTTGGAAGCTATGTGCGGAGGATGACAACAAAGGGGATGATTTGGGGGATGAGAGCAGATCATGAAAATTGTATGAGGAAGGTAGTCCACATTGCATTACATCATCTAATGAGTTAATTGATCCCTTGTGTGACAACCCATGCCATGTTGATGAAATAACATTACGTGATTTGGAGAATCGACTATTGGTGACAGAGGAACAAATTGTGCAACTTTTGATGAGGGAAGATGGTGCTCATAAATTTATTGAAGACCTTATGTGGAAAACCCATATGGAGGAGAGGAAAATGGGAATTGAAAATGGGGCCACTAGCACCCAATTGCGCATCATCAAAGAGGAACTAGAGAAAATGAAATCGGATTATTTGCAGTTGTTCATGGATAGGGACCTTGATCTTAATTTCGCTGAAGAAAAGAAAAGGGAGATTGAGGGGATTTGTTACCAACTTAGTTTGGCATGCACTTAATCATTGAAAACAACAGATACTGCACCATCTTTAGCAATAATGACACATGAGGGCATGAGTGACACTCATGATTTGAGAGAGGAGCCTCTCGCGATGATTCAACACGAAGAGCATTCCGAGTTGCAGGTGTTTGAGGAGAGGTTTGACACATAGGATAGTGACCATGTGCCTATTTTTCATTGCAAGAATTATGAGTCATTTCTTTTGGCTCAAGGCTTAGCTGCAAAGGAGGTAGTTGAGGAAATTCCTTGTGGACCAGCCATCAAGGAAGTATATGCACCAGTTGATTAGGGAATTGAGTATAGGGTGGATGTGGATACATCACTCTAGTATATATATTCAATTGATACTAGTGGAGTGATTGATACAATGGTACATGATGATACAATGGTATGCAATAGTATACAACAATATACAACGATGTACGGTGGTGTATAATGGGTTTTTGGGACATTTTCCCACAGAGACCTCTAGACAAGGACTTCACCAACAATATACATATCATTGAGTCTAGTACACCCAAGATCCAGTTGGGTTAGATAAGAAGGATTGTAGCCATGCCAGAGTTCTTTCATTTGGGCCATGTGGTCAGAGCACATGAGGAGATCTAGATTGTATTGGATCATTTCATAGAGGTTTCAACTAACATATTGGTGGATGGAATTATCCACTACATAGGTCTCACACATGCAGTCCCTCAATATACACTTAGGGAGAAGAGTATGAGGGCTACACATGATTCACCTTTGGCAAGGAATTCTGGGTACTCATATGAGTATGAGGCACTTCAAGTGACATGATTATTTTCTAGGGAGGTATTCAGACTCCATGAAATACTTGAGTACATTGGCAATGATTGAGATAACATATTCCCTGATGTAGTTTGGTAGGAGCTGGACATATTAGCAATCACAAAGTTGATTCCTATTACTTGGTTTCCACCAGATGATGGCTTACCAAGGAATTGTCTCATTTTGACTCTGATGGTTACTAGTATGGCATCACAATAGATAGTAGGTATTGGGAGTGGTGGAATTCTAATTTGGTGGTGGGATCCGGGAATTCATATGAGTGATATATTGATGATTGAAAGATCTATGGCAGTGATTGGTCTTCTTTATTTTTGGGGTGTCAGTAGAGGGGAGGTTGAGACTTACTCTATATGGTAGGACAGACTTGAGACTGATTATGGATTTGTAGGATTATATTTCACTGAGACACCTTCATAAGGGAGGATCCAATATAGTGGTTTCATTCCCTTCAGGGAGTTCAACTTGGGGTTACATGAGAGGAGGACATAGACTAAGCGCTTTGGTCCAAAGGTGATGATCAAAGTGGTGGATTTTTAGCATGTTGGAAACTTCCCAAGATTAGTTTGGGACCTTGGGATTACATTGATTAACATTTCAACAATTATTGGAGAGGAGAGCACCAATTTTGACTTTCCAGAGTTTACTTTTGGGAGGATTAGGAGTGGATGATTGGAGGAGTGGTCTTCGAATGAGTTGAACGAGTTTATGCAGCTTATGATTTCTTATCTGTTGGAACAGGGGCAAACCTAGGGTTCACTGCAAGAGTGCACCAACAAGCCCTAGCTACTGGCCCTTTTGGAAACACCTGCGAAGCAGATGCAATCTCACCCGAATCAACGATGAGGGGGTTGCAGGACAGAGATGTCTGCAACCAAGGGAATATCAAGTGAATCTTGTATAACAATAATCATGGTATTCATATATCATTTACCAGCGAAATCTAATCTGCATAGCTGTATATCTTGATCTAACACAGTAACGCAAATAACAATATAATAATGGCAGAGATCAAAGAATTAATCACTCACACAACACAAGATGTGCGTGGTTCATCCTCTCTCTAGGGATACATCCACATAACTGTGCTTATGATATATTAAAATAAATCTTACAGTTCTGATCTGCACTCTTGGCCAGCAGACCTTCTCTCTCCTTTTGTCTTTCTCTCCCCCCTCCTGCGCACCCAGCTGCAGGATCTGATCTTCGCACCCAACTAAAGATCTTACAATAACAGAAGGCTTCAGTACTTCTCTCTCCCAATACAATGACCTCTCACCACAACAATAGAGCTAAATCAAATACAATATCATATTCCCCGACCCAGGTCCTATGGACCTTTATTTATATGTTACAATACCTCACAGACAGCCTTAGGCCGAAACCTAGGTGTCAAAACCCTAATTACCAAAACCCTAGGTGTCTAAGACCCTAGGTCAACTTGATCCACTTTTTCCGGACTTCGCCAGCCTGTCTTTCCTTCCTTCCCGTGCGATGCTCCAAAGCATCCAATGGTGGATTTTTCTACTTCCTGAGTCATCCTCGGTCCATATTCCTTCCTGATCTGTCATCCTCGATCTCCTCATCCAACGACTTGCTTTTCTGCACTTCACTCCATCATTTCTTCTCTTTTGCTCACTTAGACCCAGTGACAGTCACTGTGTCTCCCACGAAGTTCACTTTTTACCTTTTTTTCTTTGTTCTCCATTTCCTTTCATAACCAAGGGCCAACGACCCCCCAACACTCACCTATGACTTGTCCCAAGGCACTTTAGATCTGCTCCTTTTTTTTTACTTCGAATTTGGAATGTGGAATTCATCCTTTGATTTTTTCTTTATGCCTCCTTCCTGTCCTTGTGCAGACTGTCTTTTCTGTGTTTGGTACCTAGTTTCAACTGCACCTGCCACCTAAACCCTTTTCCTCATGATTTTACTTCAAGTTGTGAGGCAGCTGGTTGTGATAGTACAACTTCAACCGACTCCCATTCACCAATTGTTATAGGACTAATTGGTAGGTACAGACACTAACAGATCTCCCTAGATCCACCTGGATCTAGAACAAAACAGGACAGGACATGACTCTTTCCCTAAGTTTTGACCATTGAATTAGCTAGTA
>JZKD02S0174919.1:243269-262649 GCA_000966675.3 Picea glauca | reverse complement strand
TTGCATTTCAATACTTCATTTGTGTCTTTTAAGTTGCTTTTGGGGGTGGTCGTCGACCTCTAAGAGGACGGCCCTAGCAAAACACGGGCTGTCTAGGGACAGCCCACGGGTACCCGCGCGCAGAGCTAAAGCTGCGCGTGGGTACCCGCGACTGTTGCCTCGACAGCCCATGGGCTACTCCCGCATGATGAAAACTTGGTTGAATGAAAACTCCCCTTTTTTTCCTTGTGTGTTTTACATGATGTATGTCCAGTGGAGAGAGAGGGAGCATGAGACTGCCAATGAGGCAGTGGCCGCAGATCCAAATGTTATGGCCGTGCTGTCACAGTGTGTCTTGGTGAAGTTTTTATTGTGTCCATTCATGCGCACTCAACCCAGGCTACTGAATGCCTTGGTTGACTATTGGCACCCAGATGCAGAGGCATTTATGATAGAGGGGCAATCCTTGGTGCCCACCACCGAGGATATCTATTTTTTGACGGGCCTCTCGAGGAGAGGAGAACCCGTTAACTTTCAGACCTTTCCTGCGGGGCCGAGCAAAGTCTTGGAGTTGATAGAGGAATACTGTGTGGCTGGGACCAATCAGAGGACTTCCTCGATACTGTTAGTAGTATCACTAGCCTAACTCTTCAGACTATCTTATCGCTCATTGGGAAAATTACCGGATTTGTCGTCGTACATCAGGCATCGTGCGCACAGATGAACTGTGCAATTCAGTGCATGAATGCATAGATTTTTGACTGAAGTACCACACTGCTAGAGAGCATGAAGAGGCAATTGACAGATTGCCGACAGTGGACACACAAGAAATTCAGGTTTGGGACCATCCTGTGTTCATTTTTCTTTGAGAGAGTTCCATGCTTTAGTCCTCGGTTGACAGTTCGAGGACATCTGGCTACTTTCCCCACAATGTGCAGATGGGCAACGTTGCTGCCGTGATAGGGTGGTGGGAGGACCACAGAGGCCTTCAATGATGAATTTTTTTCCTGGATGTCACGGCAGATCCTTGCGATTGAGGATTACCTATATGCAGGGATTGATTTTTCCAGAGATCCAGCGATACCAATGCCTCCTGGTGAGGAGTGAGGGGAGATGGGTAAGTCTCCACCTATCTAGTTTTTTTGTTTGCATATGTAATTTTTATGTCTTTTTAATATATATATCATGTTTTTGGATAACAGAGTTTTTGATGGGTGAACATTGTATTGCGTGCAGATGTGGGACCCGTGCGACCTGCCGATTATGCACGGAACAGGCGCCGTCCACGGCCAGAGGCTGCAGCTGCCGCCGCCGGGGGAGCAGCAGTAGCAGGGAACCTCCCAGCAGGGGAGGCTGAGAGGGTTTTGAGGTGGATTGAGCGAAACTTCACTGTGCTCACTCGCACAGTTCCCATGGCAGAGATAGAGGACTTGCCACCCTCCTTGCAGACTCATATTGTGGGGGTACGTCGGACATGGGTCCGATTGTTTAGGCGTTTGGGTCAAGCTGTATTTGAGTATAACAGGGCCCATAGGCCCTGAACAGACTTGTAGACTTTTATGTGCCATGAGAACTAACATGTATATATTTTTTGGGGGCATAAACCCTAGTGACTCGTTATGGTTCCCACTTTTTGAGGCGCTTGCACCCATCTATGTACTCTGAGGATTTTATGATGTTTATATATGTTTTTTTTATTTCTTTTCTGTGTCTTTATGGATTATGTGTACAAAAATGTATTTACATGTGTATGACCATGATCTTTTTATGTGTGAGCAAGATGCCAATCTAAAATGTGATTAGCTAGAGTATCCGTGATTTGATTTAGACTCCTAGGAACATGAAAATATGTAATATAATCAAAGTTGCGTTCCAAGAGACGTACCCTAAGGAATCGTCGGTGTAAAGTTGGGTCATGTACCTGGTATATTCTGTTTAGCTGCGACACAACTATTTGAGAGTCTAGATAGACCCGTAGATGAGAGATACCGAATGACAAAGCGTCATGAAGCAACTCAATAACTGCACTATACTCAGCAACATTGTTTGTGGTGTCACCTAAGCATATTCCTCAGGAAGATAACAACTGACCCTGTGGTGTAAATATTACCCAAGCTGCGGAGGCAAGCCTCCGCGTGTGTCGACTAGCACCGTCCGCATACCCAATGAACACCTCAGACTCACTTGACATCTGCCATAGTGGCGAAAGATAACATTAATGACACGTCCATGACACGTTTTTCAAAAGAAATGTAAAAAAGTAATAACACAAAGACTATACATATGTTACAAAAAGTTACCCACAGTGACCGGTCTATGAGTAATACTTCTTGAAGTAGAGCCCATTCCTAGGCTCCGCCAAAGCATTCCCTTCAAAATCGACCAAACGATAAGCGCCCTTCTTTAAAACCTCCTTAACAATGAAGGGTATGAACCACATGGGTTTAAACTTTCCTGCCCCCAGGGGGTCCTTATCTTGGTCATAAACCAGGACAAGGTCGACCTCAGAGAAAATCCGAGGAAAAACGGACCTATCATATTGACACTTGACCCTATTCTTATGAGCCTCGTTGGCCAGGGCCACATCACGACACTGTTCATCAAGCTGCTCAAGGTGTACTAACCGTTCTTCAAGTGGAGAAGTGTCTGGAAATAACTGTACTGCCAATTTCAGAGATGGAATTTGACATTCGATGGGCAAGACGGCCTCCAGCCCGTAAACAAGTTGGAAAGGTGAGAAACCGGTTGCAGTCTTAATTAATGTTCGGTAAGCCCATAATGCCGAGTATAACATCAAATGCCAGTTAGATTTGGCTGAGTTGATGGTGCGCTGTAGCATTGTCTTAAGAGTTTTATTAACAGCTTCCACCTGCCCATTGGCTTGGGGATAATAAGGTGAGGAATGTTCTTGCCGTAACCCAAGCTTTGATATTAACTCGGACATCATTTGGTTCTGAAAGTGACTGCCATGGTCAGTGACAATCTCTCTCGGGACGCCGAACCATGCTATAATTTGGTTAAATAAGAAGAGAGTTGCAGTCTCTCCATCATCTTTGAACGTCGGCATAGCTTCGACCCACTTAGTGAAGTAGTCGACAACCACAATGATATAGCAGTGCCCCCTGGATGATGGTGGGTTGCAAGTAGTGTAATCAATCCCCCACATAGTGAAGGGACCGACGGTGATAACAGGAAACATGGGAGCTGGATGTGCCCTCATATTCCGTGAGAAGATTTGGCACGGATGGCACTTCTTGACCGACTCGATACAATCTTTAATAAGTGTGGGCCAAAAGTAACATGCTCATAAAATCTTTTGGGTTGTTGCCAACCTAGATAAGTGACCGCCACAAGCTCCTGTATGACAGTCGTTGAGCACTATGACGGCCTCCTCATGAGTGAGACATCGATGCAAAATACAGTCTACACCTCTCCGATACAACGTATCATTGAGTATGAGATAGCTCTTGGCCTGATGGCGTATCCACTGATGCTAATCAAGAAAAGCAGAGGTGGGGCACTTCAAAGTATGGAGATAGATCAGTATATCTCCGTACCAGGGGTAGGACGATTCAATTAAAAACATATCCCCCCGGATAGGCGATTCCTCAGGCACAACGTCACCCGACTCAACCGGAAGTTCCGAAATAAGTTCTGCGAAGACCAGTGACTTCTTGGACTTCGCTGAAACGAAGTCTAAGTCAAATTCTTGGAGGATGACCATCCATCGACTGATTTTTCCACCGATAACTCGTCGTGTCAACATGTACTGAAATGGATTCACGATGGCAACGACAGTGGTCTTACGAAACATAACATAGTGACGGAACCGTTGAACAGCATGGACTGCTGCCAACACAAGTTTTTCAAGATGGGTATAATTAAGTTCCGATCCTACGAGGCCTCGTCTCAGGTAATAGATCACGTATTCAGAAAATGAATCATCTTCCTAAACTAAAACCATGCCTATGGTTGACTCTGCGGCAGCCAGATATAATAGGAAATCCTTGTTATAATTCGGTGGCCATAACAGAGGTGCGGTTGTAAGGGCATGTTTCAATGCGTCGAAAGAGCGTTGTGCTGCTTCATCCCAGAGAAAAGGAACGTCTTTCTTCAGTAAACGCATGAAGCCCTTGGTAATTTCGGCATAGTTGGTGATGAAGCGTCGTAAGAAGTTCGCCTTTCCTTGAAGACTCTGAAGTTGTAAGATTGTGTGTGGGGGGGGCAACTGGACTATTGATCCACCTTAAGAGGATCAACCATGATCCCCATTGTTGAAATGATGAAACCTAACAAATGTCCTGACGTGACGCAAAAGCTGCACTTGTTGGGATTCAAGCGAATCCGAAAGTAGCGACATCATTCGAAGATTAGTTGGAGGTGTGTAGGATGATCTTTTCTCTTGCGAGAGCGTGATGCTAAATCATCTAGATAGGCCTCGACTATATGTTTGAGGTCATGAAACGCAAAAGGCATGGCCCGCTGGAAAGTGGCTCCAACGTTCTTGAGACCAAAAGGCATTTTTCGATAGGCAAATGTACCCCACGGACAAATGAATGTCGTTTTCTGTTGGTCCTCAGGTTTGATTTGGATTTGGTTATAGCCCGAGAAACCATCCATGAACGAAAAGGCTTCACAACCGGCGCACTCATCAATGATCTGGTCGATGAATGGGGTTGGATAATTATCTTTTGGACATGTCTTGTTCAAATCACAGAAATCGGTACAGACACGAATCGTGCCTTGTTTTTTATCGACTGGCACGGGATTTGACACCCATTGAGTCAAGTGAATAGGGTATATGAACCCTGCCTTAAGCAATTTCTCAACCTCAGCCTTGATGGCTGCTGCCTTCCTAGGATTAACTGGATGAAGTTTCTGTCGAACATGCTTAGCGTCCGGATACGTAGTGATCTCATGTTCAACTATTTTCGGATCGATGCCTGACATTTCCTCATAAGACCAAGAAAAAACATCGCGGAATTCTTTAAAAAGATCTGTGTAAATCTGAATCTCTTCGGGGGAGCAATCTGCTCCGACGAAGACATTCTCCACGATGTCGGGGTTTTGGGAGATATTGATGGGTATCGTGGCAGCGATAGTCACCATATTTCCCTCAACATAAATATCCTGTGTAGCTAAGAGTTTAATGGGACAAGGTTGATCTCCCGTCATGGTGATAGTGAATTCTCCTGCCTCGATTCGGTGTAACTCTGGGAGGAAATATGATCTGTGATGAAGATCTTCCCAGGGTTTGTCTGGGCCAGTCATTGCTTCGATTATTGCTTCGTCAGAAGGCAAGACTAAATCTAACGAATCGGTGTTGACAAGAGAATCCTGAGCCCAGATAGGCTCAAGGAGTGGATCCAAATCTTGTGCGGGAATCGGATCAGGAGTAGCTGAAGCTTGCTGGACCAAAGAGTACACTACTTCAGTGGCCGACAAGGGCGTAGACATGCCCGCATGCCCCGTCGCATCCATCGTGTCTGATGGGGAAGGAAGAATCCATGGATCCTGAAAGTAAGTCGTGCGAAACGACGAGACATGGAAAATCTCAGCCTTGTGGTGGTTTGATATAAACTTGACATCGCCATGAGGAGGTGGGTAATCGAAAGTACCCATCAAAGATGGGCACATACCAACTCCTACGTTAACAACACCGGCTTGAGGATTATCAACCATGGGAACTGTGGATGCTCCCAAAGCTGGGTCATGTCGAGAGAAGGATAAATGATCAATGGTCACTATCCGGCCTTCATGTGGAAAAAATAAGACTCGGAAAACAGTAGCGACCACCACTTGCATTGCATAAGTACAACTACGACCTAACAATAGATTGTAGTCGATGGGGGCATCAACTACCTCTACTTCGACGCACACGGTCTTCCCCCCTAACTGCATAGGGAAAGAAGGAATGATGCCATGCGGTCGGAAAGAACGACCATCGAACGCAGTGAGGAGAGTAGGTGATGGAGACAACTCAGGTTGACCAATGGCTTTCCAGCATGCTAATGACATAACGCAAGTCGAGGCACCCTCGTCTACCACCGTGTAGAAGATATTCCGTGTAAAAGTTTTCGTGGGATGAGCCACTACTATCTGAAACGCGATGTGGTAAGGAAAACGAGGTTTCAAGTCAGTCGTATCTAACATGATGGTACCTGGGTTACAAGTCTCAGTAGAGCCTAAAGAAGTCAACAAGGCTTTCCTTTGAGCAGGGCAACTTTGGAGGACCTCCAAAGCGGACATAGCACAAGGGGTTTGTGATAAATCTTCCACCACAAAGTAGTTCTGGGCGGCCCTTGCATTTGTATTGTGAGAAGCTCGCTTAAACGCACCTTTTGGGATGCGTGTCATTGTTTCACCCAATGTCTTCTCGATCTGTAGAGGAAGAGATGGGATCTTGGCTTCTTTGCCCTTCTCAGAGGCACTTGGTTTGCTATAGTCGTGCACTCTAGTCATTATGAAGGCATCACTTTTCACCATATATATGTTCACGGAAGATGAATTGTTTGGGGGAGGGAAGTTTTCTTGGCTGCCCACCTCGGCACTTGTAGAGGCTTGAGTTAAATTTTTCCAATGCTGAAAGGGATTAGTCAACACAGCTTGCTGTTGCTGCATGACAAACTTCTGGGCCTCTTCAAGTCGAGGGCATAGATGGGTTGGGTGGTCTTCCGCACATAGGTTGCACGGATACCTCACCTTCCTCTTTTCCGTGGTGCTCTTGCCAACATTATCATTTGGTTTCTTATCCCCCTTACTCTTCTTGTGTTGTTTTTTCTTTCCTTCAGGCTGCTGGTTGGCCTTTGGGTTAGTCGTCTGTACAGAGTGTACATCCAACGTTTGAGTAGGAGGAGCAGCCAAAGCAGGAGTCTGGCTGGCCACTGAGTGTTGTATATATAACTACTACAATTGTTTTGTCAATTTCTCAGCGGGCTTAGTTTGTGCCGAACCAACTATGCCATCGGCATGTGGTCCGACTCTCTGTCTGGTTTTATCCAGAATTGATCGTGGTGCATCCGGCAGGATGGTGTATAATAGACCAGACTGAGAATAGATAAGCTCAAACTGTTGAGCCCTCATGATGGCATCTTCCTCGGTAAAAACCCCTGAAGTCACGATGTCTTTGGATAACTGCGGAACTAAAGACTTAAGGAACCACTCAAGCAGGAATGCTGGTGGGACGGGTACCTTGATAAGATTCTTTCGGCGTCGCCACTCTCGGATATGATCCGAGATATGGTCCGCTATTGTCTGCTCGAAATTGGCTAGCAACTCTGTGTCGACGTCGTATCTCACAGGAAACTGGAAATGGTTAAGGAAGGCCATCGCCAGTTCACCAAAAGAAGAGTATCGTGAACGATCAAGCTCAATGTACCATTTCGAGGCACTCCCAATAAGAGTGCGTTGAAACAATCGCAACTGGACGGAGTCATCTTTCAGTGAGTTAGATGAACACCAAAGGTGGAAAGTAGTCATGTTATCACTTGGATCTTTGTTAGGCTTGGCCGCAAACTTTGGGATGTCTGAAGGCAACTTCGTCGGCATAGGAGGCCAATGCGGATCGTGACAGATAGGATCATTTAACAACCATGTCAAATCTGGCAAGTGTAGCATCACCAAGAATGGTAGTTTAGGTTACTGCTGATAGTTGGGATAAAAGGGTCCTGGAGTTTGACTGGCACCAGGTTGCCAGGAAAAGTTTGACTGTTGGCCCGGGTTCTGGTAGAAACCATGGCCCTGACCAACGTAAGGGTTTTTCATCTGAGGAGACATCATTGGATGATTCCCCATGAAGGACATAGGATGTTGGGCATTCATCGTGTTTGACGAACTTTCGGAAAGATTACCCCATGCCGGTCCCGATGGGAGAGGCATAGAAGTCTATCCAGGGTTCCATTGACTATGGAAAGAATTACCCCAGATCGACATTCCAGATGAAGGAACAGATCCTGGTTCTGAGTTCCAAGGTCCTGGTATATGTGCCCCCAGCACAGGAATAGTACCCTGTGCCGGCGTAGACTGTCCAAAAACGGGTGTGCCCCTAGATGGGAAAGCAACGGATGCAAAAGTGTTATTACCAAACGTCCCGTTATAAAAAAATGGTGACGAACCTACCGACTGAGTTTGTGCAGGTGTTCCTTGACTCCCGGCTCCAAAAGGACTTGTGTGTGTAGGCTGCCCGACGGACTGCTGATACGGACCACCAAGCGAAGGCGATGAAGGAGGGAAATGACCTCTAGCGTAAGGAAAAGCATTGAAAGGGATAGGAATGCCCCCATATTGACCTTGCAGAGGAGCGTTAGAGATCCTTTCCCCCAGACCCAAAGTTTGTAAAGTGGAGGTAGTGAGTGCAGGACTTGTACCTAAACTAGGCATACCGTATGAAAATGGAGGGCCTGTCGCACTAGGTGTGTAAGGAGGTGTGGCCGCCGCGATAGATGGGGTCGGTCCACTGTGCGACGTAGTTGCGGCCGAGACCATGGTGGCCCGGATCGTCGACAAAGGAAAGTTAGGAGAATATTCTCTCGTGGTAGCAACGGTGATGGGAATGGAAGAAATCCCAGAGGAAGTAACAGAGTTTGGTTCCATATCTGGGTTAGGTGCTGATAGGCGTTCGTAAAATTGAATTGGCACAATAATATCCGGCTAAGTATCAGTGTTTGAGGTTTCAACCGATCCAATATTGGCGGTCGATTCCTCCAGGGGTTGTTCGGGCTCAATGGTTTGAAACCCGGTTGCTTCGAAAGACCCTCTTTGGTCTAGATTCCGCCTCAATGGTGGCGGGGGTGGCTCCAGTATAATCGGTGGCAGGCCCAGAAGCCTTCGTGACCGACGGAGCTCTGAATCCTCCACTGTGTGAGAAGATTCACGACACGCTAAGGTATTCTACATGAAAAAACAGTAACACTCACTAAGAGAAAACCCCTAGAAGATAAATCAAGCAAGCACTAAACTAGTTGGAAGAACAGTTACAACAACTAACACTAGAGAAACTTACCGGTGCAAGTGAAACTCGAATACAGAAGCACCCTCCGGGTATACTCTGCAAAGCGTGGCCCGATGTCTGTCCTAGGTACCGCGGTATACCCCCGCAATCACCCGTGTATGTCCCTAGAAAAGATTGGCAACTAGTTTTCCAGCACGTGAATAGTCACCAGGTGGGTACAATCGATATTCGGGTAGACCACAATGAGCAGGGTATCAAGCCCGAAACCTGTCAAGGGTATCGAGAGCAAATGGTTTGGAAGACCACTGAGGACCTCGAACGGATTCGAGACCCACGAAGCTCCGTGGCAAATGCAAACGACGGAATCCCTTAACAAATCCTCGATATGTGTTCTCCACAACGCTCGGTCCAACTTTGGAGGGGTTATCTCCGCTACCTTTCCTTACGCGACCTCGTGTTTAGCCCCTGTGTTAGAGGGGGTCCCAGATAACTTTCCATAACTGGACTTCTACACTCCCTATTAACAGACTCCAATGTTTAGTTTGGGTGGCCTTGGAGAATTTACTTTCCAACCTATTCCAAGGCCCTATTCCTGAGCTAGTGTATGCACCCTACAAACAGAAAAGTCTAATTGATTTTAATTAGCGTTGCTTTTAATGGGCTTCTTAAGTCACAAGGTATGAAAGTGAAACTGATGGTGTGTAACAAGACTCAAAGCAAGATGAACAAGAAATGCTTGGAAACAAAAACTTTTACAAAAGTGCAAAACCAACAACGTTTCAACAAGAAAGACTTCTTTTCTTTTCAAATTTACTAAGATTTCATGCAGTAAATATAAAGGATTTTCTCTCAGATCTGCAAGCTACTTATACTCTAAATGCACTGCAAAAACTTATGAAAAAAGACTTCTTCCTAGCTACTGATGCAACAACACAATCTTCAAACCGAGAATAAAATGAAACAAGAAATTTATTTATTTATTTAATTGCAAAATGACGCAACAAGGGAAAATAATGACAAGCACAAAACCAAGAGGACGAAAGTAAAACTCTGGCTTAAAGAGTAGATCGCAAAAGAATCAGAGCAAAGATGCGAAGAAGCAATCAAGAAAGTACCGATTCTAACACTTGTCTAAAAACCATAAAACACAAATTCTTTTTCCTTTATCTTTTCTATCAAAACATCAACTAAAAAACACAAGCTAAGGATAAGACCCTAACCTGCTGACTGTGCAACCCCAGACTCTAAACTCCTGAGAGGAGCTCTTCTCACCAGAGGAGGGGATGAATGCCCCGCCTAAGCTGAAAAGCTACCAATCAAGCCTGCGACTGTCACCAAAACAACACGCGTGTAAACGCGTTCTGAGCTATGACAGCGCGTGGGTACCCGCGGGCTAACCTTAAGCAGGCTGCGGGTCTGTATAAAAACTGAGACAAAACAACACAAAGGCAGCCCAGACCTGAAAAAGGCCTCTGGTATTGACAACCAGGGTCTCTAAAAGGCTTGGATTCTTTTACTTTAACAGAAAAGGAAAATTTGCAAAAAAAAGAAAACAAATGCAAAGAATAACCAACACAATAAGGCAGACTGAAAGCAAGATAGTAAACCAATCAAGACGCAGACAGGATCCAGAAATCCCCCTGAGAAGGTAAACTTTTGACAGGGAAGAGGAGACTGCCTCTTAAGCTTCCTGGGCTCTACACGCTACTGAAACCACTACAACAGGCGTTCAAACGCGGGTTGTAGAAGGTTAGGGCGCGGGTTACATGCATGCAGGCCTTCTGCAGGCCGCGTGTACCTATGTGTGTCCCGAGAATCAATGTCAAGCAACAGTCAAGGAAAAACTGGTATTGATAACCAGGTTCCCTGCTAGCTTTGACCTAACAGAAAACAAATAAAGAAAGAAACTGAAACTCTACTTCTTTGAACTACCCAAAAACCTTCAACGAAATCTGGAAACCCTAAGATTAAATCTCCCCATTATGGTCGCCAATTCTGTTGTGGGGATATTATACCCTACGGACTAACAATCTAGGGCTTAAACTTGCATGCAGATCATGACCCTTCAGAAATAACTTTTAACCTTCTACCCCAACCTAAAACCCTTTTTCACAGGCAAACATGGGATGAACCAACTAACCTTTTTATCGACGGTTGGTGTAGATCCTCCGTTGCGCTTTATCCCCTTGCTTCTGCTGCTCCTTCCAAAAAGCGATCTTGCAATCAAGACAAAACTACACATGCATGCTATTGTTCTACTAGAGGGCTAGAGATTAAACACAAATCAAATAAAACATATAAAACTCGTGTATTTGGGATGGGAAAAGTATCTTTTTATTAATCTCAAGATGAATCAACTTACAATGATTATAAAGACCGGCCACTGTTCCTCGATCCTGATCCTGGGCTCCTCCTCTTCTTTGTCCTCCAATTGCTTTGCTTGAATTCTCCTAAAGCTTGAGGAAAGGTTAAAGGGTTGGGACAAAACAGATTCAGCAATTGGGCAGAGTTTCTTTGCTATGATTTTCCTTTTTTTGAATAGTACCCCTACCCCTTCTTTTATAGGCTAGAAGGAGCTAGGGTTTTAGACGAACTCTCGGCCATGCATGGCTGGGAGTTCCAGTTAACTGACCTAAAGCTTTTCGTTCTGTCAGCAACTTTCCTGATTTTTTGCTTTGTTAGGTAAATGCAGGCTGTAGTGGGCCAGCCAGCGTTCCAACGCATGCAGCATAAGGCCTGCCAGCGTTCCAACGCGCTCAGTGATAGGTTAGGGCGCGGGTTACTTAATTTAGGAGGTTTTTGAAGAGTCTGTTCAGCATGGCTTTGGCAATGAAGGGAAATGAGTTGGCCTGATGCCAGGTAAGCATGTGAGGTGCAATTTAGGGTTATAACATTCGTCCTCCCAACACTGGCTTGTTGACTAGGTAATTCAGTGCAGAGTTATCAATAAACATTTTAAAGTTTCCTCCTAACAAGTAGTGGCAGAATTTTTGCAACACATACACCATGGCTAGTCCCTCTCTCTCTGTAGTGCTGTAATTAACTTCAGTTGTGGAAAAATTACTGCTGAAAAATGATAATGGATGATCAATGTCCCCTTCTCCAGGTTGTGCCAATACTGCTCCTAATGCAATGGAAGATGCATCAACATGCACATAAAATTCCTTGCTCCATTATGGAAAGACTAGAATAGGCACAATTACCATCTTTTGTTTTAGTGTGTCGAAGCTCTGCTGGAATTCTTTTGTCCAACTGAACTGATAGTATTTCTTTAATAGCTTCTCCATTGGCACAGTAATCTGAGCATATCCTTTGATAAATTTCCTGTAATAGCCAGTATGTCCTAGCGCAGTGCGCAGTTGTTTGACTGAAGTAGGTGGTGGCAAATCAACTATAATTGCAATCTTGGATGGATCCACCAACAATCCTTGCTTGCATACAATATGACCTAATAATACTCCAAATGGTGAGAAGAAAATGCATTTCTTCAAATTCAAATAAATTTGACATTGCCTGCATTTATCCAGCATTAGCCGTAGACATTCAATATGACTTTTTAGCAAACTAAAAATAGTCCAGTCATCAAAGTATGCTTCTAAAAACTTATGAAAAAATTCTTTGAACGCTTCAACCACCACCCTGGAAAGATGGCTGGGGCATTCTTCAATCCAAATGGAATTACTATATATTGGTAGGATCCCCACTCTGTGGAAAACATAGTCTTATGGTGGTCCTCCTTGGCGATGCGGATCTGATGCTATCCTGAAAACCCATCTGTAAAAGAATATACTTCTTGGCCTCCCACATTATCCAACACTTCGTATGTGAATGGTGCAGGAAAATGATCATGTAGACAAGCATCATTCATCTTCCTGAGATCTATGCAAATCCTAATCTCACTTGTCTTTTTATCTTTCACTACCATGGGGCTAATCCACTCTGACTCCTCGACAGGTTCAATAATCCATTCTTCCAGCATTCTGTCGAGCTCAATCTTCACTTTTTCCTTACATTTCGGGTTTAGTCTGTAGGGTCTTTGGTTGACTGGATTTGCATCTAGTTTCAAAGGTATTCTCATCTCTCCCATAGGTCCTTTTATACCCTTCATATCAGTGAACTTGGTCAGAAAAAAGTCCTGATACTCGTGCAATAATTATGTGATTTTGTCAATGGTAGCAGCGTCCTAGTAATCTCCGACATTGGAAAGATTTGGTGTCTCCTCTATCCCAATATTGACTTTCTTTATCTTTATCGGTTGTCCAATCAATGGAAGTTCAACTTCTAGTCCTTCCACATCTCCCTGGCCTTCTGTTTCTGCGATATTCACCTTCCTTGGAACATCGTCTTCGTCAGCATTAATGTTGTAGCAGATCTGCAGTTTCTGGAGGGGCGCAGTCCATTCATCCTCTTCTTGCTCCAAAGGGAGGCCAGATGCCTCCTTAAATACTTTTTGTCTCACCATCTGTAGTGCTCGATCTACTGAAGGAAATTCACTTTCAAACAAAAAGGTGGTTATAAAATTCTAGATCATACCTTCCCATTCTGAAGTGATGAGGTGCAACTCTTCTTGAAGGTACTAGTTAATCGGGGTGGTATCCAACGTATTGACGAATTTGTGTACCCATTGTTCTATAGGAACATCACTCCAGGCCTCTTCACAGCTGTGTATGTGTTCCTTTGGGCATCTTCGACATGTGTATCTTACTTCACAGCTTCCTACTTGTGCTAGAAACTGCGCTGTCATCAAAGTTCGACATTGTGTCCAGTCTGTGATGTTTCCCTTGTGCATTCCCCACCATCTTGCTGGTGTGGCTTTCATGGCCTCATCCATAGCCAACAACCTCTGTTGTGTTGGTATACTTGTCTCAAATTTTGATAAGAATTTCTCTAAAGGGTTCAACCCATCAAATATGGGTAGATTACTCACTGTTGTGCCAATCCAACAAACTTATCTGGTTAGCCTAACACATATTCTTGTAGTTACTTCATACATATGGTGTTGCCAGTTCTCCAATTCTTCTTCTGAGTCAGATGAACATGTGTTGTCACTTCGCCAGCTCAGACTATCGTAAGCTGTATGGTTGATATAATCCTGCTGTCTGGCTGTTAATTTGTAGATGTTTTCCAGTTCAAATGTGTGGTCTTCTTCTCTGATAGGCTCTGTATATCGTGGACCCTCATCTATATCTAAAGGTGAAATGAACCTAAGGCCAACTTTCTCAAATGTCATGCGTATTTTCTTTACATCAACAACAGTAGAATTGTCGAAGGCCCTATCAATTCTTAACAATGCAGGGAAAGGGAAGCTATCATCAACAATTTCAATTACCTCATTATCTGCGAAGGTTCTTACTCCATCGATGTCCACTGGGACATGCTCTAATCATCCAAATGGGTTGACAACTTGTTTATTATCCATGCGAAGCCTGATAGGGGAATATATCAGCTTGGGTTTTCCCATCAGTGCCCAAGTCTGCTTCGTCATGACATTTACCTATGACCTTAAGTTGAGGACCACATAGTCTATCTCATACTCTCCTATCTGAGCATTCAAGTGTAATTCTTTATTTGTACTTCTCCTTTTTCCAATTTGGTGCACTGCCCTATTCAGTAAGGGGTCTATCTTTCCTAGTTCATACTGCTTGATTAAATCTTGTAATTCTTGTACAACACCTTTATCTTAAATCAACTTAACACAAGTGCACAAAAATTCCATGAGTTTTCTTACCTCTTTCCCTTCTGTTGGCGATGCAGATGGATCAAACACCTGAGGCATGCCATATTATTTGATTTTTGGTTTTCTTTTTGATGAATATCCTTGACCTCTTTTGAACTCTTTTCTTTCCTCCTCGAATATCTATCTTTCATTCGTAGCATCGAGCATTGGGGTCTTTTCTGTAGCTTTCCTGACTCCGTGGTCATTTTCAATCTTTCCTTGGGATATTTTGTCTTCTCCTTTAGCAACTCCTCCTTGAGTGATAACAACGACTCTAGGGCCTGCTCCGCGAGATTCAACATATATCAGTTGTACTTATGGGTTCTGCTGAGGTCCTTGTCTTTCCTGAAGTTTAGCCAGCAGCACAGGGCATTCCTCTATGACATGCTCAAAGGAGTTACAATAACTACAGGTTGTACAAGGATTATGACAATCCCTTGCTAAATGTCCTGGTTTCACGCGCAGTTGTAACATATTATTTTTCCTCGGCCTCGGCCCATACCACCTCCTCATCCTCATCCTCTATATCCACCGCGATAATTGAAGTTTCCTCTCCCCGGAGAGTTGTACTATGGAGTGTTTCCTTCTTGTTTTACTTCGCCTTGAATATTGTATATGTCTCTCAACCTTTCATGCATGAGATCATAAGCTCTACAATCTCGATCATCATGCCCCACTGATTTATAGAATGTACAATACAAGTTTGTGGGTGTCTGAACATACTTTTGCATGTAGTAGCACTCACATGGGCGATGCCTATTTCTTCATACATCGCACCAGGGCAGGTTAACTTTCTTCAAGGGGCTCGATGCCCCTGAGGCCAAGTACTCATGAAATAAGGGACAATGTTCCTTATCCTGGCCTTCATATCTGCATCTTACACACCATATATCTTCCCTTTTGTCTTTTCCCTTATCTTTCTTCATATCCTCGACTTGTAAAGACAAACTAGTTAGTTGGTTCATGATCTGGCTAATGCCTGAGCTAAATTCTCCCATCAGTGTTGATTCAAGCTTCATGGCAATATCCAAAGCTTCTACCTGTGATGCAATCTTCTGCTGCATCATAGGGACTCTTATGTGTGGCAACAATGCAACGATGAACCATTCATTGTTATGTTCATCAGGGATCTTAAAAGTTAATCGGCCTGTCAGGGTCTTGAATCTCTGGTTGAACTCCCAAACAGGTTATGCTACCCTTTGTTTAATCTCTTTTAGTTCTATAATACATTGTGACTCTGGCTTAGGTTTCTTAAACTTTTCAATCAATGCATTCTTTATCTCATTTGGGGGCTTAGGCTGTGCCAGTCCTTGGACAAGTTTCATGTACCAGCTCAGTGCGCGGTCCCTTAGCGAAATGCTAAACTAGGTTCTCTTGATGGCTTCATCGGTGATACTTTTAATGTTCCATATGGTTTCACACAGAAACCAATGTTGATCTAGATCTTTAGATCCATCTCCTCTAAAGATAGGGAGTCTCATTTCATCTACCATAGAGCTGACTAGGCTTCTTGTTTGAGTAGATGTTGGGCTACTAGTAACAGTACTCTGAAGATTCTGGTGGTTCTGACTACTTTGTCTGCTAAGTATTGTGGGAACAATAGGAGGATTAACGTTACTTACTTCAGTAGTCTATGTAGTTCCTGAGTTTTCTAGCTTGCTTTGGTGCAGTTCTTTAGCTTCCCCTTCTTCTGTTCTAGTGGGCTCTGGAAGCTCTTCGTCGGTTAGATCTACCTCTTCTTCAATGTAGAAACCCTCTTCTCTGTATTTTTGCTTAAACAAGTTCTCAAGGTGAACCCCTCAGAATACTTTTCCACTGCGTGTAGGTCCTGCTTCTGTGTCACTGTTGTTGTCCGAGATCTTGAACATTATCCTTTTCTGGTTCGACCAATCTACTGTATCTTCAAGATGTGGTTTTCATGCAAGAGCATCTTGATTCTTAGATTCAGAAAGTGAAATTTTTTTCCTTTGGGTCCTTTGAAAAAGTATCTCTCGGCTTGGCTATACGATTATGTTCTGTCAACAACAAACTCGGTGATATACCCTCCAATGGTACTATCAAACCAATGGTCTACTGCTCTGGATACAACATTGTCAATTCTCTTAACCTTTTGGATCAACGTCGGTGTCCAAACCACAGGAGGTCTAGATCTGATCTCAAACTGTGTCATCTAACCTAGCCAACCACTCATGTAGATCCTAATGGATTCCTCCAAAGAATATCTCATGAATGTCGATGAAGATGTATCTTTGTAGCCAATCTTCAGTACTCAGTTTAGGGTTCTTGTTCTGGGCTTTAGCAAAGTCCTTCTCTTGATCCTCTATCCACTTCTGAATCTCTGTCTTCAATGGGAACCACCTTGATATTCCCTTAAAAATATTCATGTCCCAACAACAAAACCATTTGTTGGCACAGGGGCAGACCCAGGGTTCAGTCCAAGAGCGCACCAACAAGCCCTAGCTACTGGCCCTTTCGACAACACCTGGGAAGTAGATGCAGTCTCACCCGAAGCAACGATGAGGGGGTTGCAGGACATAGATGTCTACAACCAGGGGAATATCAAGTGGATCTTGTATAGCAACAATCATGGTATTCATATATCATTTACCAGTGAAATCTACTCTGCGCAGCTGTAGATCTTGATCTAACAAAGTAATGAAAATAACAGTATAATAATGGCAAAGATCAAAGAATTAATCAATCACACAACACAATATGTACGTGGTTCACCCTCTCTCTAGGGCTACGTCCACAGAACTGTGCTTATGATATATTAAGATAAAGCTTACAGTTCTGATCTGCACTCTTGGTCAGCAGATCCTCTCTCTCCTTCTGTATTTCTCTCTCCCCTCCTGCGCACCCAGCTGCAGGATCAGATCTTCGCACCCAGCTGAAGATCTTACAATACCAGAAGGCTTCAATACTTCTCTATCCCAATACAATGACCTCTCACCACAACAATAGAGCTAAATCAAATACAATATCATATCCCCTGACCCAGATCCTCTTGACCTTTATTTATACATTACAATACCTTATCGACAGCCTTAGGCTGAAAACTAGGTGTCAAAACCCTAATTACCAAAACCCTAGGTGTCTAAGACCCTAGGTCAAATTGATCCTCTTTTTTCGGACTTTGCCAGCCTGTCTTTCCTTCTCGTGCGGTGCTCCAAAGCATCCAATGGTGGATTTTTCCACTTCCTGAGTCGTCCTCGATCCATCTTCCTTATTGATCTGTCATCCTCGATCTCCTCATCCAATGGCTTGCTTTTCCACACTTCACTCCATCTTTTTTGCTCTTTTGCTCACTTAAACCCAGTGACAATCACTGTGTCTCCTGCGAAGTTCACTTTTTACCTTTTATTCCTTGTTCTCCGTTTCCTTTCATAACCAAGGGCCAACATTGTCTTATCAGGAGAAACTAGGTGGATTCTTGTATTATCACCTTACAAACCCATTCTATGAGTAGAGGGTGCTTCACATCATACATGCTAGTTTCAGACCCTGGAGACTTTACCACCCATGGGATTTTTGTGTTCATATGGAGAGACTTTGCGAAAGAAGTGTTAGCATATTGTTTGGATGATACTTGAATGATTGCATTAGGTTGGGGATGTTGGAGTATTAGGAATTTTCCCTTTGGTACTTGGAGACTAGGTGTCATGGATGCCCTATCAATTTGTGGCCACATAGACTTCTCCTGGATGTATGATTTTAGAGTTGGGTTGGGTGACTCCACTGAGATCCATTGCCAGGATATAATCCTCGATAATGGCGATGATTCTTTGAGGCATTACAACTTTGGGAGGTATTCTAGAAAAGAGGGGTAGATATTTATGATCAGAGTGGCGCAATGACAACATGATGATTCCTTTTTGGTGATAGCATGCGACCCTGAGATTTTATGGGTTGATAGTTTGGAAGATGGTATAGATAGGAAAGAGATTTTTTACTCTCATGAGCTTATTCATATGGAACAATGGATCAATTTCCTAGGTGGGATATTCTATGAAGAGTGTACTGAGTCTTCACAGTATCTGATTTCTCTATTGATAGGTGGCCTTCAAGAAGCCTCTGGTGTTAACACATTTCATGGAAGTATTGTGGGCGATAGGTGCTCCAGATCTTTCATAATGGTTTGGGACCAAGGGATCATCATTAGTTTCAATTGGCTTCAACTTGATGTTCCTATAGGTGTGATGGCATTGCTTAAGAACAAGAAATCTTTGGGAAGGGAGGACTTGTCATGTCCCCATTGTTGGATTCCCCTGTTTGGTAGTGGAAATGACTTATGTGGCTTGTAAGTGAAGAAAAAAGAAGTCAAAAGGGGTTATTTAATGTCACTTAATTAGGATATGTTATGTATTTAAAGTGACATTAATGAAAATAAAGTAACTTTAGATTAATAAGTTACTMAACCATTATTAAAAATGACTTTTAATATTAAAGTGAAAGTAAAAGGGGGACAAGGGTCATATTTGATTTAGTCAAAAGGASTTATATTTGATTTAGTCAAAAGGAGTTATATTTGATTTATTAAAAAAGGGGAAAGTTCTAGAAGTCACATTTGATTTAGTAAAAAAATGGGGGAAAGTTATAGAAGGCATGGAAGAAGGATAATTGTCATGTCCCCATTGTTGGATTCCCCTGTTTGGTAGTGGAAATGACTTATGTGGCTTGTAAGTGAAGAAAAAAGAAGTCAAAAGGGGTTATTTAATGTCACTTAATTAGGATA
>JZKD02S0174919.1:214065-224464 GCA_000966675.3 Picea glauca | reverse complement strand
GAATTTTTTTTTTTTTTTGCAATTCAAGTATTGTAATTTTGTAGTTAATTTGGACCGTTCATTATAAGGTCGCAGATATGATGGTAGAAGTTATGTTAGGGTTTTTTCCCTATAAGGAAACCCTCTTTTATGAGGGAACTGTATTGCAGTTGTGTTTTATTGCAAATATTGTATTATGAGAGAGGAGATTGTGAGAAAAATAAGAGGAAGTTACAACGAGTGTGTTGTAGGTTGTACCCCTTCATTTTTTTGGATAATAATAAGAAAGGACCTAAAAATTTCTCTGGTGGATGTAGCCCACATTGGGTGAACCAAATATATCCGTGTCTGTATTGTATTGTGTATCTTCTATGTTTAATTTTCACATTTGTTTTATTTTATTTCTCTATGATCTTGTTTTTCTAACACCCTTGATGGTCTTAAAAACAATTTGAAGGGCCTTTAAAAAAACCTCATAAAAAAGGATCCACCCACAAAGTGGGAGAAAGAAACTCAAATACAATCATTACATGTGATTCGAATTGGATCTTTGATAAATATTTTGTAAATATTTCTATATACTTGGAAGTCTAGATAATATCTTATCTTGAGGTGATGATCTTATTCCCTAACCTATTGAGGAAGTGGTTGATATTGATTTTTTTCCCTATGATTGTAAGATGAGGTCCATTGTAAAGAGAACTCAAAGAAAGAGGAAAACCACACTAGACAACAGTGTTCGTTGTACCTCAAAATAAATAATTTTGGACACTAAAAAGGCCAGAATGAGTGAATTATTTTCAGTTGGTCTTGCCCTCTCCCATGGATCATTTGATAAATTTTTAGAAGAGGAAAGAGAGTTTGAGAAGTTCAAGTAGGAGGTGGTTTCACTAAAGCATCAGGTGCAGTATTCTCAGGAGGCCGAGGGAGCAATGAATTTAAGAAAATACCTCATGTAGGAGCATGCAAAATGCCTGAAATTTCAGGATGATATTGTGAGGAAAGCACTTGGGCTCCAAGAAGAATCCTTTCTATTAGGTATTACACATAAAGAAATCCTTAGATGGGGTGAGAAGGGTTCCAGAGAATTGGGCGAAGTAGAGTTTCTTCGAGAGGTGTAGAATGAGAAGGGTATTGAAGATCACGACATAGAGATCCTCTCCGACGAAAATCTCTCCAAGATGCATTCAATTGCATAGTAATGGGAAAGCGTAGTAGATAATCCGAAGGAAATAATTGAAGAAGAATGGGAGATATGTAATCGGGCTTGGGAGAATATAAATTAGATGACGGTCGACCTCTGACTACCGAATTTTGGGTCCATGCTGAGATTTTGGCCAATAGAAGAGGTGTCACAAGGGTTGCAAAGAGGTGTTGATGAGTATAAAAGTGAGGTGCAAAATATATCGACGGTTGAAAGGGGGCACATGCAGAAGTATGTGCTCAAACATATCAAGACTATCGACTGATTGGACCAATTAACAAAGATAATGGTGAAGTACATTGGTCATTTCAAAAATAACAAGCATGCATTAAGCATGACAATGGATCAACACAAGTTTCCATACAATCACATATGTGCTGAACTTTGCTCTCAATTATCTGAATATTTGGATGAGCATGCAAGTCCCAAAACTCCTAGATCACCCAAGTCACATTGATTCTATTTTTGTTTTAGATATTTTCTAGTTTCTGACTTACTATTTTTAGAATTTCAAACTTCTATAAATAAACATGTCATCTTTGTTTAAAAGGATCTTTGGAAAATAGATTTTTTTTTTCAATTGTAATCGAGAACTATTTCAAGGTTAATAGAGAAGATCCTAAGGGGCCAATTTTTTTTTACAGAACCATTGTGTGTTGGGATTGGAGGGTGGATTTAGTTATACACTTGATCATTACGTCTCTGATATCTAGTAAGAATTTCTATTTTATCAAGTTATCTTGTTAGTCGTGTAAACTAATGGGTATTAGTGCAAATCTCCTTTAATTTGTTTACAGTAAAGTGTTCATCTTATTCAAAGTTTCAACAATCATATAATTGTTTTTATGGTTATTGATAGGACAACAATTGGATAATTATATGTATGTTAGGATAAACATTGTAACTAAGTCTTTTTTGGAATTATTTCTTGAAGGCATATAACTCAACTACTCAATTATTCTATGTCATTATTTCTTTAAAAAATACCTTTAAGAGACATAAATATTTTCACTCTTTTGGCATGTTTCCTTTTTTTATATAGTGGTTTGTTACTAGAATTATTTCTTGGAAACTCTCACATGTTTTATTATTTTTTCCCTGGAGGTTATCATTAGGGAAATTTCCTTCAAACCTACTAGCCATTTCCCTTCATGCAGTAAGAAAACATATAACAAAAAATAGTTTAAAAGGGACAAGAGAAGTGAATTTAACCACTCTTAAATCCCATCTAATGGTTTTCAAACCATTAATTTGGAGGATTTTTCCACACGAAACAGGGAGAAAAGAGAATCTAACCCCCTCAACGCAACCAACTCTGGTTGTAAGGAGATATGAACAAGAAAGGAAACAAGTCGAAAGGTATAGTCTACCTGATTTTCATTTCACATTTGTGTTATTTTCCATTGATAAGGAGCCCAAGTCACTCGGGGAGGTAGTTGACTTGACAGAGGGTAAACTCTTAAAGGATTCCATGGTTGTAGAAATGGAATCCTTACACAAGAATGATACATGGGACTTAGTAAAGATACATGATGGAAGGAAACCCATCGATAGCAAGTGGATGTTCAAGAAAAGTTGAACACACCAGGTCGAGTCGATAAATTCAAAGCTCGACTAGTAGTGAAAGGATATTCCCAAGTCGAGGGAGTCAACTTCTGTGATATTTTTTCCCATGTTGAAAAATTAAATTCCATTAGAGTACTAATGTATCTGGCTGCATCATTTGATCTTGAAATAGAGCAAATGGATGTAAAGACAATGTTCCAACATGGGGACCTAGAATAAAAAATCTACATGAAACAACCTGAAGGTTTTGTAGTAAAAGGAAAGAAACATATGGTATACAAATTGAAAATATTCCTTTATGGTTTAAATCAATCACCAAGGATGTGGTATCAAATGTTTGACACATACATCCTTAGTTTGGAATTTGTGAGAAGCAAGTATTATCATTATGTATATTCCAAAGAAGAATGTGATTGTTTCATATATGTAGCATTGTATGTCAATGACATGCTACTGGTCAGAAACATTATTGATACAATCAAGGAGTTGAAGATGCAATTGTTATCCAAGTTTCACATGAAGGATCTCAGTGCAATGAATTTCATTCCGGGAATGGAGAACAAGAGAGATTGGGAAGTTAGAAATCTTTGGTTGAATTAGAGAAAGAATATTGAAATGGTTTTGAAAGACCTACCAATTCTTGTGGGAGAAAAGCTAACTACTGAACAATTTCCAAAGACACATGAAGAAATAAAAGACATGACATGTTTTCCCTATGCTAGTTTTGTTGGTAGTCTGGTGTATACAATGGTCTACACTCAACCAAACATTGCTCATGTAGTGGGAGTATTGAGAAGATATATGTCAACACCTTGTAAAGAGCACTTGACTACTATCAAAAGATTATTTAGGTATTTGTGTGGCACAAAATATTATGCTATATGTTTCCAAGGGAAATCTAAAGATGACAGGGAAGTAAATCCACATGGCTTTTTTGACGCCAACTAGGCTGGAGATCTAGATCAACAAAGGTCGACCAATGGTTATGTGTTTAAAATGTTTGGTAGAGCAATCAATTGGATGAGTAAGCAATAAGAGTTCGTATCCTTGTCGACAATAGAAGCTGAGTACATGGAAGCCACTCATGGAAGCAAAGAAGTAGTATGGTTGCATTGACTGTGTTCAAAGATTGGGTTTGAGCATAAAGCTATGAAGATAAATTTTGATAGTCAAAGCAAAATATTCCTGGCAAAGAACCCAACTTTCCATTGTAGGACGAAGCATATTGATGTACAATACCATTTCGTGAGAGACATGGTGGAAAGAAACAAGGTGTTGTTGGAGAAAGTAGACACTTTGGAAAACATAGAAAACTCTTTGACCAAGTCTGTGAGTGTTGTGAAGTTCTCTTGGTGTAGAAAGTAAATGGACATTGTTGCCCTGGGTCAGTGAGAAGAAGTCCAAGTTCTCCTGTATCAACAAAGAAGATAATAAGTGGGATAATGTTGGGTTGTTATATTTTTTGTTGTGAAAGAACAGTCATCCAACTTTCTAGTCAAAGTGGATCAACTAGCTGAAGAGTCATCCAACAAATCAAATCTAGTTGATGGTTAAGATGAGATTGAAGTGATCAACCAGAATGTCGAAGTGGTCAACTAAGAATTCTAAATGTCAACCGATAGGAGGTCGATTGGAAATCGACTGGGTAGTCGGTTGGTAACCGACTAGTAGTCTACTATAACAGAATCCCAAGATTCACAGGATTGTACTCAATCATCTGGGTGGATGTGTAACCATTTTTGGGTGCCATGATTTAGATTTTTTCATGTTGTAAAGCCTACAAATAAGAATCATTGTAATTGTATTAAGTTGATATTTGCATTGATGTCGTTGGTCATGTAGATGCAAGCCAAATTGACTGCAGGGTTGTTCTTGTGTAAAGCAAGATAGTAGGATGGAAATAGTGTCTTAGGTGTAAACCAAGGTTATTCATGTAACTCTTTATTCAATGAATGAATAAGACAACAGAGAGAAAGACACTCAAGGAATGTTGGTTTTCCTAGTTAAGGGTTTCGAGGGTAAAATATATGTGTACTGTGTGTGCAATTGCCATTTATTTCTTGTTTAAATATGCCTTCTCTTTCCTCGTTGGTTTAGTGTGGGTTTTTATTTCCTTACAATATATAGTTTCATTTGTTCACAAAAGGAATTATGCATCTCCCTCACAATGGACTATAAAAAGAGTTTTTAAGAATAATAAATAGCCTAAAGTTGAAATTTTCAAAACTACCAAAATTTGATAATATATAAACCAAAAAAGGTTTCAAAGTTTTTTAATATTTATGTAGAATATCTAAAATTTATAATTTTCAAAATTTCTCAGTAAAAGGGATTAATAAAAAGTTAGGTTCTATTGTTTTTTAAGTAGTTAGGTTGTATTGTTTTGTGTATTAATTTTTTAATTATTAATATTGTAGTGGTTTGGGAGCCTTGATTTGTAGTTATTTTTTGTGTGATGTTGTTAACTACTTTATTGAAGATGTTGATGATGACATCAACTTTTAATTATTAAACCTTAAACAAAAAGTGATCCTGGATCCGTTGATTTCCTTTAATATTTTGTTTAATTATAATTTCAAAGATTGGAGATAATATTTCCTATATCTTTTATATTTGAAATATTTGCAAATTGGCTTATTACGTTTCATATTATCATAATTAAGTACTCTTTGAATTTGGATATGAATTTTTAAATATTTTGATTTTGGATGGAATAAAAATCAAGTTTAAATTTTTACAATTAAAAATATTTACATACTAACATTAAATTATAAATGTTTGCACTTATTAATGTTTATGTTTAATGATATATATCAAATATTGTGAGATGGATTCAATTTCTTTATGAATTCTATTGAAACAAAATGTAGTTACTTTATTATTTAAATTATCTAAACGACATGGACTAAGTTGTGCCTAACCCTTATATCATAAGTAAACAATTGTTACTATAACATCCCAATTTTTAATCCCCACAAATTAGGCTAGTGACCCGATGTGTTTGGGCAAAGAGCCCATATTGATTCAATGTGGCCGAAGACTGAATGGTAAATTAGGTGCATTAAAATAGCTAATAAAAATAGTTGTGATACGAAATGGATGAGGAACGATGGGGGGCTATGATTCCACAAGAGAGAGGGCATCCAAGGGGGAGTTATTCATGGGTATTACTCCAACCCACATTCTTGAATTATTGTTATCATTGTGTAAACCTTATATTTGTCATTCAGTGTTCCTAAATCCAATCATTAAACTCTTGTAAGAGGGTGGGTGTGAGGAGTCACATCCCATATTTATTGGAGAGCATGGGAATGGGTAAAATCAACTTGGGGAAGAGTGTAATTCAACTCAAGAAAGAAAACAAAGAGAGGAAATTCATATATCCAAGGGGGTGGTTTTCTGGAGAGTCAAATTTTTTCATAGAGAGTAATTTGTAATTGTAGATTTTGGACAACAAGGGAGGAGATGAGTACTGGGAAGAGAACCAACCATGTTGGGATTGAATGCAACCATTGTTGGCTATGTTTTATGTTGAGAAAGAGGCCCACGTGCATGTAAATCAAGCTGTAAGCTTGTGAAGTGTTTTTATGTTGAGAAATAGACTCAAGAGCCCTGTTATGGATTTTGTGAGTATTCCTGGAATAACCAAGAAATTTTATAGTCAACCAAATGCACTGGAACCCTAGAGGGAAGTGGGAAGGTTTGAGGGACTGTGTGCAGTGAAGGGGTATCCCATTCCTTGGGTTGTGCAGGTTGTGGGAAACATATTGGAACCTGGGTTTTGGGGTTTTTGTGTGTGGAGAGAGGATAGCCAGAGGGACAAATCTCCTTATGGACTCATAGCCTTAGCTCAGGGGTGGCTTGTTGTTGAAATAAAATGAGAAACAATGCTTATGGCTGGGAGGTCCGTCCTTCGTATGCAACCAGTTGGTTATCTATTAACATATAATTTATTTGTTGTGTTTATCATGATATTCAGTAGTGTAAATGGTTTATATGGACGTTGTGTGTTTGTTGTTTGCTTGAACAATTGCATTCATGTTTTAGTGTATGATGTTAGATACATTTAGAATTGTGGCATCAGCCAAATGGTTAATTTGTGTGTGATATGTATTTGATTCACAATAGGAAGTTAATAAGAACAAAATATTAATTTTAAAATGTGTATTCCGTATGTAATGTTGCTTCGTTGGTGGCTAGGTATGTTACAATTACAAAAATCAGAAATGACACTCTTTTTGGGATGTCAAGAGGATTGAATTTGGAGATTTCAATTCCTTTCAAAAACCATTTTTCACAAGCCATTTTGACATTAGATGAAGGGATAAATTTTTTCAAAGTATAAAATGACCAAAATACACACATACATAGTTGAACAAACTCTCACAAGCTCCATAAAACATCGTGGCGAGAAATAATTTTTCAAATTTCCTTAGTACACCCACATGAAATCACAATTTAAAAATATTTTATACAATACTGACCTTCAAATAAAATTTTAAAACAAACCAAGTAGTTCATTACCTTTCTTAAGGTTCAATAAACTAAATTTGGCCCAAGTTGAAGTTGAACATCATCATTATCATCATCATCATCATCATATGAGAGAGAGAGAGAGAGAGAGAGAGAGAGAGAGAGGAATTATGAGACCAAGTTCATCAACGACCAATTTTATAAAACACCTTGCTTCTTTCTGTGTAGCAATTGACATCAAATAAATATGACTAGATCAAGCCCATAAATATGTAATTTAATATTGAAACTGTAAAACTTATAAAAATTATGTTTAACCCGTTATTCTTATGTATTTTGATTAATATCCAAGTATCTTTAAAATATCTCATTTTTTTATATTTTGTACATGTGTTTTAGTGATATTTTATACATGTGTTTTAGTTCATTGTTATTATGGCATTTATAGGTATTGTTTAATATGCTTATGGGTCAATTTGGTGGATTATAATTGATTTGTAGAAAGGGTCATATCAATTAGAAAATTTACTCTTAAAATACATTGATGTAAACTTTAAAAACTCATCAATAATTGTTATATTAATTAATTACAAATTATTAAGACTCTTCAAATATAGTTAGCATTGATGATGTGATAAAAATTAGAGTTTCTATAAATTATTCTTCCATATTGTAATCTCTCATGAATTATTGAGCCTAGCAAATATAGGGGACTATATGTAAGTTTTAGATAAATTTGTTGAAATGGCCACCCCTTAATCATGGACCCTACACCAAATTAATACCTCTTCATTATTAAATAGAAATGTAAAAAATTGAGAGTGGGGATATTTTCCCAACACAAATATAAAATTTTCTAATATGTATATAAAGGGAAATATACTACTAAATTTTTTTGAGAGTGAGAATATTTACCCGACGCATATATTGAGTGTGTGTGCATATTTGTGTAAACCAGAGAATTCCGCATAATTACATTTGTCCATAAGAAATTATTCGCAATGTTGATATAATTTTCCATGAAAAAATTGAACGATTCACCTACTTTATAATATACATTAACTATATTATTCACCTCACTATATACACTTTAGGATAAATATCACATCCTTAAGTTTTCTTTGAATTCCATATGGTAATGATAACAACATGTTTCATGTACAATTATAGGTTTAGCATATCATGGTTTAAATTTCACAAATTTGCTAATTGGGATATCAATATTATGATGATTCTCTTTGAAAATGGTATAGTTCTACATGAGTCATCTCTAACAAATGTTTTAGATGTGATTCATACTCATGATATTTTTTTCTACACCACATCTCTTACATTCATTAAAAAACAAGAATTTCCAACCCAACACTCATGCACCATATCTCTAACACCTTATGGAAGTCTGTCCTTGTAGTTTTTACTACAAATAATGGCCCAACAATAAAGTTCATCATTCACATCTATTTTCTCTCTAAATTTTGTATGTTTTTGCAATGTCTTTGATATGGTTCCCAACAATTTTGTCATGCATGCCAATAAACATTTTGATGTAGTCACTAGAGAAACAATAGTGGTTTATATTTCTCTAGGTGCAATGCTAACATCACGTGATTGTAAGTATTTTATATAGATTTAATCATGTTATCTAAGTTTTCATATACATCCTACTTTAAATATGCCTTTTTTGTTGACTTTTTAATACCCAATAATGAGATAGATTTGCTTGTCTTCTTGGGGTTTTTAATATCCAAAGTTCTAGGAAGAAAAGAAGGGTTTGAGACTTGAGGAAAGTTTAGTTGCCTTTAGGGTAGAGGAATATGTGTCCAACCCTCATTAGAAAAATCTAGAAAGAAAAGAAGGGTTTGGGACTTGAGGAAATTTTAGTTGCCTTTAGGGTAGAGAAATATGTCGATAACTTATATATGAGTGTTAATCCATTAGAAATTCAGGAATGCATGGGAAGCTATATCTTTGAAAAATTGAATTGGTTGGGATTCTTGTAACTAATTGTTGAACATGAGAAGTTAAAAGGAAGAATTGTAGCACATAAGATAGGTTGGTTGGTCGATTGAGAGATCAACAACAAAGTTTGTGGAGAGGAAGAAGAAGAGAGATTGGTTGAAACATGAATCTTGGGTACTAGTTTGCTTGCTTTTTTACAAAGAAAAATGTCATTTTCATAGATTCTTCAACTTTTGACAATCAAAAATTATATCTATGTTTGGAAATTCACTTTACAGTGAAAGTATGGATTATAAATAATTTTGTTAACTTTATATTCATTATTTTTTTGAAATTTTTTATCAACATTTAATAGGTCAATTTAAGAGTTATTTGACAATATTTATTTTAAAAATGAAGGAATTAGGATAATGAGTCATATTAAGAGACTCCAATTAGTTCTATATNTATTTGACAATATTTATTTTAAAAATGAAGGAATTAGGATAATGAATCATGTTAAGAGATTCTAATTAGTTATATATTAAAGTTTTGTTTATGGAAAAATAATATGCTATTACAATTTATATGGAATCTTCTTATGTGCTACTATTTTGTTATATATCATATGCTTTATTTATTTTTAAAGGGACCAATGAAAAAATGTTTCATAAAATAAACACTTTTTTTTTTTTTTTTTTTGGGAAGACTCCACTTTTTCCCTACATTCCAACTAAATACAAAAAAAATCTAAAATTACCCTCTTAAAGTGGCTAACACAAGCTTGTGCATTTGAATTTTTTCAATTTTTTTGGTTCTGTATTTTTGAATTTTTTCAATTTTTTTGGTTCTGTATTTTTTGAGATATCAAATTTTGGTTTCACTCATTTTTGACATGATCAAATTAAGTATATATATACATTTTAGACGAAAATTAATTAAATGTAACAAATCATAACAAAAACAGGGAAAAACTTTATAGGTGGAAAGTAGATTTAACAATAAAACTAATGGTATCAAGTCTGATTGAAAATTTATAATATTTATATGGGATGCTCCTTTCGAAGTTAAAGAAATTTGGAAAATAACTTAGCTAGTTTGATTTGTTCATTGTTTGCAAATTTTTGGCCAAAATAAATGTTCGGCCAAAAGTTAAATTTTTTTTTTTTTAATGAAAGTTAACTTTAATGGTAAAGCTAAGTTTTCACTTGAAAATATATTTTTTCGCCAAAAAGATAA
>JZKD02S0174919.1:198595-214003 GCA_000966675.3 Picea glauca | reverse complement strand
GGTCAAAACACTAAATATCCACAAAATAACTCTCTTATTACTCAAGTTTGGATATTAAAAAGTCCAAGAAGATGAGAAAAGCTATCTCATTATTGGGTATTAAAGAGGCAAATTTAAAGTAACTTATCTAACATGATGAAATCTATAAACAAAATCACAATCACATGATTTTTTTTTGTTAGCATTGCATCTAGAGAAATATAAATCATTAGTGTTTCTCTAGTGACTGATGATCCATTTTTTTTTGACTAGTCTGGTATTATTATGTAGTTATTATTAAGATTTATTTTACACTTTTCTTATCCTAATTTTCTCTCTTCTCTTATATAAAAATTTTTCCAAATACTTAGTCATTTTTTGAAATGTGGATGCAGAGCTGCATAACAATTCTTAAACTATCTTTTAATTACCCAGGTCTGCAACCTCTCACTCACCAAAACACTTTACTTTGCTTCCTTTTCCATTTTATTTTGATACTTAGTTAATTTTCCGAAATGCAGATGCAGAAATACTTGCCATCCCTTAACTCTTTCTTAGGTCTCCACCTCCACAACCCTGCAAGTCCGCATTCACTTTCCACTTTTCCCTTCTTTTCATACTAAGACATATTTCTGATTATGGAGCATATTTCTTTACTCCCCATAAATTTTCCATTGCTAGTAGGTTCGCACATCTGTAAGTCCGCATTTCTTCCAACACTTAACCATATTAGCAATTTCAATGCGGGCATTGTCACCCTTTCCCGAAGATTGTTTTCGTAACACCCTGTTTCCCCCAGTCTGTAAAAATAACTATATTGGCCAAGAACTATGGCAAACTCAAAGATGTGAATGTTTGACTTGACAAACCTTTGTATAAAAGGTCGATGAATGTAAATTATGTTATGAATATGTGTTGCATGACTGCTGGGAGGGGGATGTGCTAAAAGAGACCACGATGGCTAATGAGAGGTGGTGGAAGGGACCTGGAATGGTTGCGTTAACTTCCACCGAGCCAATACTGTACTAGTTTATACTTGCTCACAAACTGAAGCAACTCTCTGATCCTGGAATGGATTTCCTGTCAGATTGGTAGGTGGGGATGCTCGTCAAGAGTTAGTGAGGGGATGGGGGTGAACCGTCCATCCGTAACAACCCTCATACCTGATCACGGACGACAGAATTCGCGCCACATGCAGCCTTGCAGACAGAAATTGGCAAGAGAGGAAATGTGGTAAGAGAGAGAGAAGTGCGCGTGACGGGGATTGCGAAAGAGACTGGAGAAACCCTGGCAACGCAGAGAGTTCTGGATACCAGGAGAAGGAGAGTAACCTTCGTCCTGGATTATTTTCCTGCATCAGGAGAAGGAGAGTAACCTTCGTCCTTGATTTCTGTTGAGCTAGAAGTAGGAGACTGAACCTCAAAGTATCGTGGTCTAGCTCAGGGGTGGCTAGTGGTAAATCCGTTTGGAGTCACTAAGCCTACGGTTGGGTGGAAACAAGCACCCCTCTCAACAGTTGCATCACGCCTGGTAGATCTGCTAAGTGTTTTATACCTTGTATTTTGAACTGAATATCATGAATACATGCTTATGTTTATATGTCCATAAGAATTTCTATGTAGAATGATTGTCTGGTGTGTTACACTGGAAATAATAGATGTTTGTGTATGCTTACATGCCATAGTCAGTTTCTGTACAAAGGATTAAGGTTGGGGCATGAATTCGCTCCACTTAGAATCGTCTTGTTTTCTTAGCTCTCGTAATGTTCCGGGAAGGCTCCTCAAGAGTACCCTTCCCCGGGGATTACCCCATAAACCTTGGAACTGTGCGAAACCTTTACCCAGAGACTCGACTAAGATTCGAGATGATTGCCCAAGAACCATCTGAAGGTTCATGCGATCCGGGTCTGGAAACCTTATGAAAGGAAGGATATCTCTTTAAGGTCTCGAAGTCGTGGGAGTTTGAAGCCCTGAGAAGTTGAATTTCATGATTCAAGCTCAGAAGGGATAGTGAGCCCAATTATAGAAAGAGAGAATACCCTATCATTTGGTAGACGAACGGTCGGAATCCTTTCGGGAATACCCCAGATCTTTTGAGACCGATGGATCTAGAGAAGGAGTGCAGGCGTTAACAACTCGACCCTTTCAGCCTTTGCATGTAGCGATGGGATCCTGGACCATATATCCAAGGATCTGACGGAGCCCTATTGACCGTCAATCTTAGCCTTTATATAGGCAAGAGAGTAGCATTTCGCTGACTCGTGACTTGGAGTGGTCAAGGGTAGGGCTGCATGAACACACAATTCGTGAGATCGCGACATGATCATGACCATTGGATCCAAGGCACGGGAGAACCATTGGATCAGAATTTTCATGGGTATCGTCTGTCGGGGGTTCAGAACTTGAGGGAGTTTCTTTTCGATTGTAGAAGTCATGACGTGCCGAGTGCCGAGGGCTCGTGAAAACACGTGACCCGTCTGTAAGTGGGGACCGCGTGGTTGACAGGTGGCGTAACAACAAGCGCCCAGAGAAAGGTGGGAACGGGTGACAGGTGATGGACACATGTCACCTAGGAAGGAGTAAACCCATTGTTGACTTATCGTGTCTCGGGAACTCGCGAAGGAGGAGCATGAGGGCTCAACACTCCAACTCACAAAGTTGCGAGATGCGAGTAGTGCTAGTATTTAGCCTAGGAAGCGAGTGATCGGTGGTGGACACGTGTCACACTGGAAAAGAGTCAACCCACTATTGACTTATCATGGCTCGGTGTTTCGCAAGATGAATAAGTACACCTTGATCACTAAGGCCGCGAAACGCTAAGAGCCGATGTCTCGTGCGACGGGCGGCGACAAAACAACTCGTGAGCAGAGTATAACAAGGTTTACAAGTGGCATGTGTGCATCGCTTTGGAAAATTCCACGCAACATTGACCTCTCGCGTCTCGGGGATTCGCGAAGGAGGAGCACGAGAGATCAACACCTCAACTGGCGAGGTTGTGAGTGGTGATAGTGTTTGGCCTAGCCTGCGGTTACATGTAGCAGGCGCTAGTTAGGAGGGAGCCATACCCGTATAGTATCTCAGGTATCGGTGTTTGGAGAAAGGGGATTCAAGAGTCTTGATTCCCGACTCATGAGTTGCAAAAGGCACTTGCACTAAGGCCAGCTTGTGGTCATTTGGAGGAGGATAAGGGAAGAGAGGGTCTGCTCTAGGCCCCATAGAAGTCTCAAGGATTATGTTCCTTGAAGAAAAAGATGAAAAATCTAAGTTGTTGTAGTGGGTGTGTGACAAATTGGTATCAGAGCATGGTTACAACACTTGGCCTGCTTGGGCTCATGAACGAGTTGTGAAAAAACTCCATTTGAAGTACTCTTAAAAGGAGTAACCTTCTATCTTAACCCCTTTAGCAAAAGACAAAGTTAAGAACGAAAGTTCCTATTGTGTGTATGCATTTGAAAAATATGAATTATGCACTGATTGTGAATGAATATAATGTTGACTAACAATAAGTGTTTTTCTTGCACAACAAGTGGACGATCAAGCACGGGAAACTGCAGATGCATAGAATGGTGACGCACCATGAAGTGGGGGATGGCTCCCACAACAGAGACGAAGATTCTAACGAAACGAGAGCGATAGAGACCCCTCCCGATCTAGCTGAGACTGTGAGAAGCCTCATGGTCAAATTACAGAGCTGCAAGGCCAACAATGAGAGGTCGATTAAAGAGCAAGAGAAGCAGACAGAAATTAATGTAGTCTTGTTGCAGAGTTTATCCGACATACAAAAACAATTGCAGCATGAACCTAACACCAGTCACGCGGACCGACAACAGACAAAGAAAAGTCAAAGTCCACCTGAGATATGGAAACGTGGTCTTTTCAGTGGCCACACTGGGAAGAACACCTCAAGAAAAGTCCACCCAAGAGATAAGCAACAAGCGTTGGACGATTCCTATGGAAAGGAAACTGGTGACTCAAAGGGAACTTCTAGTAGCAGAACTAGTTCTTATTCCCGAAGAAAATGGAAGAAGTGAAAGAATTCCAAAAGTCACAATCTTGAAGAATTCAAGAAGGCCAAACCACCCTCTTTCGATGATGAAATAAAGAAAGGGGAGGAAGCGGAGGCCTGGCTGCTTGGACTAAAGAAGTATTTTAGAGTCTATGACTTCTCAGAAAACTTGAAGTCCCGAGTAACCACTTTCAACTTGAATGGAAAGGCTTCCATTTGGTGGAAAGACCTTAAGAATGTAAAAGGGATTCACGAAGAGGACCTATCTTGGGAACGGTTTGAGAAATATTTCAGAAAGAAGTATCTGTCGGAAAAGTATTTTGACGAAAATACTAAAGAATTCTATGAACTCAAACTGGGGTGACGCACCATAGAGGAATATGTCAGCAAATTCCTCGAATTGCTGAGGTACGTACCCTATATAAAATCAGAGAAGGAAAAGGTGCAACGATTCATCAGTGGACTACCTAAGGACTATCAGAATAGGATTGAGTTTGACGAGCCAAAGACCCTAGAAGACACTATCCAAAAGGCAAGATATTATTATGAACAGTTGGGGCATCAGACAGAACCTCGCGAAAACTAGAAGAAGAAGAATAGTTCGGGATTCCAGAAAAAAGGGGTTTAAATCCCCAAGATTTAAAAACTATAAAAAGGACTCAAGGATGAGCTTCCCAACCTGAAGTGTACACCAACAGAATTTACCCTCCCAGAGCGGAAATAAACCTTCTGGATCTACCCTAGGAAAGATTGATAACCCAAAGAGAGAACCCTTGAAATGTTAGGGTTGTGGAGAAGAACGTCTACTGAGGGACTGCCCACACTAACAACAGAATAGTCAAATAATTTACAACGTTCAAGAAGCTACCACCGTCAATGACGTGGCCAGGAGTGTGCCACAAATTTATGCAGCCTTGGATAATAAACAAGCTGACCACCAAGCTTCAATGATGGAGATGGAAGGTATGATCACCAACCATCTAGTGTCTATTCTAATTGACCTTGGTTGATAAGTGTAAATTACAGCCACATAAACATGCCAAGCCATGGTTGGTACAGCTAGCCACTGGCACCAAAAGAAAGGTAGCGGAGGTCATACCAGCTTGCCAATTCACTATGGGTGAATCCCCCACCCAAGCAACCCTGAACATACTACCCCTAGGATTATATGACATGTTGATTGGAATGGACTAATTACCCACTTATAAAGCCAGAATGGACTGTTACCATAAAAATTTAGAATGTGTAGGTGAAGAAGGAAGAAGGATAACCCTTTGAGGGATCCAAAAACCTGTCTCAATGAGACGAATATCATCCCTTCAAATGAGAAAGTATTGCAGAAAGGGATGTCTACTTTATGCGATACAGGTGTTGGAATCAGTTGAAGATGACAAACCAAGCCTCGAAGAACACCCAACACTAAGATAATATAGAGAAGGGACATTGACTTCTCAATAGAACTTGCACCAGGAGCAGTGCCAGTGTCTAGGACACCCTACAGGATGAGCACACCCGAGCTAGTCGAGCTTAAATTACAACTAAAATAAATGATGGACAAAGGCTATATCTGACCCAGCATGTCTCCATGGTGAGCACCAGTTATGTTTGTAAAGAAGAAAGATGGTACCCTCCGACTATGCATAGATTATAGACAACTAAACAAGGTAACCATAAAGAACAAGTACCCCTTACCCAGGATCGATGACCTGTTTGACTAATTGGGAGGTGCTTCCATATTCTCAAAGATTGACTTGAGATTTGGATACCATCAAGTCCGAATCAAGGGTGAAGACATCCAAAAAATTGCCTTCAAGATGAGATATGGTCACTATGAGTTTGTGGTAGTACCATTCGGATTAACCAATGCCCCTGCCACTTTTATGTGCTTGATGAACAATGTGCTCAACAAATTCCTAGAAAAATTTGCACTGGTTTTTATTGACGATATATTCATTTACTCCAAGAATAGAGAGGAACATCTTAGACTTGTGTTTCAAGTGTTAAGAGAACATTAGCTCTATGCCAAATTTAACAAGTGCGACTTTTTCTAGAAGCAAATACATTACTTGGGCCATGTCATATCTGAAGAAGGAGTAGCAGTAGACCCTGACAAGACCAGGTCTATCATGGAGTGGCCTACCCCAAAGGACGTTTCAGATATCAGATCTTTTATGGGCTTAGCAATATACTATAGGAGATTTATAAAAGGATTCTCCAAGATTGGTTGTCCAATCACTGCCCTCCAGAAGAAGGGAACTAAATTTACGTGGACACAATAATGTGAAGAAAGATTTCAATCCCTAAAACATTTACTGACCCACGCACCCGTGTTGAAGATCGTCAATCCCGAAGCTGACTTCCTCGTGTGCACAGATGCCTGCAAGGAAGGGATCGGAGGAGTCCTTATGCAAGGAGGAAGTGTAGTCTGCTATGAATCCCAAAAATTGAATGAGCACGAAGTCAACTATGTGACCCATGATCTAGAACTATCTGCCATAGTGCAGGCCTTAAAAATGTGGAGGCATTACCTCCTGGGAAGAAAATTTGTACTTATGACAGACCACTGTGGATTGCGATATCTATTTGACCAACCAAAACTCAATTCTAGACAAGCTAGGTGGATGGCCCTTCTTAGTGAGTTTGATTTCGAAATCAAACATATCAAGGGAAAGGAAAATAAGGTGGTCGATGCCCTTAGCAGAAGTATGAAAACAATTCATCTGGCATCGATGAGCACCTACAAGATGAATGTCAAGGAAAGAGTCAGGAATGCACAAGAAACATACACATTCTTCTAGACCGTGACCTCGTACCTGGAGAAAGAACCCACAGGAATAAAGTATGAAGGCTACCAGATGATAGATGGAGGTCTGCGAACTTACAAAAACAGATTGTATATTCCAAAATGTGATGACTTGAAGAGGTTCATAATGGATGAACTACATAAAAGACCATATATTGGTCATCCCAAATACCAGAAGATGATCACAGCCACCAGGAAACAATTCTATTGGCCTGGGTTGAAGAAAGACATAGCTGAGTACTTAGCCAAATGCATAGAATGCCAACAAGTTAAAGCAGAACACCGACACCCAGCAGGATTATTACAACCTCTACCAATCCCGGAATGGAAGTGGGAAACCGTTTCCATGGACTTCATCACCAGATTACTAACATCGACCAAACAAAATGATGCCATCATGGTAGTGGTGGATAAATTGAGCAAGCCTGCCCATTTTATCCCCATCAAATCAACTTGCAAGGCAATAGATATTGCCAGCATATTCATGAAGGAGATATTCAGACTACATGGTATGCCTAAAGAGATCGTGTCTGAAAGAGACACGAAATTTACTTCCAACTTTTGGAAATCCTTGATGGCTGGTCTAAAGACCAAATTACTGTTTAGCACTACCTATCATCCTCAAACCGATGGACAGACGGAAAGAGTGAACCAAATATTGGAAGACATGCTAAGAATGCATGCAATGCATAAACCCAAGAAGTGGGAAGATTTCCTGCCGCTGGTGGAATTCGCCTACAACAATGGCTACCAATAATCCCTGACGATGAGCCCTTTTGAAGTCCTCTATGGTAGGCCGTGCAATACTTCAGTCAGTTGGAGTAATATTGTGAACATAGTTACTATTGGACTCGACATGTTGAAAGAAATGGAACAACAAGTGACTCAGATAAAACAAAATCTAAAGTTCACTCAGAATAGACAGAAAATTTACGTCGACCGAAAGAGAACTCCGAGAGAATTCAAGACGGGAGACCACGTATATCTCAGAGTTAGGCCAAGGAATAGTTCCTTGAGGATGGGAGCTTGTGCCAAGTTGGCACCTCGTTATTGTGGACCCTTTGAAGTTCTAGATAGAGTGGGACCTATAGCCTATAAGCAACACTTCCTCCCACAGTAAAAGAACATAATGTTTTCCATGTTTCATTATTGAAGAGATATGTACATGATTCTAATCATATAATTGACTGGTCTGTGATCCAGGTGGAATCCGAGGGAGAATTCCTACCAGAACCTCAATGCATATTGGACACAAAGGAAACCCCACTCAGGAACCAAACCATTGCACAGGTCAAGGTGCAGTGGAAACATTTTGGCCCAGATGAGGCTACGTGGGAAATGGAAGATGCCATGAAACATGCATATCGAATTTTGTTTACTTCTAAACATACACATCATATTGATATATAGAACATCGAGGACGATGCTCCTTTAAGGGGGAGGGAATTGTAACACCCTGTTTCCCCCAGTCTGTAAAAATAACTATATTGGCCAAGAACTATGGAAAAATCAAAGATGTGAATGTTTGACTTGACGGACCTTTGTATAAAAGGTCGATGAATGTAAATTATGTTATGAATATGTGTTGCATGACTGTTGGGAGGGGGATGTGCTAAAAGATACCATGATGGCTAATGAGAGGTGGTGGAAGGGACCTGGAACGGTTGTGTTAACTTCCACCGAGCCAATACTGTACTGGTTTATACTTGCTCACAAACCGAAGCATCTCTCTGATCCTGGAATGGATTTCCCATCAGATTTGTAGGTGGGGAGGCTCCTCAAGAGTTAATGATGGGATGGGGGTGAACCGCCCATCTGTAACAGCCCTTAGACCTGACCACGGGCGATGAAATTTACGCCACATGCAACCTTGCATATAGAAATTAGCAAGAGAGGAAATGTGATAAGAGAAAGAGAAGTGCGCGCGACGGGGATTGCGAAAGAGACTGGAGAAACCCTGGAAACATAGGGAGTTCTGAATACCAGGAGAAGGAGAGTAATATTTGTCCTATATTATTTTCGTGCATCAAGAGAAGGAGAGTAACCTTCATCCTTGATTTCTGTTGAGCTGGAAGTAGGAGACTGAACCTCAAAGCATCGTGGTCTAGCTCGGGGGTGGCTAGTGGTAAATCCGTTTGGAGTCATTGAGCCTATGGTTGGGTGGAAATGAGCACCCCTCTCAGTAGTTGTATCACACCTGATAGATCTGCTAAGTGTTTTATACCTTGTATTTCAAACTGAATATCATGAATACATGCTTATGTTTATATGCCCATAAGAATTTATGTGTAGAATGATTGCCTGGTGTGTTAGACTAGAAATAATGGATGCCTATGTATGCTTACATGCCATAATCGGTTTCTGTACAAAGGATTAAGGTTGGGGCATGAATTCACTCCACTGAGAATCATCTTATTTTCTTAACTCTCATAATGTTCCGGGAAGGCTCCTCAAGAGTACTCTTCCCCGGGGATTACCCCATAAACCTTGGAACCGTGTCAAACCTTTACCCAGAGACTCGACTAAGATTCAGGACGATTGCCCAAGAACTGTCTGAAGGTTCATGTGATACAGGTCTGGAAACATTATGCAAGGAAGGATAGCTCTCCAAGGTCTTGGAGTCGTGGGAGTTTGAAGCCCCGAGAAGTTGAATTTCGTGATTCAAGCTCAGAAGGGATAGTGAGCCAAATTATAGAAAGAGAGAATACCCTATCATTTGGTAGATGAACGGTCGGAATCCTTTCGAGAATACCCCAGATATATCGAGACTGATGGATCTAGAGAAGGAGCGTAGGCATTAACACCTCGACCCTTTCGGCCTTCACATATAGCGATGGGATCCCGGACCGTAGATCCAAGGATTTGATGGAGCCCTATTGATCGTTGATCTTAGCCTTTGTATAGGCAGGAGAGTAGCATCTCGCTGACTCGTGACTTGGACTGGTCAAGGGTAGGGCTGCATGAACTCATGATTCATGAGATCATGACGTGAACGTGACCGTTGGATCCAAGGCATGGGAGAACCGTTGGATCAAAACTTTCGTGGTTATCGCCTGTCGGGGGTTCGGAACTTGAGGGAGTTTTTTTTCGATTGTAGAAGTCGTGAAGTGCCGAGCGCCGAGGGATCGTGCAAACATGTGACCCGTCTGTAAGTGGGGACTGCGTGGTTGACAAGTGGCATAACAAAAAGTGCCCAGGGAAAGGTGGGAACGGGTGACAGGTGATGGACACATGTCACCTGGGAAGGAGTAAACCCATTGTTGACTTATCGTATCTCGGGAACTCACGAAGGAGGATCATGAGGGCTCAACACTCCAACTCGCAAAGTCATGAGATGCGAGTAGCGCTAGTATTTAGCCTAGGAAGTGGGTGATCAGTGGTGGACACATGTCGCATTGGGAAAGAGTCAACCCACTGTTGACTTATCGTGGCTAGGGGTTTCACAGGATGAAGAAGCTGCACCTTGATCGCTAAGGCCACGAAACGTCGAGATCCAAGGTCTCGTACGATGGGTGGTGGTGACACAGCTCGTGAGCAGAGTATAACGGGGTTGACAAGTAGCGTGTGCGGATCGCTTTGGCAGAGTCCACACAACATTGACCTCTCACGTCTCGAGGATTCATGAAGGAGGAGCACGAGAGCTCAACACCTCAACTAGCGAGGTTGTGAGTGGTGCTAGTGTTTTTCCTATCCTACGGTTACATGTAGCAGGCGCTAGTGATGAGGGATCCATACCCGTATAGTATCTCGGGTATCGGTGTTTGGAGAAAGGGGAGTCGAGAGTCTTGATTCCTGACTCGTGAGTTGTGAAAGGTGCTTGCGCTAAGGCCAGCTTGTGGTCGTTTGGAGGAGGATAAGGGAAGAGAGGGTCTACACTAGGCCCCATATAAGTCTCAAGGATTCTATTCCTCGAAGAAAAATATGAAAAATCTAAGTTGTTGTAGTGGGTGTGTGACAGTTTCACAAGAAATTTTGTTCACAACTCCGTGTTATACTCTTAGCATTTCCCATGCATCATTTTACACCTCCATACTTAACACTTTCCGTCCATCATACCATCACATCACCATTTCCCATCAAATTAATTACCCATTCCACATCATCTAACACTCGTAAAAGCATAATGTCATTATGAATGCACAATGCATTGATTAAGGACCGCAATAAATCCAAGTCCCATGAAAACTGATGACATTTAAAGAATGATCTACAATTGATTGAGTTACCAAGGCAGTATGTAGTGGAATTTAAATAAAATAAAAATTCCAATCTATAAGTATCGACAATAGTGCCAACTTTGTAAAAAGCAAAAAACATGTCAAGTAAGAAGAAGGAAGTATTTTTTGGAGATACATTGAACACACTGGGTCATGAAGATCAACAATTCTAGTGGTCCAGGGCATACAAGTACTATAAGTCTCTTTCCTCCAGTTGAGAAGATGATGAAACTAATCTAGACCTCAAGAATAACATTGGTAGGATGTGTTCCATAAGTAACTGTTATGAAAGAGATTGTTCAATGTTTTGTAGATAAATTTGTTTATGAACAAAGAATAATTCAAATGCAAGGTCATCAATCCATTTCTATAGCTCCTTAAACATTTTCTAAAATATTACGACTCACTGCACCAACTATGTGATTCAAGAGAAAGGAAGCTGATGAATTTTTGAAGCAACATAAGGGAGGGGAAATAATGTTGAGAAACTATTTGGAAGATCCAACCCGTAACCCTGATACTTCTAAAATCAAGGTAAATTTGTTATAATACCCGTACAAAGAATTTGCTTGGCTATTTTCCCACATTCTCGATTTGCAATCTACTATGTTTGTAACAATAAATGTTATATATACTATGAATTATGCCCTGCATAAAAAATGTATCATCGATTGAGGTTATCTCATCTCAAATGATTTTTTTTTCCAACTGAATAACCTCAAAATGACACATAAATTTTATATGGCTTCTTATGTCATTTTCTCCATTGCTTATGGCCATCTTTTTTAATGTTTTCCTCGGGAAAACATGTGGATTTTAATTTAAAACCAGTTTATGTGTAGTATTCAATTTTATACAGACATAAATCCAAATACAGTTTCTACCCATTCCAAAATAATTTCATCCCAGAGTTCAAAAGGTTATTATCCAGACAGATCATATCAAGGCTATCCTTAGAGGCAACTTCCTTCCTCACTGGAAAATGGATTTATGAGTTGTCCGAAGAATTCATTGTAATTAGAATATTTGGTAGTAAGGATAAACCTTTCCTTTTACCATTTTATACATATGATAAACTCTTCATTGGAGAAGTATGCAGGCAATACAAAACTTGGGCCCATTTCTTCCATGACAAAAGGAAAGGATGGTTTATACCCCTACCATGGAAAATTAGTTAAACATATAACTCACCTAAATGAGTTGGCGAGATATCATGAATAGATGGGTTTGAAGGAATCCAAACTTGTTGAAGGTTTTGACCCAGATAAAAAATTCACTACACATATGTAGTTAGTGGGGTATTCTTTACACTTCATCAGAGTTGAACAATTTCAAGAAGGTGGCGAAGATAATTTGGATCTTCGGGAACTAGTAGCCTACCAAAATTCAAACAATTTAGGAGAAGTAAATAGTACAAATGAAGTACACAAACAACACGATAGAGAAACAACAAATCAAAACCCTAACTCGTAAAGAAGCACTCCATCCAAAATGAATTGTAGAACCAGTGGAATGGATACCATAAAAACACCAGTTGGAGGATCAGATGACAATGGAGATAAAAAAACCCACCAAGAAAATCCTTGAGAAAACACGTGTCACGTACACTCCTATAAAAAGAAAAATAAGTGTATCATCAGTGGAAATAAACACATCAAAAGTCCAGGAAAGTCCCCATGCCATGGACATGGATGAGATCATTGAAAAACCTAATTAGTCTGCACAAAATTTGTTAGAGACAAGAGAAATAACGGATGCTATTATGACTCGAGATCCTGAGATATTTGAAGAGGAATTGGTCACTCTGCACCATGCGGCTTATAATCATGAAACCAAAAAATAATTGCCAGAAAAACTTAATACCAAGAATAAGAAGTCATCTAAACAATGGAAATATTCGATTGACTTGGATGGAGTAACACCTTCTAAAATTGCAGACTTTCATGGAGCTACTAGAGATGCATTAAAATAATCAATTGACAAAATGGAAAGAGACAATTTGGAACTAAAGAAAAGGGTAAAAGAATTAGAAGTTGCTTTGGTACTAGCACCATTGTTTCCAGAACCTTTAAGTTCTATGCAACCTATACTTGAATTGGAGGAGATCCCCAAAAGAAATATGAAATACAAAGGTTCATCAAGTTTATTGCAGGCTGTAAGAAAATATGTTGGTGATGCCTTACAAAAAAGGGTTGATATAATTCGGGAAATTTGGGAGCTTTCCCAAAGTATTGCTATATTTTCCTCCAGAATAGAGAATTTCAAAGAATATTTGCAGAGAGATTTGGAAAATGATGAAGGATTTTTCAAGGAAGTTGTAAACACATTTTCGGCTAAAGTCTCAAGTTTAAATGAAGCCGAGAGAAAGGAACATAAACTTCCTTCTCCTTACCATATGACGCAGATTAATGCATGTTGATTAGGGATAATTAAATATTTAAGAGAAATTATCAATGAAACGGAGGCCCTAAGGAATAGAAAGAGTGATCTATTTCTTAAACTCGTTAGTCTTACCGAGGATTAAATGGTCCTAATTTATTGATGGATACCATGATCTCAACCAAAGAATCTTCAATGGGACAACTTAAAGCACTAAAAGTTGTTTGGGCTAACGAATTTACCGAAACCATAGAATTTTCTATGGATGAAGTTGAAAGATGGTCAGTTCAGTATATCAATAGAAATGATGAGGTGGACGATACATTGCATCAATCAGATCTATATATGAGGGAATTCAAAATCCAATTATTTGAGATTAAAACTAAACATGAAATTACCATGGAACCTTTAAGAGGATACATTGAAGAATGGTTGAACAAGGCATTAATTGAAGTTACTCAACCAGAAAATCAAGAAACAGTTAGAGCAGTTATGCCACCTCAACCACAACATGTACTTATAAAGGAGCCAGCTGCAAGCAAGTGAAGGATTATATTTTTTCCATTAGAGTCTTTCATTTTATGGTCTATGGGAGCCAATCCCAGTCCTCTTTGAAGGGTGAATGCATTTTTACTTTGTTTAAAGAAAATTAATTTGTTTAAAGACATTTATTATTTTTGAGACTCCAAGAGAGCTACTCGGGATATTACATTACTATATTCTCAAAGACATTGATTAGAAGCTTGAGATACCAATTTTTTTTATCTATCATAATCTTTTTGTCACTTTATGGAATGATAATTTAAAGCTCTCTTTTATTTGCGGTCCATTCCCTTTTCTCTCTATTTGTGGTATCGTTAAATGTTCTAATGAATGCTGTGATGGATATATCAGTCCTTTATATTTTGTATGGATCTTATCTATTCACATTGTAAATATTGTACATATGAGTTTCTTTTAAAATACAACTCGTCCCAAAATCTCAAGTGTTGTTTTCCTTGAACGTGAATGTAAATATTAAGTCTGGTCCTTCTCATACTTTTGTTTTATTTCATTTTATTTTCTTGGAATCATAAGAACAAGAGGAGTACCACCTCTCTAAAAACGCAAGGGGATTAATATCATCGTGAGGTTGACCTTAAGACCGTAAGACAATATTTAGATCAACAATGACTATATCAAAATGTTTATTGGAATGCATGTCAAAATTGCTAGGAACCACATCAAAGACATTGCAAAAGGACACAACATTGAGAGTGCAAATATATGTGAATGATGAACTTTCTTGTTGGGCCATTATTTGTAGGAAAGCCTAAAAGGAAAAACTTCCATAAGGTGATAGAGCTATGGTGCATGAGTGTTGGGTGGAAAATTATCATTTTTTGTTGAATGTAAGAGATGTTGTGTAGCAACAAATATTTTGAGGTCAATATCAATCACGTCTGAAACATTTATTAGAGATTACTCAAGTAGAACTATCCCATTTTCAAAGATAATCATCATAATATTGATATCTCAATTAGCACATATGTGAAATTTAAACCATGATATGTTAGACCTATCATTGTCCATCAAACATGTTGTTATCATTACCATGTGGAATTTAGGGAAAATTTTAAGGATGTGATATTTATCCTAAAGTGTATATAGTGAGGTGAATAATGTAGTTAATGTATATTATAAAGTAGGTGAATCATTCAATTTTTTCATAACAAATTACATCAACATTGCAAATAATTTCTTATGGGCAATGTAATTAGGTGAAATTCTTGATTTTACACAGACATGCACACACACTCAATATATGTGTTGGGAAAATATTCTCACTCTTAGTAGTATATTTCCCTTTATATACATATTAGAAAAATTTATATTTGTTTTGGGAAAATATTCTCACTCTCAATATTTTACATTTCCCTTTAATAATGAAGAGGGATTAAATTGGTGTAAATTCCATGATTAAGGGGTGGCCATTTCAACAAATTTATCTACAACTTACATCTAGCCTCTTAACTTTGCTAGGCT
>JZKD02S0174919.1:161902-178081 GCA_000966675.3 Picea glauca | reverse complement strand
AATAAGTTGAAAAAGGTTTTTAAATTGTACTTGATACTGATTCACCCCCCTCTCAGTATCAACAATAGCGACCTATAGATTCTAATGCCCTCCTTTTCTGTGCGTGGATGATGAGTGAAGGATGCGTTGCCCAATCGTCTACCCCTGTTGGTTGTTCTTGGTTGATTGATGGTCATTGCACCTTCTTGTGTTGAGTAATTCCGTCATTGTTATCATTCCTATCCCCTAAATGTGACTCTGCATTTTAATATATTCCTAGATAGTTTAGCTATGCGTTTAATGCACTCCCTGGTGATTGTACTCTACGTTTTTCTCACCTCTCAATGACATATTTACCCTGCAAATTTACTAGGTTTTTTCACTGAATATGGTACCATTTTTCTCTCCTGTGTAATGGTAGAGGTTTATTATTTTGACTGCAATTTGATTCGCTTACACAGAAAATCCGCCTCCTTACTTCGCATGATTTTTATACCTGAATTTTATATGCCTAATTTCGAATTTATATGTTTGTGTTATAACGATTTCGAGTTTTATGCCTACGTGTTAACGATTTCGAATTATATGCCTATGTTATAACGATTTTGAATTTTATTCCTGAATTTCATATCCCTGATTTCGAATTTATATGCCTGTGATATAAAAATTTCGAGTTGTATGCATGTGTGTTAACGATTTTGAATTATATGCCTGTGTTATAACGATTTCAAATTTTATGCCTGAATTTTATATGCCTGATTTCGAATTTATATGCCTGCAATAAAATAATTTCAAGTTTTACGCCTGCGTGTTAACAATTTCAAATTATATGCCTGCATTATAATGATTTCAAATTTTATGACTGATTTTGAATTTTATGCTTGCGTTATTACGATTTTGAATTTATATGTCTAAGTGTTAAGGTTGTGTTAATAATTCAGTTTAGATTTTATATGCCTGCAATTACCCCATGTGTTTAAATGTATCTCGGCCCCTTTGGCTATCACCGTCATGTGATGGGTAGTTGACGGTTATAGGCAATCAACAACATTAATTTTTATTGAGAGATAGCATATGGTAGATTTGGCTGCGTTTTTACATTTGTCTAGCAACGATCACATTAATTTTGATAGTGTATTCCTATTAGTCAGCCCCATCATGAATTTCTTCTTCACAGCGTTTCATGTATAACCTTCTAGAGATAGCATTTGTTTTTCCTGTGTTTGGGGTAGTGAATTGGTTGTGAGCATATCTTCCTGCGTTTTTATTTTTTTGACAGCCATAGCTCCTTAATCACTCACGAGCTACCTCAGTTTTCGTTTGATGAACCCCGAATTCCAACATTTTCTTTATTTTTCCTTCTGGCAACGAATTATATGTCTGCAATTTCGTATTGCGATTTTAATGGTGCTATATACGGCAACGAATTAGGTGACTGTGATTTGAGTATTTCAATTTTAATTACTATCGTTACAACGATTCTCTGGATTGGTGCTTAGCGATTTTTTTTTTCTTTTTATAATCTCTATTCATATTCCCTTATGTCAACAATTTAGATTTTCTCATAGCTGGGTGTAACAACACTACCTTGATTCCTGACAGCACTTAATTAATACCTACAGTAAGTAATGGTAGTAAACTTGATGGTATGCCAACGTTGACAGTAATCTTGAGTGAGTGACAACCCCTTTTTATATGCGTTATGTTTAGTAATAGTCAACAACAACATAACATAGACTGAACAACTTTTTAGGGTTTGTTATTGAAAGTCTTACCCAACCTGCTTGTAGCGAAATGATTACACCTAGATACATACTACCATTTTAAAATACAACTAAAGGAAAGTGTGTGTGTTTATCTAATGGATTAAGGAACGACATCTAAATGGCATTTTATGGACATCGGATTACACAATAATATTGTTAGTATTGTTAGACCATTGGTGGTAAATTAATATTGTCATTAGTGTTATAATTATAGTGTTTTATATCAATATGGTTAATAGTGTATTATACTAATATTGTTAGCAGTGTCAGATTAATAGTGTTACATATTGATATTGTTGTTATTGTTATATATTGTTAAATTTTCATTTTAGAATTGTATTTATTGTTTAAGTAGGACTTGTTAACTTAGACAACAAACCGATTATTATATAAGCAACCTGATTTAGTAGTTCACTTAATTTAATGGACAGTGGGTTTTGGTTAGTTAGCATTTCTTGATGTTGTTCAGTGCTTAAATTAAGTCACCTTATGATAACCTTTATGGCCATAGTAGTTTGTTTACCGTTCAATCCTTCGCTCTCATACCTCTTTCTTAAATGGGTTGGGTTGTTGGCGAAGTCATGTGTTTGATTTCACCTTTCCTTGGAGAGACGTCATCTTGTGTCTTATTGACCTGTTGCTTGGGGGTGTGTGTGTAGTTCCTCTTATCAGTAACTCGGCTCCTAGCGAGTTGGATTCATATGAAGTCCTTGGTCCAGATAGGTTAGGTAACTCCAGGGTTATCACCGCACCTATCACCTGGGGATGTCATGAATCTTGATGAGGAGATCATGGTGCGCCCTATTGGATAGAGGCGAATGATAACTTTGTCAGAGTTAGCGCCTTCCGTGTGAGTGTTGTTGATCATCCTAATTTTTCTAAGGACACATGGGTTGAACGCCTTCATGCGTTGGTCGCATGCCATCGAGGTCCTAGTTAACGACCATCGAAGTCATTGTGTCAGGATGGGGATGTTGTCCCTTAGCTTGTAGGCTTGCTCATGTTTGTGTTGGGCAGGTTGTCGTTTCTCCTTGTTGTTGTACGCATGTTCCACCCAGTTTCTCTTGTGCCAGTGCATGGATTCATAGTGATTTGTTGCCTGTTCTTCGGGCATGGTGCTCACTGTCAGATGTGTTGTTTAGTTGTAATCGTTGTTGTCGTCCTGTTTTAAAAAAAAAAAATTCACTTTTTGCTTCACTTGTAGTCGTAATGAAGGGGTTGTTACAACCATACCATCAACCATATACCAACATGTACCATGAGATGTGCCTCAACTGTATACCATATCACTCATGATATGTCTCAATCATCCTATACACCATGTACCATGAAGTGCCTCAACAAAGTACCAAAGCATGTACCAAGATCACCAACAAATGTCTCTAACCATGCACCATATCATAAATAACATACCTAAAACAACAAGTCAATCATCCATAGACCATGTACCTCAAACATCTGCCATATCACTCATGATATGCCTCAACCAATTACCAAAATATATCCCATAAAACATGCACCATAAGATCACCAAAATATATTACCTCAACATGTACCATACCATCACCAAGATATAACCTTAAAAAAATGCATATACACATACCTTTAATCATGTAGCAACCTTACTACATCATCATACCTTGATGCAACCTAGAACAAGCATCCTCTTTACTTTAACTCGTCCCCGCTACCTCATTTTCATCAATAGATCAAGTGTTCACTATATAGATATTCAATGAACTTGTATGTAAGAATGAGAGACTCTTGATGTGTATATATACTCTTCCATGCAACTTCTTTTTAACCACTTTACCCTTGATTAATTTGTTGTTGTAACCACTTTACCCTTAATTAATTTGTTGTTGTAACCACTTTACCCTTAATTAATTTCTTGTTACAATTGTTTTACCCTTTTTCCTAATTTTAGAGTAATAACTATTTTATCTTTTTTCCTAATTTTAGGGTCATAATTGTTTTATTTGTTTTCCTAATTTTAGGGTCATAATTCTTTTATCCTTTTTCTTAATTTTAAGGTCATAATTTTTCTACCCTTTTTCTTCATTTTAGGGTCATAATTGTTTTACCTTTTTCTTAATTTTAGGTTCAGCCTGTACTTTCTTGTTACAACCACTTTCCCCTTAATTAATGACTTGTAACTGTTTAGGGATTCTTTGCCATTCTTCAGGGCTTCCAACTGAATAAAACTGAGGTACTATGATGCTACCAAATCTGGTATGTCTTTGACCAGAATTTAGCTCTAAGTTTCAATCTTCAAACTGTACTTTGTTCTTGTTTTGGAAAACAAATAGTTATGCAACTTTTCTGCTCATATTTTAATTGGTTAAGTGTTTTTTGAGGTTCCCTTGAAAGTGTTTTTGAACCAATGGTTAGCACATGAAATATAGCTCAAAACAATTAACACTCCTCTAGATATTTACAACACTATCAAGCTGATATACACTCTAAGCATGCATGAAATGAACACAAGTGTTTTTGGCCAACATGACCTTGGACAAAAACCCCCACGGGGAAAACCAATTTGGAATGGAAGTATATATAATTGAATTCTAAATCATAGAGTACAACAAGTAATACAATATGATGGAACTGGTATACATAACAAGCTCCTCGCGAGTCTTGCCAAAGGAACCAAGAAGATATGCACCCAAGCTTAGTGCGCCTCTTCCCTTGTTTCCAAACTCGCTAAAGTGATGTGCCCTTGATCCTTGTTGCTCTGAAGAAGAATCCCTTGCACCACAATGTGCTCTTGTGTGCTACATCTCCAATGAGACAAAAAAATCATCAAGCTCTCAAGTATAGCTCATGCCTGCTAGGTGTGTACCCTCCTCCTATAGTGCACCCTCCTCCAAGAAAATGTGATCATCACAAATAAATAGGGTTCCAAGATTCCATAGCTCCTCCATGAATAGAAGCGCCCAAGTGGCCCTCAACCATAGCTTCCAAACTCATCCTCATGCTCCCTCTTGAACCTCCATAAGGAAACCTAGGATTTGGATGGCTAGGATCTTCCCTTGCCATATCTAATGAAAGGTTGAGATCACACCACAATAATATCACTCATAAACCCACTTTTGGTTAAGTTCCATAAGTTCACTTTATGTTCCCTCATTCACCGACTTAGTGAATAATTAGTCACGTTTTCCTTAAGTGACAAAAAAACAACTTTTTGACTTAAGTGAAATCAAAGTTGAATTAGACATAAAGTACAAGCTACATAGTCCCAATGTATTTAACACTTGTGGTTAGAGACCCAAAACCACAAGGGGACCACTTCCCAAGGTACACTAAAACTCAACAGTCACTCTTACCGAGGAAAGTGTTTCTCACCAAGCCCATCTTGTTTTTGAAGTAGACATGTTTTCCCCTTGGCAGGGCCTTGGTGAGAATATTTGCAACCTGTTGATCAATGGGAATATACTACAACTGTACTTCCCCTCGCTGAACCCAATCTCTGATGAAGTGGTATCTGATCCTTATATGCTTCGACATGTCATGAAATGTTGGATTCTCAGAGAGTTTGATGCAACTCTGATTATCACAGTGAATGATAGTTGGAGGAAACTCCTAACCAAATAACCCTACCAACAAATTACAAATCCAAATGGCCTCGCAACTAGCCTGACTGGCTTCCATATACTCTACCTTAGCTAAACTCAAAGAGAATGACTTGTGTTTCCAGTTGTACCAGGAAACAAGTTCTGACCCCATCCCAAAACATCACCCTAAGGTGCTATTCCTATCAATAGCACATCCTTCCCAGTCTGAGTCTATGTAGCCAACCAAACTCACTCTATCCCCTATGACATAGTCCAGGCTATAATCCACTGACCTTGCAATGTACCTCAAAACATGTTTTTCCCCAATCCAGTGAACACTCTTCGGCTCTACCATGTACTGGATGAGAGTGTTCATGGAAAAACAAATATTTGATCGAGTTTTGACCAGATACATCAACAATCCAATCAATTGTCTATATCTTGTAGCATCCACCAAGTAGGAATATGAAGCTCTAAGATTCTTCCAGTTAGTGAACATGGGTGTCGACATGGGCCTGCAGTCCTCCATATGAAACCTGCTCAAAATGTCTGCAACATACTTCCCCTATCCCAGGACTATGTGACCCTCCTCCTTCCATACATCCATGCCCAAAAAATAGTGCATCAAACTAATGTCACTCATCTAAAACTATGATGCAAGTCCCCGCTTGCACTCAACTATGAGATGTTATGCTCCCATGATGAACAAGTCATCCACATATAAAATGAGAATGAGTGTGTCCTCACCTCTAATGATGTAACAGATTTTAGGATCAACATCACTCTTCTCAAATCCCATCTAAATAAAATATGAGTCAATGAATGAATACCAAGCTCTTGGAGTTTGCTTCAGACCATACAGTGCCTTTCTCAAAAGGCAAACGTGAGACTCTCTCTCACTCACCTCGAACCCTTGTGGTTGCTCAAAGTGCACCTCCTCCTCAATAAATCCATTGAGAAATGTGGTATTTACATCCATCTTATGTATCCTCCAACCCATCTATGCCTCTATGGAAATAATACTCCTAATGGAAGTGTATCTCACAACTGGTGTGAATGTCTCATCATAATCAACTCCCTCTACCTAAGAGAATTCACGCACCACAAACCAGGCCTTGTGTTTTTCTATGCTATCATCTTCAACATAATTGGTCTTGTACAACCATCTCAAAGTCACAACTAACTTCCCCTCTAGCCTTGGAACCACCTCCCAAACATCATTGTGCATAATGGAGTCATACTTATCCAGCATGGCCTCTCACCAAACTTGTTGGTCAAATTCCTGTGCAAATGTCTGTGGCTTTGCATATGTGATGCTCACCACCATCACCAAATAGCACCCAAGCCTCTCTGGTGCTCTACTCTCCCTGAATTGTCTCTTGGGATATCCCACATTATCCTTGTCTTCCTTCAAGGTTTGTTGAAACCATCTCGGTTTCCTCTTCCTTGGAGTAACCAAGGGAGAAGTAATATCTCCTCGCCGAAGTGTCTCTGCCTCAAATATAATCCCAACACTCTGAGATCCTGAATCCTATGCACCTTATTCCTAAACCCCCTGTGACTGTGAACCAAAATTTGTGCAAGGTGACCCTTTCACCCCTGAAACTGGTGTACCAGACACTTGATATTGTGCTCTCTATGAAACATCAATCGGTATCTCGACATCATCCTCAATACTAACTCTCGACTCGAGAGACCTCCGTAAAGATCTACCCTCCTAAAATATAGCATCTCTTCTCACGACCACTCTCCATTGTGATAGAATGTAAATCCGGTAGGCCTTTGAGACCTATGAGTACCCAACTAGAATCCCTTGTTGGGTTGTGGGGTCTAGCTTTGTCCTCCTCTTTGAGGGGACATGAAAGTGAGTTGAGCAACAAAAAATCTTGATGTGCTTAACATCGTGCCTCCTACCAATGAAGGCCTCCTTAGGAATATTCTTCCCCAAAATCCTATGGGGACTCATGTTCTGCAGATAAACTACAACAACACTCACCTCATCCCAAAGGTATAGGAGGAACTATGATCATGCAACATATATCTTGTTGCACATGTAATCACCATGTTCTTCCTCTTATAAACCTCATTCTATTGGGGGTTGTAAGGCATGTTCATCTGAATTATGATCCCTGCATGGGTACAAAAGTCTAAAAACTACCTGGAGGAATACTCACCTTCGTTGTCTGACCGCAAGACCTTGATCCTCTTTCCTGTCGGGTTCTCCACAAGAGCTTTGAACTCTTGGAACCTATTGAAGACCTCACTCTTGGCCTTTAGGAAATAGATCCAGGTCTTCCTTGAGTGGTCATATATGAATGTGGGATAGTAATCACAACCACTCAAAGATGCCCGAGACATGGGCCCACACACATCTGTGTGTACTAAATCTAGTACCCCAACTGACTTGTTGTCACTGTTGGGAAAAGCATCATTGGTAAACTTACCAAGCGCACACCCTCTACACACATCCTGATACTCTGAGATGAACTGTGGCACTCCTGTCACAACCTCTCTCAATCCTCCAAGATCCCCATGATGAAGGCGAGCCATCCTCCGATGCCACAATTCACACAACTAACTTCTATTGATCATTGTTTGCTTCCAAAGCATGAAGGGGCTGAAAAAGAAATCTGAATAGTTTCCCATCCCTCACTCCAATCACCTACCCTGAGGTGAGATGGGACCCCTTGGGGTGTATGAGTAGCTCTGTCCCTCTGAAGGACACCTCAAGACACCTATCCTGGAGAGTGGAAACTGATATCATATTCTTATTCAACCCATGGATGTAGAGAACATTCCTGAATGAAAGAGGTGGCATGCTCTCCCTCTGAAGAGTAATTGTGCCATGTCCAACAACTCTGACTATGGAATCATCACCAAGGGAAATCTTGATCCTGACCTGTATATCTCTGAGGTCAATAAAATTCTATTTAAAACCATTCATGCGGCTTGAAGGCTCGTTTCCTATGTACTAAATGCTAGGTGTCGTCTCAACTGAAATGAAACAAATGAGGAAGGCACACTCCCTCTCAAATTGTGCCTGAAACTCTGCCTCATACGTTGTAGTTTCTATACCACCCAACTTATTCTTCATATTGGGAAATTTTCCATCATAGTGCCTCATCCTATTACAAGCAAAGCACTTCACTTTTCTCATATCCCTCTTCTTCCCACTGCCACTCTCTGTCTATGGCTTGGCCCCCATCTTGGAAACCTGATGTGCACCCTTGTCGACCTTCTTATTTCCCTTTGTCCAAATATAAATATCCTCATCACCCTCAGATATTCGTTGATATCCTAAAGACGCAGAGTTTCATATCAACTCGTCCTGTATGAAATCATCCCAAAGTCTCTCCCAAGTAGGAATGACTTGTTGGGAAACAACGCCTCATACAAATGAACCCCAAGGTTTGGTAAATTTGTTTAAGGTTGTCCTCACCATAAATTTTGGATCCACAATCTCTATGACCACTTCTAACTCATATCAAATCTGAGTGAATCTTCAAAGGTATGAAGTGACCGACTTAGTCTTGAGCATCTAAATGCTCCTGAGTTTGTCCTACAGAACCATCTTCTGGTTCTAGTTGGGACTATGGTAAAGCTTGCACAAGGATTACCATATCTCAAATGCATAGTCTTTACTAGTCAAGTGGGGTATGATGTGATCCTTCACTACATCACAAATGGTCCTTTTCACCTTGGTGTTTTCCTTCCTAAAATTTGCATCCAACAATGGTGATGGAGCAAGTGCAGGAGAAATCACCACGGGAGCTTGAACTATATCCCATAGTTCAAGATCCTCCAAGAAGAAAATGATCATGGTCTTCCAAGGGGACTAGTTGCTAGCTCTAACTAACCTATCCTTTGCCTACATCTAGGATATTGACATATCTGACCAATGAAATTACACTAATGGTATAACTGCAAAATAACACTTCCTCACTCCTGTCAACATAGGTGTGAAAAGAGGCAATCAAACTACAACCTCACTCCTAACAAAACAAGTGTGAAAAGAGGTTGTCCAAATCATCCTCACTCATGTCAACATATGTGTGAAAATATGTTGTCTACTAGGTCCACAACAATATTGCAAGTTGTCCAACAAATCAACCAACAAGCTATCCAACAAAACTGTCAACTAATTGTCCCAAAATTATACCAACAAGATGTCAAGAAGCTTCCCACAAAATGCTCTATAAATAAGCAAGTGTTCGCCAACAAGGCTCTGATACCATGAAGAAAATTGAGGTACTGTGATTCTTCCAAATATGGTTTGTCTTTGACTAGAATTTAGCTCTAAGTTTCAATCTCCAAACTGTACTTTGTTGTTGTTTTGGACAACAAATAGTTATGCAACTTTTCTGCTCATTTTAATTGGTTAAGTGTTCTTTGAGGTGCCTTTGCAAGTGTTTTCTAACCAATGGTTAGCACATGCAATATATCTCAAAACAATTAACACTCCTCTGTATCTTTACAACAATATCAAGCTAATCTACACTCTAAGCATGCATGAAGTGAACACAAGTGTTTTTTGTCAACATGACCCTGGATAAAACCCCCCTGGGGAAAACCAGTTTGGAATGGAAGTATGTATAAAATATGTATAAATCATAGAGTAGAACACGTAATACAATATGATGGAACTTGTATACATAGCTAGCTCCTCTCGAGTCTTTCCAAAGGAACCAAGAAGATATGCGCCCAAGCTTAGTGCACCTCTTCCCTTCTTGCCAAACTCGCTCAAGTGATGCGCCCTTGATCCTTGTTGCTCTGAAGAAGAATCTATTTCACCACAATGTGCTCTTGTTTGCTACCTCTCCAATGAGAGAAACAAATAATCAATATCTCAAGTCTAGCTCATGCCTTCTAGGTGTGTGCCCTCCTCCTATAGTGCGCCCTCCTCCAAGCAAATGTGATCACCACAAATAAATAGGGGTCCAAGATTCCATAGCTCCTCCATGAATAGAAGTGCCCAAGATATCCTCAACCATATCTTCCAACCTCATCCTCGTGCTCCCTCTCAAAATCTCCAAGTGAACATAAGAGTGAATTAGCCTCCTTAGGCCCTATGCACCCCTCTTGAACCTCCATAAGGAAACCTAGGATTTGGATGGATAGGATCTTCCCTTTCCATCTCTAATCAAAGGTTGAGATCATCCCACAATAATCTCACTCACAAACCCACTTTGGTTTAATTTCCCTAAGTTCACGTTATGTCCCCTCATTCACCCATTTAGTGAATAATTAGTCACTTTTGCATTAAGTGACAAAAAATCAACTTTTTTACTTAAGTGAAGTCAAAGTTGAATTAAACATAAAGTACAAGGCACATAGTCCCAATGTATTTCCTACTTGTGGTTAGAGACCCAAAACCACAAGGGGACCACTTCCCAAGGTACAATGAAACTCAACACCAACTTCATGAGGCCATAACTCCTCAACCATGAGGAACCACATGTCTTACCACCTACCGTTGGAAACTACATGACAAGAAATATCCATCCATGAGTATGTTTCTTGCATTTACATTTTCCTTCACATTCAAATTCCTCAAACAAATTTGAGTTCCACAACCACACCTTTGAGGCTTCCTGTAGAATTCATCAATTACACGCTTCTCTTATAATTCTTCTAGGGATGACATCAATCAACTTACCAACAATATCAACCACACAAATGACAACCAACTATCCAATGATTAACTAAATTTCCAATGATCTCATCCACATCTCTGGGGCTTCCATACTTCTCCAAGGGTTGACTCGATCACATCTCTAGGTATTTCATACTTCTCCAAGGGTTTACATCAATCTCCAAGGGTTGAAATCAATGACAACCAACTTTCCAACAATCTCCCCCTTTCGAATTGACAGAAACACTAATGGAATGCATTGATGGAAACACTCATGCTCATATGCATACCCATGCTCATGCTCCCCCTGTGACCATCACTCCCCCTATCTCCATGCCCTTTCTCTTATCTCTCCCCCTTTGACATCAATGGAAAAGGGTATCTCTCTATTGGGATTCTCCCCCATCCTTCATGCTTTTGATATTTCTCTTTGTCTCCATCCCTCTGTACTTTCTCTCTGTATTCATGCCTTTGTTCTTTTCTCTCCGATGACATTATGGGCATAAGAGTAACTCCCCCTATTGGTATGTCTCCCCCTATCTGCATGATACTAATATTACTTTTTGGATCTCTCTATCTGATGATTTCTCTTCCCTTGAATTCTCTACAAAATGTCATGTAGATCAATGTAGGGCTTCCTATATCTTCTTCCTTTCCTCTATTCCAGAGATGTTTTTCCATTGGTGCTTCCTTGTGTAATTCACTTACATATATAAAAATCATTCAAATATACTTCAAGTCTTCAATATTTATCATTAATGACCATATTATTCAATAATATCTTCCTTTGGCGATGTATCTTTTGTTGACAATTTCTCTTTCCTTGTTCTACTATGCCTTCCACTGCTTACCTTTCTGTGACCAACTGATTCTAACTATCCATTGATTCCAATTATTACTATGCTTTCATCCAATTTCATGTATATGTTTAGACCTATCAATGCTCTCATGAATCCGTATTTGGCCATATGTCATAAAACTATCCATGACTCTTCTACTCAACTACATACAATGATGACCCATCTACTGCAATTGATCACAACATATTCCTTGCTTCTCAATCTGTCTATTCAATCTACAAATCAAACTGTACATGTATGCAATAATATGTATTGAATATGTTCCTATCTGAATACAAGTTTGGAATCCTCTATACAATCATGAATCTCTGCTTGAAAAGTGTTCCAGTGATATTCTTCTCAATTGTCAGCTAATAATTGCACGGAATTTTATTATGAGAGTTGCTCCTCAAACAATCAAACTATCATTCTGCACTTTTGTCATCAAACCATTTTGAAACTGTCTTCCCAAATTCTGCACTTCAAACTGCTCGAAAGATAGTTCTATGATCTGTAGAGCTCCTTCTAAGACTCCCCCTATTCAATATTCATATTTATTGGGATTCTCCAAGCCGGATGGCTTAGAAAAGTATCCTCTCTAATGTGGAGTAATCTTCCTCTTCGTCTATGGAGACATCTTCATTTTCATCCTCTTCATGAATTCTAACATTATTTTTTTCATCTTATTGAGTCCTAACAACTTCCTCCTCATCCTCTACCTAAATTATAACATCTTCCTTGTCATCCTCTGCCTGAATTATAACACCTTCTTCTTTTCCCATGAATTCATTATGATCTTGTGTTGTTTTAAATATTGTGAGTATGATATCTAGGACTTACTTTTTATTTGACTTCTCTTCTTGTTTTTCGTTTCTTCTCTAAAATTTCATGTATCTGACATCAATGTTTTCCTTGATGGGAGGCTCTATCATGCTTCTACAATTTTGAGTTATGTGACTATAGTTGTGGCATTTTAACATCCAATATTCGAGAGAGCCACATAGCCATCTCTTTCTTGATCATTTCTTCTATATGATTTGCAATCTACGAATTTATGTCCAACATTACCTAGGAGTGAATGATATTCTTTGTGGTGTAGTCCTTCTGAATTCTTGCCTTGGCTAATCATGATTTTCTCTTTAGTTATTTCCTTCACAATGATTGAAGCTTATTTGTTGCATGAATGTAGAAGGTCTTATGTATTCATTCCTTTATGATTCTTGTTGACCATGATTCCTTCCTTTGAGAACTTCTGCATAACTCTTTTGTTTTGTTGCTTTCATCATGGAGCTTGAACCTCCCTAAAAATGAGCATTCTTGTATCCTAGTCCATATTTGTCACTATATGGACTTTGACTATTGAGAATGTTTTCTAACACTTGAGAACTTTTTGAGTTATTCATAAGCTTGTTGACTTCAATTCCCAGTTTCACGACTTCCTTTTCAAGCTTCTCACACTCTTTTTCTTTCTTTATCATCTAGATTTGCATTACTTCTTGCTTTCTCTTTCCTTCTTCAAATTGATTTTTCTAGGAGATGATTTCTTCTTTGAATGATTTGTTTTTTTCTTCATTTCTTTCTTTAGCTTAGTTAAAAAAATGATTATTTTTTCCTCAAGATATACTCCACCTTCTTCTTCATCGCTTTCAGAAGTTGTTTTCTTAGTTTCCATAGCCATAAGCAATACTCTCTCTGAGTCACTATCGCTTTCATCATCTCATGAGATGAAGAATTGTCTTCTCTTGAGTAGAGATTTTTTTTGAAGACTTTCATTTTATCTCCTTTCCTATTTCCCTTTTGGTATTTCTTTTCTTTCATGGGATCTTGTTCTTCATCACTATTTGACTTCTTAGCATACAGACACTTATTTTCAAAATGACCAATTTTACCACAATTAAAACATTTTAAGGGAAGCATACCTTTGTACTTGTTATTTCATCTCTTCAACTTCCTTATGAAGTTGGTTATTTCTTCATCGTTTTCTGAATCATCACTACAGCTACAATTTGGCTTTGAATCAAGATTTTTCTTCTTTTTTGTATTCTTGGATGCTTTGAAAGATGTCTCTTTCTTGGATGGATTTTCTTGTTTTGGTCTCATTTCATAAGATGTAAATATTCCATGTAGCTCATCCATGCTGATCATATCCAGATATGCTCTTTCTTATAGTGTTGAAGTCTTCGGATCAAATCTCAATGAAAGAGATATTAGTACCTTTTGAACAATGATTGGTTCTTTCATCTCTTCTCCCAAACCTTTAATAGCATTCACTATTTCATCAACTCGCAGAAAGTAGGTTGCAATGTCTTCATATTCCTTCATCTTCAATTCTTCAAACTTAGCTCTAAAGGTTTGAAGTTTATCTCCTTTGACTTTGGCATTTCCTTTGAAAATATTTTTAAGCTTATCCCAAAGATCCTTTGCAATATCGCAATGCATAACCTTGAAAAATATTGAATCAACCAGATTGCTCAAAATAGTGCCTTTAGCCTTTGAATTTTTTTTGTTGAGTTTCTTTCCATCGTTTTTAGTTGGGGGAGTGGTTGGTGTTGTATATCCATCTACTAATGACTACCAAACATCAAAACCCTATGCATGTAAAAATGTTTTCATCCTTTTGTTCTAGAAGAAATAGTTCTGACCATCAAATATTGGTGCTCCAATATTAGTGTATTCTATTCAGATCTCCTTCCAGTGGTTATACTACTTATTGAAGGACCTTCTCTGATACCAATTGTTGGAATACTGAGAGGGGGGGTGGGGGGGTGAATCAGTATGAGCACTTTTACCACTTTTAACCACAATATATATTCTTCAACTTTATCAATGGTATTCAGCAGTTTATCATCAATGTATCATCTATGATTACATTCAATATATCATGAGAATATAATCATAAGAAACATCACATAAAATACACAGTACACCATAGTTTACGTGGAAACCCAAATGGGAGAAAACCATGAAATGATTTCTTATATTTTTTCAAGAATACATTCATTTTAAGCACCAACTTCCCAATTCTCCATCTACAACTAGAAGGATGATACAGCCCCCTATTTATAGGCTCCAACCTGAAGGAAGCTATAAATTCCTAAATTCTATGGCTCCAATAAGAAGGAGGCTACAACCCCCTGATTCTCAGGCTCCAACCTGAAGGAATCCCCAATTCCATGTGTTCTCTAGCACCAACTTTACCTTTCTCTCTGCCTCTCTAGAGACCTACACCTCCACCTTTCTTTGATTCATTTATCTCCTTCCCACTTTGTTGGCTCTTATGTATCATGGGGGATCCCATCGTCACTCTTAGGGTGGTTGTTGCAGATCTTCGAGCTCTAGGGATATCTTTGTGGAAGAGAATATGGCTTCCAACTACCATGCATACACCCCTACAGAAATTCAAGTTGAAATTAGCCTTGCTAAAACAGACGTCTGAGTTCTCAAACATTTCATTTCCAATGAAGAGGTAACATAAAACATTCATTCTTGGGTACCTGATCCTATCTCTACATGAGCTCAAGAATCCCAATACTTAAAAACCATTGATCTTTACTGGAATTTAAAAAAATTTAATGGGAAATGTTTTGGTTGAAAGACATGAAACACGTCAGAAAATAATTCTCTAGTTGGATGATGTGCAGCTCCAGGTAAAGCTCGTGGATCAAAAGATCAATTTGTTGGCATAAAAATTAATTGGTATGGACTTCACCAATTTGAATTATCCATAGTCACAGGATCATGTAGCGGAGGATCATCCTCCTCTAGTTTAATTTTCTCACAGTTCTTAGTCTAGATTCTCTTTTTTTTAGTTCCAGAGGCCTGGATGCTCTTACCCCAGCTCCCTTCAATTATCAGTAAGATAGGAGGGCTTATATCATACTTTTCACTGCTACTCATAATTTTTGTTATTTTATGATCTATGGTTTTGAGACACGTTGGTTTTTAAAGGTTGCTAAGCTTGACAAACTGACATGTTGTTGGTCTGGTTTTCCAAGTGGTAGACCAACAACATAGTCCTTGTATATTTATTTTTAAGCTAATACAAATTATGTGGATAGTTAAAAAAAAAAAGGACTCCAACAAATGCAAAAGAAGTTTAGATGGTAGTAAAAAATAAAAACAAATCTCCATCAACAACCCAACCAATGGTGACAAGAAGTTGAGCCTGCAATCTAGTATAATCATGTAGTGTTTTTGTCATTTGTTATGAAAATAATTTCTATGAATATACTCATGCAAGAAATTTTGGAATGTAACTCTTTTGGGTATCTGACAGAGTAGTCTAGTAAATTTCGAATTGGGGTTTTTAAGACTTAACAACATATCATGGAAATATATTTTATTTGTGTGCCTCTATTGTGATATTTGTTGCATATTTTTTATTAATATAAATATTCCAGTTACGG
>JZKD02S0174919.1:144074-155165 GCA_000966675.3 Picea glauca | reverse complement strand
ATATTTTTGTTAAAATTATTTTTATAAAGTTGATTACATATTTTTTAAAATTTATATTAAGCAAAATGTTTTAGAAATTTAAATATAAATTTGTATTTTATGATTGAAATTTAAATATAAATTTGTATTTTATGATTGGTTTTGCTTTAAAAATTTTAATATAATTTTTTAAATATCCAAAGTCAAACAAATTTGATTTTGAATATTTTTTGTTAAAATTATTTTTATAAAATTGATTACATATTTTTTAAACATTTATATAAGCAAAGCAAAATGTTTTAGAAATTTAAATATGCATTTGTATTTTATGATTGGTTCTGTTTTAGAAATTTTAATATAATTTTTTAAATATAGAAATTTTAATATAATTGTTTAAATATAAATTGGTATTTTATGATTGGTTTTGTTTTAGAAATTTTAATATAATTTTTAAAATATAATTTATATTTTATAATTGGTTATTGTTTGTGATTATACTAATTTTATATGGATTGACAAACCTTTATTAAATAATTTTAAAAAATTAAAAATAAAATATGGTATTGGATATGGCATTCTTATCTCATACTCACAGCGTGTGTGCATTCAAAGAATCATACACAGTGATAGTAATGTTTTCCACAGCAATCCATCCATGGCTAATTATAGCTATAACTAAGCCCCTAGCCTAGTGAATCCATGACAAGACATCTAATAATAGTACCCAACTGGATGTAAACTAAACCAAACTAGAGTTTGCAGCGATTTAATGGCATGTTGGAGTAGTGATTACCACCACCAGAATCTTATAAAGATAGAGTAAACAATAAGCCCATAACTTCATCTTGTTCACATATTGCAGAGATGTGTATGGGCAATTTGATGCTTGGCGGCTCTCTTCCCATTTGTGGCCACTTTGTTAATACATGGTAACTCTCTTCCCATTTGTGGCTCACTATGTTGATATGTAGCGATGCGAATATAATACCAAACCTAAGAAGTGAATAGATCACAGCTAAGTGCACAACAGATATGTAAATGGATGGATAATAATCAATTCCTTCCCTCACAAAGATATTAACAGAATGAATTGTGTAAAGTGTAGAATTATTATCTTACAATTGAACAAATATATCACATTGTTTTGTTTCAATGGTAAAAATAATTATGTAAAATTTTGTATGTGTGGTTTATAGGTTTTATATTTTGGTCTTTTGGAAATTGCAATTATCTGTTGTTTAAATTGTATTTCTGAATGCATAAATTGGTTTAGCTTGCTAAAAAAAATCTCAGGCATTCGGATTTGTTATAGCAAGATTTGTCTCATCCTATGCAAATTTGCTAATAAGGCCTTTTTCCATTTCCCTATGTAGACTTGAAGTCTCTCTTTGCAAATCCTAGAGCTAAAAACAATATTTTTTCACATATATGCGCCCTACCTATTATACAACATGTGTTTCCGCAGGTTGCACCATTACAGCCTGTGTACATCAGGTTTTGTGCCCAAAATTAAAAAATAATGTCGAGTTTCCATGTTATGTCACGAGATCTATGATCCTTGACCTTCCATATACTGGGAATGTTCCCACTCAACCCTTCAGTTCCATTTGAAGGCTATAAATGGGTCATATCCAAGCTATGGAAAAGAGGATAAGAATTCAACTTTGAGAGCAAAGTTACTCTAGAGAAATTATTCACTTCATATTGAGTCTGCATCCCTTTATCATTTTAAGTCTGAACACATTGTTCAGCCCCCAAGCTCTTCCCTACTTGATTGAGAACTGCATTGTTTCTATTATATGAGCTTGCCTTTGGTGAAGGATTGAAGTGGTGGAGGCCCAACTGGAAGGGACTTAGTTTCTCGGTTCCAAGTGATGACACCGAAGTTTGTAATTCATTCACTTCTAATGATTACATTTTAATAGAAATACTATTTTCTCGTCCAATTAATGTCTTGCAAATATTTGAATTGTTATTCCATGGGCATATTTGTTATGAATATTGATAGATTATACTATTGAATGTGCTAACTTTATATATTATCACCATATGCTTGTGTTTCTTGGTTGTTGAGGACAAGTTTCAAGTGCATTGCTTTGAGTCAAATGCTCAACGGTGGACTTCATCAAAAGTTTGGAGGAGGTAGGCTCTTTATCTTGTATTGTTAGCATATTTTCTTATATAGCATACTTGAGATTATAATTGATTTCTGCAGTCATTTTCTTCTGATGTGGTTTACCCCATGTCATAGAGAGATTTTCCTCGTAACAGAATTGGCGACCATATTGGGGATAGAATCTTCTTTTCAGGGTTTGGAGTGTTTTTCTCCTTTGATTTCTCTAGTTTATATAGAGTTTCTTGTCATCTGATTGATTGACAACCTCTTTTCATTTTGAGTCTGAGTTTCTTATCCTTATCCTTGACCTGGCAGTGTTTTAATACATGTACGTGGTTTTTTACCTGACAGTCGCGTACATATGCATGTTGTCTTTCTGCAAGAAGTGTATATACGCGGTTTTCTCCTGAACAGTCACATACATCATCATTTTTTGCTTGATTGTTGAGTTTGATGTTTGTTGGGTAAGTTTTGATGGTTGATGAGTCTTCACAGGTCTCTTTTATGACTATTAAGTGCTTGTAGAATGATAGAAAACCTTTCTTTGGTTGAATTTTCAGGCGGTGCCTTTCTCATTATCATTTTCATTGATTGTCCTTACATCTTGGGTTGGGTGTTTGATTTTTGATATCCTACTTGGTTTGTCTATGTTTACATATAGTATAATATTTATATCAAGTTTTTGTTCAGTCCTTGCATTTTCATTCTTTTATATTGAAAATAAAAAAATATTAAGCATTTTTCATTATTGGCATTTGATCTTTCGAGCTCTTATCATTGATCTTAGTACATGTATGGAACGATTACATTTTATTTTGGATTGGAGAATTAAATTGAAAATTGCATATTGAAAAGTTTATCATTTATTGGGAATTGAAGTTAGGACTTTACATTTTATTCATATTCGTTTATTTTACTTGTTGATTCATAACATCATCAGTTTCACTACTGCACCTTTTTGAGTAAGCAAGGCCACTAAAAGAAACACTAATAATTTAAAATTGATTAGAAACTATTTTATTTTCTAGGGTGCACAAACTAGTGTAGGATTTAGAGCCTTGGAATATGATTATGTGAGTAAACTTCTCCAAGGATATTAAATCAACATATGTGTCTGAATAAGGGAGTGGTGAAATCCATTGTACAATTGGTGACATCAAGAGGCTCCACTTACACCAGAGTTAAGCATGAGATCGTGTGAGATTGGTTGAGGGGATATCCCCCCAATACCTTCTTAGCGTCAGATATATTTTTGGGGATCTATTCGTATATGAGGATCTTTCTAGTACCTTTACCTTTGTGAGAGGCGGTGCTTTCGAGGTTTTGGGATTTGTTACCCTACCCATACGGTAGACTTGAATTATGAATGTTCGCATGTGCATCATTTATATCATGGTTTCTTAGTTGCTTGACATAGGTACCACATAGATTACTTGCAGGGGTTATTTTACAGGTACCCTGGGTCAGATAAGGGTCGAACAACACACAGCCTTTATGGAGGATTACCTCTCTGGGGGGATCTGACTGACTGGTCATTAAGACCACAAGGGCCCTTACAATTGATTCTGATACATCTGATATTTTGTAGGGAGTCTCAGGCCCCTCTTTGGCGAGGCATACCTACTTTAGGAAGGGAGGCCCCTTTCAGCCACTTTATCTTGTTTGTGTGCATATTGGTCTTTTTTTTATTTTGGTGTGCTCTTTGATTATTAGTTGACCTTAGGATTTTGTATTGCTTCGTGAGTTTTCATTATCATGGATAGTGGAGTCCCTTTGATTCCCTCATTTAGCGCTACCTCCCCCATGACATTCACTCATTTCATGGGGACGAATCCATCTGTGTTTCATAATGGTATGTAGAATCATGATGCTCAGTCAATACCTTGGGTCTATAATCATCTTCCACTTGATGTGACAAATATGCCTTCACCCTTTCCATCCTCTCCCTCGCCTACTTATATGAATCCTAGTTTTGGATCTGGGGGCATGATGACTCATTTTTCTACATCTTCGTTTGATAGGAGTCATTTCCCTAACTGACTTTCACTGTGGGAGGTTGGAATCTCCCTTCTTACGGATCCAATCCTAGCTTCACCTTTCCAGGAGTAAGTTCTCAAATGGGTGGTTATTCTACTTATTACACCCCATCTGTGTATCCTTCGTCCGCTATGTCAGTTCCTATGAACACTCTTCCCATGGCGGGCCTCCATCCTTTCTCTAGTATTTCATATGGAGGGAATCATTTTTATGGTATGAGCTACCCCCTTCACGGAATCCCTTAGTATGGGGGAAATATATATCCTCACCTAAATAACATGTGTCACACCTTTTTGTCTTCACATGCATCTGCTTCAGTGATGATGCCTTTACAAACCTCTATGGATCAATTGGGAGGAGGATACTACCCTGCCAGGTAGGGACATGGTGTATACCAGAATCCTTCCTGGTCTGAAATTTCTCAAAACCAATCTTTCCCGAGACATTGGTCTCAAATGTCGCAACTAACCGTCTCCATCGGTCTTGTCACTGCAAGTCATATTGGAATTACATCACCAACCTCTATTAGTCATGTTGGAGATTGGTCAACAACCTCTACAATCCATGTTGAAGACTAGAAACCAGTCGCTACAAGTCATGATGGGGGCACAACTCTAGTCGCCATGATTCATACTGACATCACATCTCCAACCACGGTCACACATGTTGGAGAATCATCACCAACTTCCATATATCATGTGGGAGATGAACCACTAGCCTCTGCCAGTCACGGTGGGAGCATGTCACCAACCATTGTGAGTGATGTTGGGTGCATTCATATGATTGAGAAGCATTGACGTATAGGACGTAAGCCCAAGTTCCTTTGTAGGTTTTGCAAAGGAGGTCATTTAACTCACTTGTGTCCTAATATTGTTGTAGTAGAAGAAGTGCAGTCCTTGCCTGATAACCCTTCAGGTTCGGAGTTGTCTTTGGTTTCCCAACATTCTATTTCTCCTTTGATTGAGACAACAGTCATGTTGATGCAATATTCTCTTGACACTGCTCCTTTTTTTAGGAGTGAGGCTTCTTTTGACCATGTCATTAACATTTCTAGTCTTGTACCTTCTGAACAAGAGAGAGTTTTACTCTCCCCGAGTACTCTCCCTCCAAGTTTTAGGGAGTTCCCCTTTGAATGGGATGGTCTTGTGGGGTATCAAATTCCTTCTTCTATGCCCTTTCAGATAAGAGGTGTTCTCTGATATATCATTGAGAAGGTAACCTTCACAAGTATTTTATCCCCCTCTACTTGGAAAGCTCTGGGTTTTCCCCAGCTTGTGTTAGTTGTTCGTAAGTTGTTGACCTTTCACAGAAGTCTAGCACGGGAGCTCTGGCCTCCCCCATGATGTGTCGCTTAGAAAAATCCCAACGAGTCTGGTTTAAGATCTTTTCCAACTCTCTCAAAAAGAGAAAATATTTCTGAGTGAACTTGTCTTTTTCACACTTGTAAATTGGATTTGAAAGGACGTATATTTGGTGTAAGTTTACCCTTTTTTCAAACCAAGTAGACTAAGATTATGAAAAAGGATAGTTTTTAGCGTTAAGTTGTAATTGCATCTCATTTTCTTGCTTGCAGTATTGAGCCTATTTTCGTTTCTCGCTTTCGCATTATAAGTCTATCACCTCAGCAATTTGCATCATCATCCAAGCAAAGCCTTGTTTATATCATTTGCAGCTTGACACCCTATACCCAAGAGGAAACATTCCCCTGAGTGTCCATCTCCCGCATGGACATTCTTGCATTGAGCATAGGTATGTTCCACTATTGGAACTATTTGCTTACTTACAACACTCGTTTCCTCCTCTGTGACATAGCATTCATTTGATTATGAAAAAACAAAAAAAAATGGGTGGGAAAATAATATTATCTTATATTGACAGCAGTCATGTCGCCTTTGAATAGAGCACAAAAATTTTGAGTCCACTTGTCATAAAAAATTTGGGTTTATCATGACCTTAGGAAGTTGAGCTCGTTACTTAGAGTTTACTCTTCTAACTGGTTACTCTTCCCGTCCCTATGGAGAGTTTGATTGGTTCCTCCTGCATCACAAAGTTTCATCATTGAGTCTATGCTGTCGGAGTCTTCCATATGTCTCATGATCTTGTTCAAAGGATGTCTATCAACCTGTGTCATCCATTCCTCGGAACTCTTGACTTTGCATGTCGGCCATACCCTCAGTGTGTCTCTGATTTACATGAAGTTGTAGTCCTATCATGCACCATGTTCCTACTTTCATCATTGGTAGCTAACCTTGAACCCAGCAGTCAACATTTCATCATCGGTCACTGACTGAGGGGTTTCCCTTGTGTTTGATGGCAAGAAATATATTCACACATTGGGATTTGTGCAGTGTCTTGGATGCCATTAGACTTATTGGTGGTTTCCTCGCCTTTGTCGACAATTTTCCTTATCAGTTGCTATTCAGAGGCTCTTTTTTGTGTATCGCTTGCATCTGGCACACACAAAAGATGCACAGGGTCGTTGGTTCATGAACATGTTCTTCATCTGATTTCCTCCAAGTCATTAAGCTCTTGATTTGTACCTCGTGTTGAATGATGAGATATGCCTCAATTCTCTCCTTTCAGTGGGTCTCCTTCCATCAACTTCAGCCCATCTATTCTGGAAACGAGACCTAGACTCCTATGATACCTAGAGGCTTGCAGTCATTAGTGGCAGGTTCTCCCACCATCGATAGTTGGGAATACATCAATGTCTCTTGGTCAATGGATTCTTCAAGTGTTCGACCTTGATAACTTTATTCACACTTGTAAGAATGTACTCGGTGCCTTGATACCTACTTTCATTATCAGTAGGTTGTCTCGTGTTTGTTAACGATATACCTTCATGACCGATAATCAAATAAAGTCTCATTGTGTTCGACCTCAAATCCTTTATTCACATGATGTATACTTGCACCTTTGGTGGATCATGTAGAAGACTTGAAGACATCAGTTCATAGTCGCAGCTTCCCTTAGTTGTTGCTATATTTCATTGGACCAATACCTATGTGACTTCAGTGATCATGGGAGATCATATTGTACTCCATTGTATACAAATAGCTTCGGATTGATTTTGAGACTGGTTTTACTGGTTCTTGTTAGTGACTATGACGGCCTTTGGCATATATACACCTTTGTATTGTAGATTCATGGACATGAACAATTGTTTGGTATATTTTCACATGGATCTGCAGTGTAATTCAAATTGGCATTCATGTGCGCAAACTTAGTACAGATTGTAGTATTCTCATGAGCAACTAGTTCTTCTAGTTGGGTCTCTATTACTCCACTTCTGGGTATTATAATGTCTTTCAGCCATTGTAGATACTCCTCTGACCTCACACATTATGGGGCATATGTTATAGAAATATTTTCCTCACCCTATGCAAATTTTCTCAGAAGGCCTTTTTCTATTTCCCTGTGAAGAATTGAAGTCCCTTTTTGCAAATCCCGGAGCTAAAAACAATATTTTTCCACATATACACACCCTAACTATTATACAACATGTGTATATGTAGGTTGCACCATTACAACCCACGTACATCATGTTTTGTACCCAAAATTAAATAATAGTGTTGGGTTTCTATGTCACGTCACGGGATCCATGATCCTTGACCTTCCATACACTAGAAACATTATGACTCATCCCTTCAGTTCCATTTGAAGGCTATAAATGGGAGATATACAAGTTGTGGAAAAGAGGAGAATAATTCAACTTTGAGAGAAAAGTTACACTGGAGAAATTATTCACTTCATATTGAGTCTACATCCCTTTGTCCTTTTAAGTTTGAACACATTGTTCAGCCCCCAAGCTCTTCCTACTTGATTGAGAACCCCATTGTCTCTCTTATATGAGATTGCCTTTGGTAGAGGATTGAAGTGGTGGAGGCCCAGCTGGAAGGGACTTAGTTTCTCGTTTCTGAATTGTTCTGACATGGTAGTTTGTAATTCATTCACTTCTGTTGATTACATTTTAATAGAAATACTATTTTCTCATCCAATTAATGTCTTTCAAATATTCAAATTGTTATTTCAGGGGCATATTTGTTATGAATATTGATGGATTATGCTATTGAATGTGCTAAATTTATATATTATGACCATATGCTTGTGTTTCTTGGTTTTTGAGGACAAGTTTCAGGTGTATTTCTTTGAGTCAAATGTTCAACAGTGGACTTCATCAAACGTCTGGACGAGGTAGGCTCTTTATCTTGTCTTATTAGCATATTTGCTTATATAGCATACTTGAGATTAGAGTTGATTTCTATAGCTATTTCTGTCTGTTGTGGTTTTTCCCATGCCATAGAGAGATTTTCCTCTTAACTGGATTATACAAACTTAGCCACTGAAATCTGCATATCCAACAATTTCTTGCATGCTTTAAACAGAAAATATCCTTGAAAAAAACAAAATGTAAAATAATTAGACTACAAACTCAAATTATACAAACTTCGCCATTGAAATCTACATATCCATCAATTTCTCCCCAAATTTTAAACAAACTTAAAAAATATATATCCTTTAAAAAAATCAAAACATTTTATATATAAAGTTATAACTTATAATAACCAACATAAAATAATTATATAATGAGACATGGGACTTCATATGGTACATAAAATAATTTTAAAATTGATTCACATTGGTAATTTATTAATACTCAATATGGGACATGGGACTTCCTATGGTACATAAAATAATTATAAAATTGATTCACATTGGTAATTTATTAATACTCAATATACTAAATAATAAAAATAATGTATTTTAGAAATGTCAAAATAGTGATTTTTCAAATTTTATTGGGAGTTTCGGGTAGGGTTCAAAATAATGCTTTCTCAAAGTTTATTAAGAAAATTGGAAATTTGTATTTCTGAATATTAGAAATTTTTGTTTTTATTATAAATTTAAGAATTAGTATTTGACTAATATTAAATTTGATAAAAAGAAAATTTCTAAAAAGATGTTTGGTTTTCTATTACACATCAAAATTACTCACTAAGATGATGGCCTAGTGTCGTCATTACCAAATGTTGTAAGTGTCACATTTCACCCACAAGTGTCGCAAATATCATATTGTTGTCAGGAACACTTGAAAGACACCTCAAAGACTAGTTTTGAAGAGGAGAAATCATTTGACAAAAAGTACAAGTCTTTTGCCATTGAAAAAACCACTAAAAAGTCAATTTTTGGAAGGGAGCGCTCCCCTATGCTCTGTTAGGGAGCGCTAGCACTTTGTACCCTCTTCTAGGGGAGCATTGGAATGCTTTGTACCCCATTCAGAGGGAGTGTTGCCCCTTTTTTGGGTAAATTTTGGTCTGTTGAGGGAAATCAGGGAAGAATCCCCTCAATCTCTAAAAGTGGTTGCATTCGAATCTGAGGTCAAGCCTCAATCTTAGGGAAGATCCTCAACTGAAGGAGAATAATCCTCAACTTATCCCAAACATATCGTAAGTGGTTAGGCCTCTCCAAGCCTATATAAAGAGGCCTTCTCATGGTGAAAGGGAGAGACATTGTAAAGCATCTAACTTATGATCTCACAAGGGAGATATCATTGAAGCATCAGCATTCTGTGTGTGGATTATTTGAGCAAGGGTTTGGACAAAGGGATCTTGGTGAAGTTGTTGCACTACATCCATGGCTGTAAGCAACACTTTGTTCTCATTAATATAAATTCATGATTGGCATGTTTCCTTTAACATTTGTGTATATGTATTTGTTTCTTTCATAGATTCATTATAAAGCTAATCATAGTAGAGTAGGAAGTATTGTTCTTGTTTCTCATTGTACCACGGGACCTTCAACTGAACTTGGAGATCAAGATCAGCCTGGAGCGAGCAAGGACAAACGTCAGTAAAAAGGTACTTTCCTTTCTTCCCTCTTTTTCTTTGATAGTTTAGCTTTATGATAAAGGAATGTCAGTGTCCATAATATCACTTTATGTCTTGGAGTTAGGGGTCTAGCATCCAAGAGGAAATCCACCTGTCCACAGGGGGACTCTCCTGTAACAGAAATTGGCAACTCCAATGGGGAGGAGCTTTGATTTTTTATTCCTTTCCTAGGTCTTGTCTTGTCCTTTGCTCATTATTTGACCTTCTCTATACCGTGTCTTTGATTCTTAGATCTGTTGATTGGCTCTTTATTTCATCATATTTACTTTGATTGACTGAGTTTGCTTGAATTTTTTATTTTCTGGGCATTTTTCTAAACTTTAAGAGCCTAGCGCTCCCCTGCCTTTGCTACCAGAGTGTTGGCGCTCCCTGTTGGTCTTACATAGAGCATTGGAACGCTCTAGTGCCCTTTACACCAGAGCGTTGCCCCTTTTCTGTGAAAAATCTTCTAGGGTTTCATTCTCTGAGTTCATTTCTTTCTTTTGGCACTTGCTCAGGAGTCTTACAACCTCAATACATCTTGGTCTTGGCCTTCAACACTCTACTTTTTGAGAATTGATCACCTTTTGTTTGGAATTTTGACATTTTTCTTCCTTACCTTGAAGTCACTCTTTGTCTTTGACAATTTAGAGTCAACTTATTGTTTTCTTCTCATTTATCTGACTGAGTGGAAGCCTTTGTGAGGAAACTCAAGGATCTATGCACTGTTCCATTTGATATTTGAGGTCATTTTCCCAAGAAATTCTTGGTTTTTCATCATCCATTACCTTTCTCCTACCTTCACTATAAATTTCACCTGTTTTCATGCATTCTGGGTAATATTTTGAAAAAATTTGGCTATTTTTCTGAGTTTCTAGAAGCACCAACGCCCCCCTGTAGGCCATACCAGAGTGCCATCTCTCCCCTACAGTGTTCTAGGGAGTGTTGAAACACTCTGTGCACCCTTTTAGGGGAGCGCTAGTGTCTTTTTTGAGTGAAATTGCCTTCTTTTGCTCAGTCTTTTGCAACCTGTTTTGTAGTACTCTTTACCCAGAGTCTGTGGTTGGTTTGTGAAGTTGTTTGGATTGGTTC
>JZKD02S0174919.1:112591-138265 GCA_000966675.3 Picea glauca | reverse complement strand
TGTTGAAGATAGAGTCACTATGGGTTGCTTCCTTGATGCCCATGATACTATACCTGTTCCAAAATGAAATGTGTACCCAGAGGTACTTTTCATGTCATCTATGTTGCCTCCACAATCACTATCAGTGTATCCAATAAGTCTAAAATCTTCTAAAGTAGAATATAGAATGCCAAAATCTATTGTTCCATTCACATATCTAGGAATTGTTTTTCCTGTCTTCCAATGTGATTCTTTTGGAGTTTCCATGAATCTTGAAATTAGGGTCACTCCATACATAATATCAAGCCTTGTTGTTGCTATATACATAATCTTTCCTGCCAACCTTTTAAACAATATGGGATCCACCTTGGACCCTTCATCTTCCTTTCTTAACTTCAATCCTATTATGACATGTGTTGGGCTTGCTTTGGAATTTATCATGTTATATCCTTTCAAGATTTCATGTGCATACTTGGATTGTGAGATAAATATACCAGATTGGACTGGTAAACTTCAATACCCAGAAAATATCTCATAAGCCCCAAATCAGTCATTTCAAATTCATCCTTTATGACTGACTTAAATTCTTCTATGCCAAAATCACCTATAAAAATCAAATCATCTACATATAGGAAAACAATTAACATATTACCTTGTTGATTTGATTTGATGTATAGTGTTGGCTCACATTCACTTCTCTGAAATCCATTTTGAGTGAGGCAGGAATCTATGCGACTGTACTAATCTCTAGAAGCTTTCTTTAACCCATACAATTCGTTATTCAACCTATACACTTTGTTTTATTGTCTTGGAACCTCATAGACTTGTAGTTGCTCCACATATATTTCTTCTTCTAAATGTTCATTCAAAAATGTTGACTTTACATCCATTTGATAAATAGACCATTTGTTCTGTGCGACAATAGATAACACAGTTTTGACTATGTCCATGTGTGCAACTGGTGCAAATGGTTCATTGAAATATATTATGGGTTGTTGTGTGAACCCTCTTGCAACTAACCTTTCCTTATGCTTCTGCACATTTCCTTTTGCATCTTGCTTGGTTTTATAAATACACTTGAGACTTATCACATCGTTATCTTCAGGTACATCTACCAACTTCCATGTCTGGTTGTTCTCTATGCATATGATTTCTTCATCCATGGCTTGAGCCCATACATCATCTTTGACAGCTTCTTCAAATTTTAATGGATCATTTATCTGAGAAAACAAAGAAAAAACGGAGAATGAATTTGTTGTGTCATGATTATAGATGTCGCACAGAATGATTGTATTTCTAGGTAACATACTTGCTAATGTTGGATCTGGGGATGTAGAACTACTTGGACTACTAGTTGGAGTTTGTTTCACTCTAGGTGTATACTGCACACCTATTGATCTTACTGGAGTGGATTGTGCTAGGATTTGTGTCGCATTTGTAGTAGTGGAAGGAATTGTGCACTAACTTGTACATGGTGTTTGAACCACCTCTTCTTATGTGTCATCATGATCAATAGCATCATTAATTTTGATTGTCTTTTCTTTTCTTCCATCCCATACTTCATTCTCCACAAATTGAACATCGCAGATGATTATGTTTTTTCTTGCGACAGGATCATACAACTTTTATCCTTTTGTATCTTCAGAATACTCGACAAATATACATTTCTTTCCTTTGTTGTCCATCTTATTTCTCATCTCATCTAAAACATGTGTATGTGACACAACCAAAAAAAATTAAGTGCACCACATTATGCTTCATACATGTCCAGGCTTCTTGAGGAACTTTGTTCTTCACACTATTTTTCGGACATCTATTCAAGATGTATACTATAGTTGCTACTACCTCATCCCAATACTCATTTGAAAAAAAATTGGCTACCAACATACTGCATGTCATTTCCATGATGGTTATGTTCTTTATTTCTGCGACACCATTATGTTGTGGTGTATACCACATAGTGAATTTCTTGCAGATGACATGACCTTTACAAAATTTATGAAATTATTTTGAAATTTATTCTCCTCCTCTGTCAGTTATTAGAACCTTTATGTAATAACCATTATGCTTCTCCACAAGTGATTTAAACTGTTGAAAACAACCCAATGCATCATATTTATGTTTTAAGAAATAAATCCATGTTTTTCTTGAGAAAACATCTATGAATGTTAGAAAATATGTACTACCTCCTATAGATGGTGTTTGCATTGGTCCACAAATATTTGATTGTACAATTTCCAGTGGATATTTTATCTCTATATGACTTGCCAACTGGAAATGATTCTCTATGATGCTTTCCAAATAAGCAACCTTCACATATTCTTTCTGGTTTTTCAATCAATGGAAAACCTTTTACCATATCCTTTTTGTGTAGCATCTTCAAAAATCCAAAGTTTAAGTGTCCAAATATGAAATGTCATAGCTAAGAATCATATTGAACTTCAGACTGGAATGATTCATGCATCTCAGTGCTACTTTCTCCTTTCTTTATACTGCTCACACTATTTTCTTCATTGGCACTGTGAGCACTTTCTACTGAAAATGCAATGTCTAACTGTGCATTTTTTTCTTTATCAACAGCTTGCACTACATCTATCTTCATGTCTGGCTTCAATGTCAATGGAAACAGTATGTTGTTTGTCATAATAATTCTTGCAATAAGTTAATTACTTGGATATTTGTCCATAATCACTTAGTGATTATCTTCCATGTAGATTTTGTATCCTTTCTATAACAATTGTCTTGTACTCATCAAATTATGCTTCATACCAGAAACATAATATACATTAGGCATAACTTTTTTTCTACTTGTTTAGTTAAAATGTTTATACTGCCTTTTCCTAAGATAGTGACTTGGATATTTGTTCCAAGTGTAACTTTAGTTTGGACCGACTTATCCAAACTAGAAAACAATTCTATGTTACATGTCATGTGATTACTACATCCTCAATCTAAATATTGTTGGACATAGTGTCATTAATGTGTTGTCATTGATGTCAAACAGTATAATAGTATGCATAGTTCATGTCAGATAAATATATGCAGGTATCATTGATGTCAAACAGTATGACAGTATGAAGAGATTGAATCTCAGGAGAGGTAGCTTGCAGAGAATCTAGTATCAACCAAAAAATATCATAAGAGATGACGCACATGAGGCTCAGAAGAAGATGGTGCACAGGAGCCATCCATTATCATTTTGGGACAAACCACGACCGTCAGATCATGTTTTAGTGGAAGGACAAAGTAAGCCACAAATGTTCTGAAGTAGACGCAAGCCGTTTGAACTGATCAAAAACTTCAGGAGATATCGTGACTGTCGGATCGAGGAAAGTAGAAGGATAGGATAAGTAAGGCCAAAGGCTTGAGATTCTAAATAGCCAAATTCTTGACAGTCATTGGATCATGTTAAGCCCTTTTGAGTTAAATAATGGCCATTAGATGAAGTCAAGTTACTCAAGGTTTAAAATTTGGGGAATATTACTTTGGGAGAATCAAGAAATGGAGAAATCGAATTACCCGAAGTCCTGAAGGACAAAATGAATGAGGACCGTTAGATCTAGACAATACATGATGAACGTCGGATCAGGATGATGGTCAACTTCAACGTTGACCACTTCAGCGAAATGGAGTTGACAACATGAAAAATCACCCGAAGGCCAAAGTTTTGAATTCATGGAGTAAGACACATGGTACACACGTTGAGAGCCCATGTCATCATAGTCCACGTTGACAAGGACACGTGGTGCGTTAAGATGGTGACAAGTGTCAAAGTCCAATTGGCATTTTAGACAACATAAGTCACAAATTAGGTTGACACATGGAAAACGGAACTAGGGTCCACGTCATATTGAGTGATTTCATTAAGACACGTCACTCTGAGTTTACAGCCTTCGAGTATGCTCAACTTCTCCTACTAGACAAATGCCTGAAGCATCAGAGTTCTGAAGTCATGAACTAATGTTGGTCATAGATCTGAGATCCTTCAAGATGAATCATGATTGTTAGATCAAGCGCAGTGGAAGGATAACGTAAGGTGTACTAAAAAACAAACAACAAGGGGTCACCATAGTGTAATGACTTATTCGGTAAGTAAACCTTCGGGGGGATTGAACTACTTCATAGTTCGAGTAGACCGGAGTCTCGAAGAGCCGAAGCTCCGAAGTAAGATCTGACTGTCCGTCGAGAAGGAAAATTCACGGTCGAGATCCTATAATGCGCACAATGAGAAGGACATTAACTAAGCATCTTGTTGAGGTTGCATGGACCATCCACTCAACCACATATTAAGATAGAATTGTCTTATCTATGATTATATAGATAATACGTACTTCGGATAAATGTACTCTAGAGGGTTGAAACATTGCAAAGGTTGGAAGTCCCAAAGGATGAAGTTCTGAAATAACTATGTCTGTCCATATCAACTTTTGATTAAGTCATAACCATTGGATCCATCTATGTGAGAGGTAACCACTTCGGCAAGTTCATACTTCGGAAGATTGGATGATTCTAAGAGAGAAATCACCCAAAGGGCGAAGTCTAGAGGACTAGGTTCTATCCCTCAGTCACGGGTTACGAACATATAAGTTGTGAGGCGTTGAGAACATTGCTTAAATTAATAAGCTCATGGTTTTTCGCATATGGTCATATGTAAATTGTTTGAAGGAAGCGCCTCTACAGAATTTGATTTCTGCAATATTTGTAGAAGCAAGGGATTGAGTTAAAATATGAAATTGATCCATATATATGATCAATTTATGAAAAGTCGTTTGAATAATAACAGAGATTATGGTTAAGTTAAATGAAGAGGTGCGATGGTCGAAACGAAAGGACACAATGCATTATAACTCACACCATTTTGAAGAATATAAAAACGAGAAAGAGTGGTGAGAAGAATGTTTCTCTCCAACCTGTGAGAAGAAGATCAAAATAGAAGCAGAGTCCAAGAAGAAGAATTGTTGGTTCTAGGGCACCTGTCAATGTCTTATTGAAGATCAAGAACAAAAGGAGATAGAGAAGCAGTTATGAAATCCAATGTGTTACATAGAAGACCTATATTGGACTACAACTAATACATTGAATATTAAATGACAGAAGCCAGAGAGCAAGAGATGAAGTTTGACTGCAGATAACCAAAAGACCATACAAGTAGATGTTGCAACAAACAAGTAGAAAGTGCAGTAGTTAATGATTCTAAGAATACTTGAAGAATCGATAGTATCTATATGTGTTTATGAATACCGTGAACATAGTACAGTAAGAGAGTTATAAGTGTTATAACCTGCATAAAGGGAGAAAGAGTGGAGCAAGGAAAAACAAGTCAAATCTGATAGGACTTGTGCTAATGGTCACATGAATCAAATTCAATATGAAGAGTAGCAGAGATTAAATTGCATTGTGAAATCAGTAGGGTGTTAGCAACAAATTTACATATCGACAATAAATTTAAATAGGTTGGTAGGGTGGTGCTAGGGTAGGCTACAAGCCTATAGGGGGTCGTAGCCTCCTTCCAGTTGCAGCTGGTAAATAAGGTGTCAAAGCATCCTTTAAGTGGTAGTTGATAAACTAGGGGGTCATAGCTTCCTTCCGGTTGCAGCTGGTAAATATGGTGTCGAAGCATCCTTTCAGTGGTAGCTGATAAACTAGGGGGTCATAGCCTCCTTCCAGTTGCAGCTGGTAAATAGGATGTCGAAGCATCCTTTCAGTGGCAGTTGATAAACTATGGGGTCGTAGCCTCCTTCAAGTTGTAGCTAGTAAATGGGGTGTGGAAGCATCCCTTCAGTCGTAGTTCAAGAAACTTGGGGATAGTCTCTCCATCAAGTTGTAGCTTGAAAATAGTTTTGTAAAAGAACAATTTATTAATGAGAAAAGAGTTGGTGGTTTTCCCTGTTGAGTTCTACAATAAAATCTTGTGTTCATAAGGGTTTGTTGTTCATCATATGTTTTTTAATTAATTAATTAATGTGTTTACTTAATACTTTTAAGAAAAAAGTAGGCAATATAGATTCACCCCCCCCCCCTCTAAGTGTTGTTGGATATTCCATCAATTGGTATCAGAGCAAGGTTCCTTTAAGAACAGTCTAACAAAATGAAAGGAAGATCAAATTAAGCACACATGGATGGACAAAAGATTTACACTCTGAATGGAACTCCAATACTTGGAAAAGAAGAATACATATTTTGCAGTACAAGAATGGAAATTCATATAAAAGCATGGGGACATGAAGTATGGAATTCAGTGATCACTGATTACTTCCCACCAAACAGAGTAAGGACTCTAGCTCAAAAGAAAGCCAAGAAAAGTAACTCAGTGGAAATGAATACAATCCTTGATGGATTACCTGATGATGTCAAAGAGAATATAGGTGAATATAACTCTACAAATGAACTTTGGGACAAGATAAAAGACCTCTACTCAGATGAGAAGTCAAATGAAGCATATCAATCAGAACAAAGTTCAGTCTACAAAAATTCTAGTGATGAATATTCTTTTGAAGAAGACTCAAACATTGAAGCAGAATTCAATCTTGAAGTTGAGCTTGAGTGTACTTTGTATGAACTGAGAAAATATAAACAAAGGTGTAAACAACTAAAGGATCTCATGCTAGAGGAAAGGAGGAAACAAGGTTCAAATAAGAAAGAACTTGAGAAAATCATAATTGACTTTATAATCCAATTCCAACTGGATCAAGAGAGATTGGAATCCTTGGAACAATCTCTTAATAAGGAGCGACAAAAGGTTGAAGAGCTCAAACAACAGAAGCTAGAAAGTGAGGAAGAAAATCATACCTTAAAAAGACAACTAATGTCCTCACAAGAGGATCTACACAGTTCAAGACAACAAGCAACCATTAGCATGGAAGAAGCCAAGAATTTAAAACAAGAAGTTGTTGGACTCAAGGATCAACTGAACACTGTTGAAAAAATCAAGAAAGGAACCGAATCCCTTGATAAAATTCTCAGTCTACAAAGATTTCTCTCGAAAAAAATTGGCCTTGGATATGACCAAGTACACATGGTTAAAGGATCAAGTCCTATTACTCAGATTGATGTAGAAGATAACAAGTGTTGTGATTATACCTCCAAATAAACAACTATGGAACAGAAGGATGACAAGAATGCAAACTCCTATGCTCAAGAATCTACTCATCCTCCCAAGAAGAGTAACCTCAAAAGAAATAGAAATCACAAGAAAGAATACCAAAAAAATCCCAAGTACAAAAGTGCATCCTATGGCTATTGTTTTTATTACGATCACAAGGTTGTTGACTACAGAACCAAGAGACAGGGGTTGAAAAAACAAGAAAACACATGCAGTTCAAGTGAAATGAAAGATCCTAACAACAAGACTAGGCTTGGGTATGTGAAGAAAGAAAGTATTATTCCCTCTACTTTCAATACTAACAAAAAGGAGTTGACAAATAAATTCATTTTCAGAAGATATTTACAGATCTTCAGGGTTTATTGTTATTCATGTAATAACTATGGACATAAATCTATGAATTGTAGAGCATATGGAAGGAAAAACTTGACGATTAAGAAATATAACCTTAAATATAACCAAAAAGTAAATCAAGTTAAAAGTAGAAATTATAACTCTTTTGCACCTCTACAAGAAGGGAAACTAGAGTGCTTCAGATGTCATAGTTATGGACATAAATCCAGTAATTGCAGATTAATGGAAGTCTCAGAAAAACCAAAGTTCATTAGAGAGCAAAAGAAGCTTTGGAAAGAAAAGAAAAAAACATCAAAAAGGGAATGTCTTATTTCTTTGAAAGCCCAAGATAAAGAAGATATTTGGTATGTTGACAGTGGGTGCTCAAAACATATGACAGGAAACAAGGACAAGTTCTTGAACTTAAAGAAACAAAAGAATACCCAATCTCTTCTATGAAACCCATGGAATAAAAAGACAATTCTATGCTGCCAGAACACCTCGGCAAAATGGGATTGCTGAGAGAAGGAATAGAACAGTCCAAGAGGCTGCAAGGACTATGCTCAATGAAGCAAAATTATATGATGGATATTATAGGGAAGTTGTACACATAGTAGTATACATATTGAATAGAGGTCAACTCAGGATTAATAGTAATGAGACTCCTTATGAACTATGGTTTGGAAGAACTCCTTCGGTAAAATACTTTAAGGTCTTTGGGAGTAAGTGCTACATCAAAAGGCTTGATGAGAATCTCATAAAATTTTATGCTAGATCTAATGAAGGTATATTTCTTGGATATGATTCTACCCAGAAAGCATACAGATGTTACAATCTTAGATTACATAATATTGTTGAGAGTTCAGATGTTAATTTGGATGACTCAAAAATAATAAAGATCAAATATCAAGAGACCATACTTGATAATGAATGGAAAATTCAACAGCAGTGAGGTGATGATGAGAATAGATTAAGTACAAATATGAAAATGAAAATACTAAACGATGTAGCTTTCTTGAATAAACATGGAATGTGCTTTGAAATAGAAGGTTATAAGAACACAATCTTGTCATGGCATTCAGAAACAGAGAATGACTTGGACGATGTGTTGCAGTCTCATACAATTTATTCTTGGAAAAATCTAAGGTAGATCACATGATAGCACCTCATGAGGAAGTAAAGGCCTTTGAAATGGATTGTGATGGTAAACAAGATCAATGGAAATACTAATCAAACGATCAATGCTAAGGAAAAGGTGAGAAGCCTTAGTAGTCGTACGATCAAGAAATTGACGATGTTGATCGTCTCATGTAATGGGATTTATCCCACATTGGAAGTGTGAAAAATCTTATGTGGGTTTATAAAGACAACCCTCACTATACTTATTCGACATGTAGTGCAAAGGTATGGTGGGGGATATAGGTGCTTGGACTTTACTAAAAGATTACCAGCCTGGAGCCCGAGACGACCTGCCAGGCCCCCTACCTTTTGGTCAAAGCGACAATAATTGTCGATCTGATGATGAAGGATATCGTTCGTTCATTGGAAATATTATATATATACATTGCACATCTTTCATATGGGTGATCGTGGGCTTAAGGGTTGTTTTGGTTGGTGGAAACTGACAATGAAACCGCCAAATTGTCGAATAAATTAGTAGAATGACAAAATGGAGGATCACCAAGTTTGTCGTCATTTGAATAAAATTCCAGATGTCGAAGACCGCCAAAAACGTTGGATAAAACCTGTATAATAAAAATACAAAAGACAGTGAGTAAAATAAAGCCACATTTTTCGATGGATGCTTTGGGTTGATGAATAAAAATTCATGACAAATAGTATATCAATAATAATTGTCGATCAAAGTCTGTGAAAAATATTTTAAAGAATAATTTTATTATGAATTAAAGAAGACATCAAAATCATCTTGAATAAAGATTGATACATCTGGTTAGATATCGATGAGAAGCAATGGACATGTCAAAAGGTCATTTGAAAAGTATAAGATTCAGTTGCTTAGTGTTCCATTAGGACAACAATATCCGCAGCGGAAGCAGTAGAATGTATATAGTGGTACACATGGCATCCTGTAGAAATGACAGGGGGAGAGATATTGTCAAGAAGAACTTCCCCTTCAGAAACAAAGGGGAAGATAAGTTAGAAGTAGAAAGAGAAGATTGATAGGGGGAGTCATTCAGTTATGAAAATAAAAGTATGATTGTAGGAAGAGTTACTCGATTTCAGATTTTGGTCAATGACATTCAGATAGATAGAGCTTTACAATATGCGAAGAAACCCTTTTCCATTGATGTCAAAGGGGGAGAGTAACATAAGAGGAGAGAAGAATCATCACAGGGGGAGATTGTGTATGAATTTGGTGTGTTGCCATCAATGACAAAAGGGGAGATTGTTGAACATAGTGTCATTAATGTGTTGTCATTTATGTCAAATAGTATAGCAGTATGCAAAGTTCATGTCAAATAAATATATATAGGTATCATTGATGTGTTGTCATTGATGTCAAACAATATGACAGTATGTAGAGATTAAAGCTCAGGAGAGGTAACTTGCATAGAATCTAATTATAAACCCAAAAATATTAGAATAGATGATACACAGGAGGCTCAGAAGAAGATGACGCACAAGAGCCATCCATTATCATTTCGGGACAAACCAAGATCGTCAGATCATGTTTTAGTGGAAGGACAGAGTAAGCCACAAATGTCCTAAAGTAGATGCAAGTTGTTTGAACTGATGAAACACTTCAGTAGATATCATGACCGTCAGATCGAGGAAAGTAGAAGGATAGGATAAGCAAGGCCAAATTCCCGATATCCTGAATAGCCAAATTCCCGACAGCCATTGGATCATGTTAAGACTTTTTGGGTTAAATAATGACCATTAGATGAAGTCAAGTTACTCAAGGTTTAAACTTCAGGGAATCTCACTTCAAGAGAATTGAAAAGTGGAGAAATTGAATTACCCAAAGTCCCAAAGGTTGAAATGAATGAGGACCATTAGATCTGGACAATACATGATGGCCATTGGATCAATATGATGGTCAACTTAGGTGTTGACCACTTCGGTGAAATGGTGTTGAGAACATGTAAATTCACCCGAAGGATGAAGTTTTGAAGTCACGGAGTAAGACACGTGGTACACACATTGAGAGCCCATGTCATAATAGTCCACATCGGCAAGGACACATGGTGCATTAAGATGGTAACAAGTGTCAAAGTCCAGTTGGCATTTTAGACTACTTAAGTCACAAATTAGGGTGACATGTGGAAAACAGAATTAGGGTCCACGTCATATTGAGTGATGTCATTAAGACACGTCACTCCAGGTTTATATCCTCCAGGGATGTTCAGCTTCTCCTACTAGAAAAATGCCTGAAGCATCAGAGTTCTGAAGTCATGAACTAACATTGGTTGTAGATCTGAGATCCTCCAAGATTAATCATGACCGTTAGATCAAGCGCAATGGAAGGATAGCGTAAGGTGTACTAAACAACTGACAGCAAGAGGTCACCACAGTGTAATGACTTATTTGGTCGTTAAACCTTCGGGGGGATTGAACTACTTCATAGTTCGAGTAGCCCGGAGTCCCAAAGAGTCGAAGCTTCCAAGTAATATCTGATCGTCCATCGAGAAGGAATATTCACGGTCGAGATCCTAAAAGGTGCACAATGAGAAGGCCATTAGCTAAGTGGCTTGTTGAGGTTGTGCGGATCGTCCACTCAACCATAGATTAAGATAGAACTGTCTAGTCTACGAGTATATAGATAATATGTACTTCGGCGAAATGTACTCTGGAAGGTTAAAATATTGCAGAGGCTGGAAGTCCTGAAGGATGAAGTTATGAAATAATGATGGTTGTCCATATCAACCTTTGATTAATTCATAACCATTGGATCCATCCATGTGAGAGGTAACCACTTCGGAAAGTTCAGACTTCAGAAGATTGGATGATTATAAGAGAGAAATCACTCAAAGGCCGAAGTCCGGAGGACTAGGTTCTATCCCTTGGTCACGGGTTATGAACATATAAGTCGTGAGGTGTTGAGAACATTCCTTAAATTAATAATCTCGTGGTTTTGCACATATGGTCATATGTAAATGGTTTGAAGGAAGCACCTCTGCAGAATTTGATTTTTGCAATATTTGTAAAGCAAGGGATCGAGTTAAAAGATGAAATTGATCCACATCTATGATCAATTTATGAAAATCCTTCAAGGTAACGTTTGAATAATAAAAGATATTATGGTTAAGTTAAATGAAGAGGTGTGATGGTCCAAATTAAAGGACACAATGTGTTATAACTCACAGCAGTTTGAAGAATATATAAACAAGAAAGAGTGGTGAGAAAAATGTGTCTCTACAACTTGTGAGAAGAAGATCAAAACAGAAGCAGAGTCCAAGAAGAAGAATTTTTGGTCCTAGAGTGCCTGTCAATGTCTTATTGAAGATCAAGAATAGAAGGAGATAGAGTAGCAGTTATGAAATCCAGTGTATGACATAGAATACCTTTATTGGACTGCAGCATATACATTGAAGATTAAATGACAGAAGCCAAAGAGCAAGAGATGAATTTTGACTGCAGATAACCAGAATACCATACAAGCAGAGGTTGTAGTAGACAAGTAGAAAGTGCAGTAGTTAATGATTCTAAGAAGACTTGAAGAATTGATAGTATCTATGTGTGTTTATGAATACCATGAACATAGTACAGTAAGAGAGTTATAAGTGTTATAACCTGCATAAAGAGAGGAAGGGTGGAGCAAGGAAAAAACAATTCAAAGTCAAAAAGTCAAATCTGATAGGACTTGTTTAATGGTCGCATGAATCAAATTCAATATGAAGAACAACAAAGATTAAATTGCATTCTGAAATTAGTAGGGTGTTAGCAACAAATTCACATATCGACAATAAATTTAAACAGGGTTGTAGGGTGGTGCTAGGGTAGGCTACAAGCCTGTAGGGGGTCGTATCCTCCTTCCACTTGTAGCTGGTAAATAGGGTATCGAAGCATATTTTCAGTGGTAGATGATAAAATAGGGGGTCGTAGCCTCCTTCCAGTTGCATCTGGTAAATAGGGTGTCGAAGCATCCTTTCAGTGGTAGTTGATAAACTAGGGGATCGTAGCCTCCTTCCAGTTGCAGTTGGTAAATAGGGTGTTGAAGCATCCTTTTAGTGGTAGTTGATAAACTAGGGGTCCATAGCCTCCTTCCAATTTTATTTGGTAAATGGGTTGTGGAATCATCCCTTCAGTCATAGCTGAAGAAACTTTCGTTAAGTCTCTCCATCAAGTTGTATCTTGAAAATAGTTTTGTAAAACAAAAATTTATTAATGAGAAATGAGTTGGTGGTTTTCCTTGTTGGTTTCCACGATAAAATATTGTGTTCATAAGGGTTTGTTGTTCATCATATATTGCTTAATTGAATAATTAATGTGTGTGCTTAATAATTTTAAGCAAAAATTAGGCAATATTGATTCACCCCCCCTCTCAGTATTGTTGGATATTCCATCAAATACCATATATCACAGGGAATTTATTGAGAAACATTGTATTCAACTGGTGAGACTATAGGCATTGTCTTAGCATGTGCCATAAACATAGGACTGGAGGGACTATGCTTGTTCTGATTATACTGTCTTTTCTTGCACTCATATTCATAATGTCCATGTGTTTTACAGTAATGGCACTGAATCTTTGATTTATCAGTTTTCTCACTACTTGGATGACTGGTATTTTCACTTTGACCTCTTCCATCAGTATTTCTAGGACTGTTATTGATTCCACCTATATCAGAACTTCTTCATCTACCTCTAAAGTTTTATCTCCCCCTTCCTCTTCCACAACTTATAGATTACTGCGGGGAAAATGCATTCTCTAATGACATATTTGACATATTTAATATGTGTTCATGATTGATGATGGAATCTTGCAGTTCATCTAGGCTAAACTGACTTAGTTCTTTGTTCTCTTCCAGAGTCACAACAAGGGTATCAAATTTAGGAGGAAGACTCCTAAGTACCTTCTCAACAACCTTTCTATCCTCTATGGTTCTTCCATGAGATGTAATCTAATTTATCATGCCAATAACATGGGTATAAAAGGAATCTATTGAATATGTATCTTTCATTGACAGAGTTTCAAAATATCTTCTAAGAATTTGTAGTTTTGAAGTCTTGACTTTGTCCATAGCTTGATAAGAAGTTTGTAATATTTCCCATGCTTCCTTGGCTTGATTTATGATGCAACTATTAGGAGTATGCTCTCATGCATGGATTGATGTATGTAAAACATCGCCTTTCCATCCTTATTCCTTTGATATTTCAAAGCATCCTTCTCATCTTGTGTGAGGGCATTGTGTGTTTCCTGATCTGTTGGTTCTACATAGCCATTCTCTACTATCTCCCATACATCTTGACCCTGAAATAATGCCTTCATGGTAAAGGACCATAACTCATAATTTTTTCCTGTGAAAGTGGACGGTTGCAGATTTGAAGTAGAAGCCATATTTCACCTTTCAACGGAGTTGATTCTCTGATTAACCTGCTCGGATACCAGATCTCGGATATACAACGCGCAGACAAACTCTACGCAACACGGTGATAAATATTATGCATCACAAAACTTTGTGACTAAAATCACATGACTTACCACGCAGTGGCCAGACTACTCAAAATGTTGTGCATTGTGATAAAACACTTAATGAAACAATTTATTGACACATAAACAACATAGTGTTGTAATTGGCATATAAACTCAGAAATACAACAGAACTTGTCAACACACAAAATACTTTATATTAATAGCTTTGGTGTTGCATGCTAATATAGAATAAAATATTGTGTTCAGTTTCGGCTCCAGTAGCTTCTAAGCTATTTCTAAAACTTATAAAACACACACACAGAGCTTGGGCTCTCAAATTTATTCAACTACCTTCATCTACTACTAATCTAACTTTGAATCTTCTATTTTTTCTGTGTCTACACTCTGTATATCGATTTCCTACAGACTCGGACATATATAGATAAGGATGAGACTTCTTGTAGAAGTAAAACTGACTCAGCAATTAATACAACAATAAATTTGATTGACCGTTATATACTTAACTGGAATCGAGAAAGATAAATATCGACTTCATTAAATAACATCCATTCTCGTCGAGTGACAAAACTGAATTTGAGTAAACTTGTGAATTTGTATTTGTCAACTGATGACTGACTGACTGACTGACAAATCGGCGGAGACGTAAATCTCACCGACTTGTAATTACTATTTCCAACAAAGTGAATGTCCCATCATTTGACACCCCATCCAGGGATTAAATTTGATAAATATTAAAAATATTTATTTTGCATAAATTATTAGAAGTGTTAAATAGTATGGAAAAAGATTTTTTTCAAGATTATTAGAATTATTGGAAACTTGTAAATATGATAAGAGTTGAAGGTAATTTTTCTATCTTTTAAATTTATCATTTATTTGTAATTAACATTTAATTTTTATGTTTAGTCTTAATTAACTCATTAAATCCCTAATTCATTCACCTTATTTAATCACCAAGCTACTAAAACCCTATCCCTTAACACACTAACCCCATAAATTTATGTTAAATATGAACTACTAACCTGTTGACCTACAATTCTGGATAAATCTCTTGTAATTTTCCTTCTATACTTCTTTCAAAATTTCCTCCATACTTAGAAAATTTCAATATCGTCGTGAGTTCCCTTGATATCCCTAAACTTTTTGATCCGCACAATGCTCACTCAATTTCCACGACCTTCATTATGCAACTATACTTAGAATTTTTGGAACCGGATTTTCAGGTGTGGGTGTAGAGAATTATGTTGATCCTCCCATTACCCCGCCATCCCGTTGACCCAATTTTTTTTGTGTCCCGATAATTTGTTGTTATATGCATCCGCTCATCCACTCGTATCAATCCTTCTATTATCATGTTGTTCTATCACTCCATCGTCCCAATCCTCGCTTACCCCGATCATCTGTTGTTCCACTTGTCGGCTCTCTCGATCATGAACCACCCCGCAACAATATACGTCTTGTCATATCATGCTTCCCAACATGCATTAAATTACACTTTTTGTAAATGAATATGACTTGTATAAGTGTTAATACCATTATTAATGACAAGCTTATTCAAAAAAATTCACATAAATTTTAATAATAATTATCATTAAAAATCCTTGAGTCAAGAGCCCTGGAACATGTTAAAGAAAACAAATATATTTCAATAATACCAATTCAAAATTTTCATTAAGTCCATCACCTTGGTTAAGTATGACAACTCGAAGAAAGGAATGGTTATGTGGATATACTATCAACCTTTTGGGATGGAATACCAAAGACTTCAATGGTCACAGGCCTACATATATTATTCTACATTACCATCACTGGAAAAGAACTAAAACAAGATTTTTACATCAAGAATTGCATCGGCAAGTTGTGTTCCAAAAGTTTATGATTTCAAGGAGTTGATTTCATGGTGTATCGACAAATTTGATAAGAACCAGGGAATTACTCAGTTACAGGGGGAATCTCCTATCTCTTTATCCCCCTCAATTTTTAAAAGGATACTCAAGCTCCCTAAGCTAACGATGATTTTCAGGAGTGTCAAAGCTAAATATTTTCTAAAAATGAAGAAAGGAGGATTTGAACTCTTACAAAATTACCTTGAAGACTCAACATTTTTTCCTAAAGATCTCTGAAACATTTAGGTATGTTCATTAAAAAATTCATACCGAGAAATGGCATGGTTGTTTTCAAAAACTACTGGACAAGAATCTATGGTTTCCATTCCTAATCTTGCTTTGTATATACTTTATTTCTCAATTCATGAGAACTCAATCTTCGATTGGGTCAGAATTATTTCAAGTGAGTTATATTTTTAGTTGGGAAATTTTCGAAAGAATAAAATATTTTATATGTCTTCATACTTGATTTTCGTCGTGATTTATTGTCACGTATTCAATGGACTTCCCTTGGCAGAAAAGGTTAATTGTAAGTTTGACCTTGTGCAAATGTGGTACCCCACACTTTGGAAACAAAAGATCGCATATCACTTCTATGAAGTGCATAATTATTTTATCTCTTCTTTCAAAAAGTTGATTCATGGACCCATTACATCTAAATTATCCTTGGAAGTAGTATGTTTCTTAGACAAGAAAGGAAGTTTTGAAGCCATGGAAAACTTTAGTGTTATCAGACTCTATTATTGGCATGAGAAACATTTGTACCTTCCATACTGTGTTTCTGATAAATTATTTATAGTTGAGAGATGTAAACAATATAAATTTTGGGCTCACTTCTTTAACGAAAAAAGGAAAAATAGTTCATCCCATTACCATGGAAAATTGGAGAAATAACTGTAAAAATCATTACCCATCTTGATGAAATCCCAACTCGGTTTAATTTATTCAATCTCAAGAAAGCAAATGAAATCAAGGGTTTCGACCCTAATCAGTTATTTATGACACATATGACATCTATAGGATACAACATGTCATTTTCCAAAACATTCTTATTTGGTGAAGAAGAAGGTGACAACAAAAACCCTCAAGGGTTACCTGTGGAAAAATTATAAGAAGATATTGAGACAGACATCAATACAACTTATCAACACATACAATGAGGAAGAGTTGTGAATGAGAGAAGTTTATGATCCCCAAATGTTTCTCAAAAAAGCGGCCTACATAATGAAAATCCCCAGAATCCAGTTCAAGAACAAAGAAAGTCCTCGACTGATAATTCTGATGACGAATAAGAACAAAACCATCTTAAGGGGAATCTTGAGAAATCACACAAACTCCCAATCTCTAGTAAGAGGAAGAGAGCTACAAATAAAGAGGGAGAAAGTGAAGACATACCTGGAAGTGAAATTGTCCTGAAAGACATGGAGCTCGACATTAATGTTGAAGAATTAGAATTTGCACATGAAGAAATGTTATGGACAAATCCATCCTATGAATAAGCCAGATCTCCCTTGGATCTACCATTGATCCAAGACAAGCACAGTGACTAGATTTGGCTAGATTCTTATGGTTCTCCCTAGATAAAAACAATATGCTTCCTATTTTATGCTAAGATAAAGTAAAGAGGCATATATTTTCCTTTGAAGCTTCTCCTCATGTGTCCTCATCTTGTGTAATCCCGGAGATCCAGATCCAATATCCTTCAACCTTCTACCTACACACAAGAGGTAAGCAATACCAATCTACAAATTATCTCTAGCATTAGGAAATCACAAATTCATCTAGATCTATCATGATCTATTTCAATGTAAGATCAAATCTAACATATATTATTGAACATGAACAATATGAAAGGGGAAAATCAATGATCTATATTGATATGAAATGGAGAATTACATAATATTTTACCTTAAGTCTTGATGCATGGCTCCTAGTTCCAGGTTCTAGATGCTCCTCCTTAACCTCTTGAGATTCTCTCTCTATTTTTCCAGCATAACCATGTCAATTTTCACATACAATCTTATGTGACTAATTTTCAGATATGAAATTTTTTTCCTAGTGAACTAACAATAAAACCTTAGTTGTTATCACTGAACAATTTTACACCGAAAATTATTAACTAAAAATATATGCAGCGGAAACAACAATACCAGAGATGAATCATAAACACATATAAGACACAAAATTTATGTTCTATAACTTTATCAATTTCATAAATTGTGAGGGAAAAAACATCTCTCCTAGCCAATACAATTTCACCAAAATTTGAGGACAACCTTGTACGGATGTACGTGATGTACTGATGTACGTGATGTACGGATGTACGTGATGTACGGATGTACGTGATGTATGGATGTATGTGATGTATGGATGTACATGATTGACCCTTCTAGAACATGTGTACATACGTGATTGTTCCCACTGCAACTCATGTATACATGATTCACCTTACTACAACCCATGTACATAAATGACTTTTCCCATTGAAATCCACATATGTACATGATTTTTTCCACTACAACCTGCATACATATATGAAAAATAATGCGGAAACTTTTGTACGATTCGCTCCACTCATACAGTTTCTTTTGAGGCTAGATTTTTCAAATTCACAAACATTCCCTTGTTGAAATCACCAATCTCCTTAGCACAAGTGCAGACTCACTTATGCCAAATCGATTATGTCTCCACACACACTACACCATAATAATAAATATCACAATGACCTTATGTCCTTTTATACAAGTCTAGGGGTCAACTTAGAATCCTCTCCACAAGTCAACATCAAATTAGGCTTCCTATATGGGTGTTAAGCCCCTACACAATCCCACAAATCCCATCACCAAACCCATGAATACCCAGCTTCATTCCAATAATATTTTCACCTAAACGAAAGTGTGATGTGGTGTCCATGAATATCCCCATGTGTTTGGCACCTAGGCCACGTGAGAATACCTACCCGAGGCTATAAAAATAAACACTCCCTCTTGGTGAGGGAGGTATTCTCACCACACTCCACAATCACATGGAGGTAGCTATGTCTCCCATCCTGGGAGTATCTCTGTCTCCTGTAGTGGATAAACTACCACATTTTCTCTCCAATTTTTCTTATTGGTTGCTCCCTCCATCACTGAGTCAAGTCTCAATATCTGGCATGATCCCTTCTTGGAAGACACCTTGCTCCTAGAATCCTATCGCTCCTTAGCATCCTGCCTAGACATATCAACCCATGACACCCTCTTGACAATTTTGGAAGATGCCTCTCTCCCATTTCGACCTAAAGGTTGGCTCCCACTAAAGACTAAGTCTCCCTCTAATCCTCCTAACTCCCTCTAAAGTTGGACTCCCTCTGAGTCTCCTAACTCCCTCTAAAGTTGGACTCCCTCAGAATCCACTTAATCCCTTTGAAGTCAAACTCCCTCTAAGGTCAATATCCCTCTGAGTCTTCTCATCCTTCGAAGCTACATGATTCCTATCCACTGTCACTCTACTACTATTGGTAATGGCTAGCATAGGTTGACCTATATGCCTATATACACTGCCCTCTCTAATTCCAAGACCATTTTTGTGTCATGGCTAGATCCTCTAGGAATTCAATAACACTTGTCGATCCTATAACAACACTGCATATCCATACTCCTCAATCACTGAGTCTGAGAACACACTCTTGGAACCCATAGAAATTTTCCACTTGAACACATCCCCTGACTCCATCTAAAATACCATTTCTCCATATCCTTATACTACATGCATGGTCCTGATACATACCTGAGTCAGGCATTGTGAAGCTCTCGAACAAATCATGTTCCTTTTTCATATGCCAGTGGTTCCCATTATATAAGAAACATGCACTCCTCTCAAGGCAAGTGTCATGCATACCCAAGTCACAACCATCCAATGAACTTCTTCCCAAGTCCATCATCCAAGTCACCAAAAACTCTTTGTGTCTATGAACACACTGCAACTGAACCTATGTCCTCTCTCTAAACATTCTTGAGCTATGGATGGAAATTCAATCTAGTCCACTCTAGACCTTTGCAACTCATATATGTAGGTTTCCTCATCCTCCTGTGTCAAATGCCTCATACATTGTCTTACCTCGACAATGTGCAACTCTCCGGCCCAATGAAAACTATATCTCGACAACATAACATACACATGAATCCATCTTGTTCTTGCCAAAGAACCCATCGTAAATCACCATGACAAGCCATTGGAAATCCATCCATAGGGTGGGAAACCTTCCACACAACATACTATTGTGATCCAGGCTCTCCACCAATCCACCGAAATTCCCAACTTCCCACACCACCGAGTTTAAATAGTCCACAACTCCTCGTCTAGATAATTTGCTCCATGTCTCAAACCAGGGACCATATAACATGTTTCCACCTACAACCTCCATTTTAGCTCCTTCTCAGAGCTAACTCCTAAACACTGCTACAAATCCCCTTGAGAGTTGTCACCTGTGACCTACTAGGAACAAGAACAGCACTCTTCCAATGTTGCATCCCAAAATGTGTCTCAAGATGATCCCATTCTCTTCATGTCCCAAGCTCTAATACCATGTCAATTTTCTCATACAATATTATGTGACTAATTTTCAGATCTAAATATTGCTTCCTAGTGAACTAACAGTAAAACCCTAGCTATTATCACTAAACAATTTTACACTAAAAATTATTGACTGAAAATATATGCAGCGGAAACAACAAGATAAGAGATGAATTATATATGAGACACAAAAATTATGCTCTGTAACTTTATCAATTTCATAAATTCTAAGGAAAAAAATATCCCTCCCAACCAATACAATTTCACAAAAATCTGAGGACAACCTTGTCCTCCAATAACAAAAAAACAAAAAAACCAAAACTCAGCAAATAAATGGAAATTTCCTCTTCACAAATATCTATTGCAAGCCACCTAAGCAACTTGTTTATGTCACCTGTATTGTTGTTGATGTCAGTCTATACAGACTTGTTCCTTCCTGGAAAACTTTGTATGGATGTATGTGATTGACCCTTTTGCAACCCACGTACATACATGATTGTGCCCACTAAAACTCGTGAAGACATGATTCACCTTACTGCAACCCGTGTACATACATGATTGTTCCCACTGCAATCCATGTATGTACGTGATTTTTCCCACTACAACCCATGTACATATATGAAAAATTGTATGGAAACTTCTAAACGATTCGATCCACTCGTACAGTTTCTTCCTAGGCCAGATTTTCCATAGTTACATACATTCCCTTATTGAAATCACCAAGCTCCTTGGCACAAGTGCGGACTCACTTATGCCAACTTCATTATGTCTCCACACACACGACACCATAATAATAAATGTTACAATGACCTTATTTCCTTTTATACAAGTCTAGGGGTCAAGTTAGAAGCCCCTCCACATGTCAACATTAAATTAGGCTTCCTCTATGGGTGTGAAGCCCCTACACTAGCCCACAAATCCCATCACCAAACTCATGAATCCTTAGCTTCATTCCAAGGGTATTTTAACCCAAACAAAAGTGTGATGTAATTTCAATGACAATCCCAATGTGACTGGCACCTAGGCCACTTAAGAATACCTTCTCGAGGTACAAAAATCAACAAACCACTCTCAAACTCTATCTCTCGTCTCCTTGATTTGGCCTCTTCTTATAGGATTTTAAAAGAGATTGGAGATAGGCTTCATGACATGTGAATTAGGTGCTTATAATTCATGGATATCTTGATAGCATGTGAACTAAGAAATTTCAAATCATAGATAGGCTTAATGGCATGTGAAAATTACAAGTCATGGAAAAGTTTCATTCTTAATAATGATATTTTTCTAAATTCATATGCTCAATTATGAGATTATTCCAATTCACTATGTGATCCAGGTGGATATTGGTGGTCACCCACATGTTCCAAATTCCAACTGATTCATCTGGACAGTTTTCAGTTCAGCATGTTTCTCTGTAATGAGGACATTTCTTTGTAATTGTGGGTTCTGCACTTACGGGGCTATCCTGAAGCCCTACACAACATCCAAGTGGATATTGGTGGTTGTTCACCTTTTCCAACTGGNGTACATACGTGATTGTTCCCACTGCAACTCATGTATACATGATTCACCTTACTACAACCCATGTACATAAATGACTTTTCCCATTGAAATCCACATATGTACATGATTTTTTCCACTACAACCTGCATACATATATGAAAAATAATGCGGAAACTTTTGTACGATTCGCTCCACTCATACAGTTTCTTTTGAGGCTAGATTTTTCAAATTCACAAACATTCCCTTGTTGAAATCACCAATCTCCTTAGCACAAGTGCAGACTCACTTATGCCAAATCGATTATGTCTCCACACACACTACACCATAATAATAAATATCACAATGACCTTATGTCCTTTTATACAAGTCTAGGGGTCAACTTAGAATCCTCTCCACAAGTCAACATCAAATTAGGCTTCCTATATGGGTGTTAAGCCCCTACACAATCCCACAAATCCCATCACCAAACCCATGAATACCCAGCTTCATTCCAATAATATTTTCACCTAAACGAAAGTGTGATGTGGTGTCCATGAATATCCCCATGTGTTTGGCACCTAGGCCACGTGAGAATACCTACCCGAGGCTATAAAAATAAACACTCCCTCTTGGTGAGGGAGGTATTCTCACCACACTCCACAATCACATGGAGGTAGCTATGTCTCCCATCCTGGGAGTATCTCTGTCTCCCGTAGTGGATCAACTACCACATTTTCTCTCCAAATTGTCTTATTGGTTGCTCCCTCCATCACTGAGTCAAGTCTCAATATCTAGCATGATCCCTTCTTGGAAGACACCTTGCTCCTAGAATCCTATCGCTCCTGAGCATCCTGCCTAGACATATCAACCCATGACACCCTCTTGACAATTTTGGAAGATGCCTCTCTCCCATTTCGACCTAAAGGTTGGCTCCCACTAAAGACTAACTCTCCCTCTAATCCTCCTAACTCCCTCTGAAGTTGGACTCCCTCTGAGTCTCCTAACTCCCTCTAAAGTTGGACTCCCTCAGAATCCACTTAAACCCTTTGAAGTCGGACTCCCTCTAAGGTCAATATCCCTCTAAGTCTTCTCATCCTTCGAAGCTACATGATCCCTATCCACTGTCACTCTACTACTACTGGTCATGGCTAGCATAGGCTGACCTATATGCCTATATACACTTCCCTCTCTAATTCCAAGACCATTTTTGTGTCATGGCTAGATCCTCTAGGAATCCAATAACACTTGTCGATCCTATAACAACATTGCATAGCCATACTCCTCAATCACTGAGTCTGAGAACACACTCTTGGAACCATAGAAATTTTCCACTCGAAACACATCCCCTGACTCCATCTAAAATACCATTTCTCCATATCCTTATACTACATGCATGGTCCTGATACATACCTGAGTTAGACATTGTGAAGCTCTCAAACAAATCATGTTCCTTTTTCATATGCCAGTGGTTCCCATTGTATAAGAAACATGCACTCCTCTCAAGGCAAGTTTCATGCGTACCCAAGTCACAACTATCCAATGAACTTATTCCCAATTCCATCATCCAAGTCACCAAAAGCTCTTTGTGTCTATGAACACACTGCAACTGAACCTATGTCCTCTCTCTAAACAGTCTTGAGCTGCGGATGGAAATTCAATCTAGTCCACTCTAGACCTTTGCAACTCATATATGTAGGTTTCTTCATCCTCCTGTGTCAAATGCCTCATACATTGTCTTACCTTGACAATGTGCAACTCGTCGGCCCAATGAAAACTCTATCTCGACAACATAACATACACATGAATCCATCTTGTTCTTGCCAAAGAACCCATCGTAAATCACCATGACAAGCCATTGGAAATCCATCCATAGGGTGGGAAACCTACCACACAACATACTATTGTGATCCAGGCTCTCCACCAATCCACCAAAATTCCCAACTTCCCACACCACCGAGTTGAAATAGTCCACAACTCCTCGTCTAGATAATTTGCTTCATGTCTCAAACTAGGGACCATATAACATGTTTCCACCTACAACCTCCATTTTAGCTCCTTCTCAGAGCTAACTCCTAAACACTGCTACAAATCCCCCTGAGATTTGTCACTTGTGACCTGCCAGGAACAAGAACAACACTCTTCCAATGTTGCATCCCAAAATGTGTCTCAAGATGAACCCATTCTCTTCATGTCCCAAGCTCTAATACCATGTCAATTTTCTCATACAATCTTATGTGACTAATTTTCAGATCTAAATATTGCTTCCTAGTGAACTAACAGTAAAACCCTAGCTATTATCACTAAACAATTTTACACTAAAAATTATTGACTGAAAATATATGCAGCGGAAACAACAAGATAAGAGATGAATTATATATGAGACACAAAAATTATGCTCTGTAACTTTATCAATTTCATAAATTCTAAGGAAAAAAATATCCCTCCCAACCAATACAATTTCACAAAAATCTGAGGACAACCTTGTCCTCCAATAACAAAAAAACAAAAAAACCAAAACTCAGCAAATAAATGGAAATTTCCTCTTCACAAATATCTATTGCAAGCCACCTAAGCAACTTGTTTATGTCACCTGTATTGTTGTTGATGTCAGTCTATACAGACTTGTTCCTTCCTGGAAAACTTTGTATGGATGTATGTGATTGACCCTTTTGCAACCCACGTACATACATGATTGTGCCCACTAAAACTCGTGAAGACATGATTCACCTTACTGCAACCCGTGTACATACATGATTGTTCCCACTGCAATCCATGTATGTACGTGATTTTTCCCACTACAACCCATGTACATATATGAAAAATTGTATGGAAACTTCTAAACGATTCGATCCACTCGTACAGTTTCTTCCTAGGCCAGATTTTCCATAGTTACATACATTCCCTTATTGAAATCACCAAGCTCCTTGGCACAAGTGCGGACTCACTTATGCCAACTTCATTATGTCTCCACACACACGACACCATAATAATAAATGTTACAATGACCTTATTTCCTTTTATACAAGTCTAGGGGTCAAGTTAGAAGCCCCTCCACATGTCAACATTAAATTAGGCTTCCTCTATGGGTGTGAAGCCCCTACACTAGCCCACAAATCCCATCACCAAACTCATGAATCCTTAGCTTCATTCCAAGGGTATTTTAACCCAAACAAAAGTGTGATGTAATTTCAATGACAATCCCAATGTGACTGGCACCTAGGCCACTTAAGAATACCTTCTCGAGGTACAAAAATCAACAAACCACTCTCAAACTCTATCTCTCGTCTCCTTGATTTGGCCTCTTCTTATAGGATTTTAAAAGAGATTGGAGATAGGCTTCATGACATGTGAATTAGGTGCTTATAATTCATGGATATCTTGATAGCATGTGAACTAAGAAATTTCAAATCATAGATAGGCTTAATGGCATGTGAAAATTACAAGTCATGGAAAAGTTTCATTCTTAATAATGATATTTTTCTAAATTCATATGCTCAATTATGAGATTATTCCAATTCACTATGTGATCCAGGTGGATATTGGTGGTCACCCACATGTTCCAAATTCCAACTGATTCATCTGGACAGTTTTCAGTTCAGCATGTTTCTCTGTAATGAGGACATTTCTTTGTAATTGTGGGTTCTGCACTTACGGGGCTATCCTGAAGCCCTACACAACATCCAAGTGGATATTGGTGGTTGTTCACCTTTTCCAACTGG
>JZKD02S0174919.1:90452-107779 GCA_000966675.3 Picea glauca | reverse complement strand
AACCAAAAATTTTCTGAACCGAAAAAACTCGAAAATGACTTAAAGCTACTACTGAAAGCTATGATATCCACCCAAACTCGGCCAAAAGGACGGTTTCATTTTGGGAGTTAACACATTGAACTGGGAAAATCAAGTGTAGCTGGAAGAAAATGAGAAAACATGCACAACGTCCACCCCCTCCACCCTCTCTACCTTTCACCCTTCAACAGTCACTTACCTCATCTATCCCTACCTATAACATTCTAGCCTCCACTCATCCCACCTCATCATCGGACACTTGTTCCTCCATCATTCTTTTCGGGAACATTTACTCTTCCCTGTAACTGTTATCCATCCCTTGACAAGCCAACGCTGATCTATTCATCTAATTATTCCCCCCATAATTTCAACTGCAATTCCTTGCCTCATTGAACAAACCCAAAGCGACAAATGGAAACGAGATCAAATGGCCAAGACAATAAGCCAAATGATTGAGGTGGACTTAAGGACATGTGTACCCATCTCAAAGGTTGAAGGAAAATGAGCACATCTACCAGCAGACAAAGAGACAGAGGAAGCGCCAACAAAACTCAACAATATTGCATATTGTTATTTTATTCAGATGTATTCTATTTTTAATCATACATTGTGGGAAGTCCAATAGTTTCTAGTTGTAACAAGTTTTGCATAAATAGATAGATTTAAGATCTATTTGAGACTGCTTCTTTCCGAATGTAATAGAGAAACTCTTTTTTAAGTATTAATAAAAGTGCAGACATAGATTCTAAGTTTCGTTCAATTTGAGTTTTGTGTTACCTCTGTGTTTCCATTTCTCTAAATTTCTCTCTATAATTATTGAAGAGTGATTGATTGCAATTTAGTATTACATCTACTGTGATCATATTATACCAACAGTTCATTCAGTAAACAACTTTTCCTCTGTTATTATTGTGAGTAAAACAAGACCTGTGATATGTGTGAATTATTGCATTCTTATATCATGTTCAAGGGTGTGTCTTCTACTTTTTATTCTACTGCAAACAAGGTGAGACTTATCTGTAATTGATACCTGACATTGTTTAACAGTTTTGTCAATCTTTCTGCATCATTTGATATTATAATTGTGACTCGGATAACAAGATACAACCTCTATACTGTCTTATTATTAATTTCATTTAAAGAATATTTCTCAGAAAATTGAAGGTAGAAAAATCACTCATTAAAACATTTCATTTAAAACCTTTGATGTCTGACATTATTCTTTGAGCCTTAGAATCAATATCGGGAACAACATATTTTTGGCGTCATTGTTGGGGATGAAGAAATGAAATCATTTTCCTTGGGAAAATGATAAGGTAAATTTTTGTCTTTGATGGTGAACAAAGATTGAATACGTGAGTAAGGCTTAATGTATCATTCACCTGGTGAATCCACCGTAGACAAAACTGGCCTTCGGTCGAATGAATACCAGGAAAAACCCAGACAAAAAGCAGACTACACCAGTGTCGGATCCCAAAAATTTGTTTAAACCAAAGGGATATCTCAGACAAACTATTGCATTAGCAGGTAAGGTCTATCAACATATAGTTACACAAGTTAATGTTAAGGTTCTTTTTGAAGAACTAACCCCTAAAGAAATTTTTAAACAAGTTCATTCTTCAGAAGCATCAACAAGTAAACATGAACTTAAACTAGAAACTCCAGAGGTAATTATTCCCAAAATAATATTTGAGATTGACCAAGCCATCCATGTTTCATTGATAGATACTTTTACCAATGAGAATAAAGGATCCCTTCCAATCCCCACTGTCATTAACACTCAGTTGATTCTTTCCTTTCCTGAAGTAAAATTTTTTGTTTCCCGAAATCCTGAAGGTTATTTTCTATACCCAGATTCATCTCCTATTGCCTCTCCTATCTATACATCAAGTAAACCTAAGGAATCGAGCTCAATTTTATTGTTTCCCCCTCACCTAGATCTTCCATATTCTCACGATATTTTTCCTGAACTTCATTCACAAAATCCCAAAGTAGTCAAAAGATCAGTATAACATTCTTTTGAAGTTTTCAAGAATCTCCTTTTTAGTCCCTGACTTTCGTCTCCTAGACTTTCAATGGTCGATGTTGGAGGTGTTGGTGTTGGAGGTGTTGGAGGTGTCGGAGGTGTAGGGGTTGGTGGACAATCTCAACCCCCTAGCATATTCACCAAGGTAGTTGCTAGATATGATCCCTTATTCCTTCATGTTGTCCTGAATGATTTACCTGAAAATTACATGAAGAACCTCCCCAAATTCATGGGAGAAGGGGATCTAACAGCAATAGAACATATAGCCTTTTTCGATCAGTTTGCTAATATCCTTGGAATTGAGCATGAGGACATTTACTCAATACTGTTAGTACATACTTTTGAAGGACAGGTAAGAACTTGTTCAGAGGACTCCCAGTAGGTTCTATACGATCATATGACGATCAAGAAAATGACTTCCTAAGGCAGTGAGGCGAGAAAAAGGATCATGTTTATTACTTAACCGAATTTGGAGCCTTGAGAAAGAAGACTTCTGAATCAATCCTTGAATTTATCCATATATTTAATAAGATTTATCACAAAATCCTAGTCAAAGTTAAACCTTCTCAACCAGCTACAAAAGTCACTTTTGCAGGGGCTTTTGGTTCTGATTTTGCTCTACTTTTGAGAGAAAGGAGATCTACTACTTTATTTGGAATGCAAGATGATGCTATAGAAACTGAGTCCAATATGATGGCATCTGGGAAGTTGAAAACTAAGGTTGAGATGGGATCCAGAGAACCCGGATGTTTCAAAGAACAAGCAGGACCCTCTGAATCTGGAAAGTCCACAGAGGAAAAAATGGATGAGATGGCCTAAATTATTAAATATTTATCAAAAAAAAAATCCAGGATGGAAATAGAGAAAGCCAAACCTGATCCATACATTAGGAATCAATTTAGGAGAAACCCTAATCCTTGGATACAACAAAGACAAATAAAAAATGAACATCAAAAGATCCAAGCTCCATTTAAAACAGAGAATTTCATGCAGAGAGATGAAGTCCAAGACTATGAAGAATTAAAGAAAGTTCTAAACAACCTCAATGATGATGATCTTGAGCCTCACTTGACCCAGCAGGATTATGTGAAATCCTTAGACCTAGAATCTTTGTTTAATAATGATGGAAACATCATCAATCTGGGGGACTCTACATACAAAGGTCTCGTCAACTTGATAATGGTCGAGCTTCAACATAAATATGATTTAAGGCCAAGAGAAAAAATTTCTACAAATATTCCACCAAAAAAGATTTATCATGAAGTAAAGAAAATGAGGTGGCAGTTACTAAATCATCAACTGAAACACAAGTTGCCTGAACAAAGCAAGTTGAAACAAAAGCAGTGCAAACTAAGAAACCTAAAAATGCAGAAGCTGAAGTTCATACTAGGGAAATTGAAAAACCAATTGTGAGTTTCAATTTAGAGAATCAACTTAATAAAATTAAAATTCCAATGCCTCTGGTTGAACTTGCAAGGAACCCGATCTATAAAAGAAAAATCGCTAAAGCAATAATTTTTTCTAATGTTGAATTTCAAGCTGATGTTATCAATTTGCAGGACGAAAAAACTACAATCATGTTCGGACCACACATTGAAAACAATAAGGACTTTGTTGCTTCCTTCTATATTACATTAAATGTGCATGATCATTTACTTCACAATTGTGTGCTAGACTCAGAAGCCTCTCATAATTTAATGCATAAGATTATCATGGAAAAATTAGACCTTGAAATTACCAGACCTTATCAAGATTTGTACTCATTTGATTCTAGAAAGGTTAAGTATCCGGGTATGATTAAATATTTAGTGGTAAATCTTGCTCAGATTCCTATGAAAATTATCCTTATGGATGTGGTTTTTGCTAACATTCCTACCAAGTATGGTATGATTCTATCCAAATCTTGGGGTGCCAAGTTAGGAGGATCGGTTCAACTAGACATGACCTACGCTACAATTCCAATTTCTAGTGGAAAATTCACTCGACTGTACAGAGAAACTAGACTGGTGTATACTATAAGTGACCCTCAAAATCCCAATAATTACCCAATCTATGTTGTTGATCGGGACTTAGGAAATTGTCTATTATCTATAGATGATGATTTTGAAGAATGTATAGAAGAAGAAAATCAAAAAATATAAATTTCAAAGAAAAATGTAAATGTTAGAGAAGGGATGTGGAAAATGTTCTTTGATGGTGCTTCATCCTGTAAAGGAGCAGGAGCTGGAGTTTTATTCATGGCACCAGTCAATGAGTATGTTATTCCCTTCTCTTATAGATTACAATGGGAGGTCGATGATACCAATAATTGATGTGAATATGAAGCTTAGTCTTAGGGTTAGAAGTTGCTAGAAAGTTAAAAATAGAACATCGGATAGTTTATGGTGATGCAGAGCTCATTGTAAAACAAATAAAATAGCAATATCAAGATAATCACCCGAGGTTGAGATCATATAGAAATTGTGCCTGGGATCTTATAGAGAATTTTTCTCTTCCTTTAATATTCACTCTATCCTCAGAATGCAAAATCAGCAAGTTAATTCTTTGGCCAAAGTTGATGCGACCTTCATACCACCTACTATTTTGAAATTGAAATATCACATCGAGATGAGACATAGACCTTCGATTCCAAACAATGTTCAGCACTAGAAAGTGTTTGAAGTTGATGAACAAATCAAATAGTTCCTGGAAATGGTTGATGGGTTTTCTGAGACCCACATAGATCAAGAAAATCAGAATGATCCTGCTTGGATTATGAAGGAAGGGGAGAACCCAGAAAAATTCCAAGATAAGATTGCAAATCACTGCATGCTCTTACTTAAGAACAATCAAATTCCCACATGCATGATCCCCTTAGAAAGGTTGTTTGACCAGGATGATATACCTTTAAATTCTATCTTGCGACCTCAAACCAAAGAAAATGAAGACTGTAATGTAGGAACTAATGCAAATCCCAAAATGGTCAAAATATCAAAATACCTTCCGACCCAAATAAAGAGTAAGTACGTTGAGTTACTTAGACAGTATAAAGATTTTTTTGCATGGTCTTATGATGACCTAAAAACTTATGATACCTATGTTATTGAACATGAGATTCCTTTAAAACATGGTATTAAACCTTTCAGGCAGAAGCTTAGATGAATAAACCCAATTCTCATGCCAATGATAGAAATGGAAGTTAAGAAAATCCTTGATGCAAAAATCATTGTTCCCCTCAGATACTCTGAATGGGTGGCCAATTTGGTCCCCATTAGAAAGAAGAATGGCAAAATAAGAATCTGCATTGATTTTAGAAACTTAAATCAGTCGTCTCTTAAAGATAACTACCCGCTCCCAAAGATGGACCATGTTCTAGAGAAGGTAGTAGGGGCTAAAAGGATTTCTATAATTGACATTTTTTCAGGATATAATCAGATCGTTGTTTATGAAGATGATAGAGAAAAGATTGTGTTTACAACACCATGGGGAACCTTTATGTATGATAAAATTCCTTTTGGTCTAATGAATTCAGGAGCAACTTTTCAGAGAACGATGGATATCGTGTTCGTTGGTGAGAGAGACAAATTTGTTTTTATTTATCTAGATGATCTAACAATTTTTTCCAATTTTGATGCTGAACATTTGATGCACCTCAGACAAACTTTTAGAAAAATGCCAAAAAATTGATTTGTCTCTTAATCCCAAAAAATCACAGTGTGCTATGCAAGAAGGGAAGATTTTAGGCCATCTAGTGTCAAAAGAAGGAATGAAGGTTGATCCTAAGCGAGTTGAGGCTATTGACCTAATAAATATTCCTAGAAATAGAAAAGAAATTCAATATTTTTTTAGGTAAGATCATTTTTTTGAGAAGATTTATTCCTAACTTTGTTGAAATTATCAAAATGATTACAGTCATGTTAAAAAATCACATCAAAGTAAAATGGACTGCAGAAGCCAGAGTGTCCTTCGATCATGTTAAGAAAGCTATAGGGGAAGCACTGGTACTAGCAAGTCCAAAGTATACAAAAGAATTCTTAATCTTCTCTTTCTCTTCTGAACATACTGTTGCAGCAGTGCTCCTTCAAAAGAACAAAGAAGGATTCAAACAGCCAATAGCCTTCTTTAGCAAAATCCTCATGGATGCAGAACTAAGATATGATATACTTGAAAAATAAGCTTATGCAATGGTGAAGGCTCTCAAAGCTTTCAGAACATATGTTCTGCACTCCAAAATAATTGCTTATGTGCCAACAAATGCTATTAAAGATATCTTGGTTCAGCCAGACAGTGATGGAAGAAGGGTAGATGGTTGGATAAAATTCAAGAGTTTGATCTAGAAGTGAAACCAACCAAGCTATTCAAAGGTCAAGGTATGGCAAGGTTGTTAGCTGAATCAAATTTTAGAGCACTCGGAATAAATAACCTCGAATCACATGATTCTCTCTTAGATATAGAGGAAATTGACGATCAGGCACCTATGGTTCAGATTGAAGATAATTTTTCGTCCTCTACCTGGTATTGTGATATTGTTACATACCTCCTTACCCTTCAATGCCCAAATGACATGACTCCTTCTAAAGAAAGGACTTTAAAACTGCATGCAATTAAGTATTGCATTGTTGATGGAAAGCTATACTGGAAAGACCCTCTGGGTTTCTTGTTATGTTGCCTGACAGAAACTGAAATAGAAGGGGTCATTGATGAATTTCATGAAGGATTATGTGGGGGACATCATGCCTAAAGAGTGATAGCTTACAATATTTTAAGGTCAAGATATTATTGGCCAAAGTTATTTACTGATGTGAATGCAAGGGTCATAGCTTGCAATTTGTGCCACTTGTTTGTTGGTAAGCAGAAGCTCCCTGCCTTAACTTTGATCCCAATAAAAGTTGAATCTCATTTCCAACAATGGGTCCTAGACTTCACCATAGAAATCCATCCGCAATCAAGTGCTCAACATAGATGGATTCTAACCGCTACTGATTACTTTACGAAATGGGTTAAATCCATTCCAACTCTGAATGCTACAGATTCGGTAGTAATAAACTTTCTGGAAGAAAACATCCTGGAAAGGTTCGGTTGTCCTAGAAAAATAGTTACCGATAATGCTCAAGCTTTTAAGTCTATGGCGATGATCAATTTCTTTCAGAAATATAATATTGTTTTAGGTCATTCTACAGCTTATTATCCTCGGGGAAATGGGTTGGTCAAATCATCTAACAATAGCTTCATGACTATAATTAAAAAAGTTTTGACAGAAAATAAAAAATCTTGGCATATTCACTTTAAGTATGCCCTATGGGAAAACCGAATTGGCACCAAGAAATCGATAGGTATGTCTCATTTTCAATTGGTTTATGGTACTGACGTTATCCTTCCTATCAATCTTTCTCTTCTTGTGATGAAACTCTGGCAGGATGCAAACGAAGAGCCAAACGACATTACGAGAAGAATGAATCGAATCATCAAAGTTCATCATAACAGAGTGGAAGTGGATGATAAGCTTCAAAAGTACCAGGATAATATGAAATCCCTTTTCAATAAAAAATCCAAAGACAAGGAGTTTCTTCCTGGCGATTTAGTTTTAAAATGGGAGGCTAGGAAGGAAGATGTAGGGAAACATGGAAAAATTGATCATCTCGGGTTCAGACCATTCAAAGTTGCAGCTACTGAGGTAAAAAATTCTTTCTCATTGGAGAATCTTGATGGAGAAATTCTTGACGCTCCTATCAATGGGAGTTACTTAAAACATTTCATGTAGTAGTCACATTTCGGATTTCAATTATATATATCGGATTAGATAGACATTGGCTATTTTAATTTTCATTTTTTCTTTTCTTTTTGTAAATTCTCTGAGTCATTGGTTGTAAATATTTTCAATAAATTTATGATTGCTTTACATCATTAAAATGAAAAATAAAAACATTTGACATCTCTATTCTACAGGAGTTTCTGACATTTTGCATTTTATTCCTTTTGCAGAATATATCTTGTTGAATATAAGATGAGGTTGAATAAAATTTCGACACTCGTTTCTCAAACGCTTGATTTCTCTAAAAACAAGTGATAAAATAATAATCTGCCTTGTTGAAAGTTCAAAAGGAAAAAGAGGTATGAATTCCTACTCTTCGAGTTCAAATAAAATTTTAAGAAAATTCTTTTGAAATGAATGTGAAGGAAGTTTCACTCAAGATAATATTATCACCTGACCTAAAAATCAGAGAGGTATAAAATTACAACTTAAAGTGTCATACTAATAAATTCTAAACCCATCTCTGAAATGAAAATAAAATAAAATAAAAATAAATAAGCTCGAAGGAAGTCTAAACTAAATACACAAACTTGTGTGGGATTGGGATTTGTGTGTCAGGTCCTCCGAATCTTCAATTTTGTTATTTCTACCTATCCCCAAGTTCTTTTCCACTTCATATTTTATTTATACTTACTTAGTCTTCAAAGGAAGAAGGAAGCTTGCCTTGACTCTGAAAACTCAAAAACATATTTTCAAAACAAGATTAGGCGAAAATATATATGTTCCTTTGATTATAATTGAAAAAGTATGTCTAGGCTAATCATGATAATTTTATCTCTTCTATGGGACTTTAAACTGACTAATTCACTCAAGGTTGATCCCTGAAAAGATTAAAATTCCCTTAAAAAACTTCATATAGATGAAGGTGTATTAAAAATTTGAAGAAAGTTAGTTTCAGAGTATTCTTAAAATCATTGGCAGACCTTCTTTTCAAAAAATTTAAACAGTTATCATCCCTTGTATGTGACATACAGATTGATTTCCCCCACTTTGAAATATTAAAGTACAAGAAATATGGTGAAAGGAAATTCATAATTTGATTGCCCCCATCTTGTCCAAAAAAGATGATGAAAGGAAATTCATATAATGATTGCCCTCATCTCAGCAAAGTGCAAAAGTGCTAATTGAAGTGGTGAAAAGAAAATTCAATGGGAGAAGTAGATAAATTCACCACATGTTCATTGGAAGTGAAGCAATATCTATGATATATGTAAGGCTGTCATACATATCCACATAACATATTATGTCATTTAGTTCTCTTTCCGGTGATATTTACATCTTGAACCAACTAGGATTCCCTAAATAAATTATTACATCTGCTTAACCTTGATGCAAACGAAGTCGGTTGAAATCTGATATTTCAGTTAAATCTATTTTGATTACCTTAAACAATTCTAAAATTAGTTTTAAGAAAAGGAAATTTTAAATAGCATAACTTAAGATCAATCATTAAGTATGTTTTGAAGGTTTTCGAGATTTGGTTAAGTTCGTTCTTCTATGAATGATTAATTCTTAAATAATACTGGAAAATGTTTTTCAAAAAGAAATAATGACTCCATTTAACCAATAAAGGAACTTGGTCTAATGTTCTTTCATGCCTCACAGGGAGCCACAATCCCCAGATGGAGCCTATGTTGGAACACACACAATTTTGAACTTCTGAGCTTTATATTTTTCACCTCTTAGGAATAAAATTTAACCCAAAAAGAGCAAAAACTTAGAAAATTACCTTTTAATTTTAAATCAAATCCATTGGTTTTTATTTAGAAATAAAGCGCTTACAACATCTGTCGTTGATGAGTTTCCTTAATTTGATCAGACGATCCTAATGATCTCTGAAGTTTTGGAGCCGCCTGAGTTTTAAAGAGTAAGTCTCTAACAGTCGCTTCGGAGCTCCGCACTTCGAATGTTCCAACAAGTCTAAACAGTAAAAACCATGAAACTCTGAAACCCAAAGATAACAACTCTCGATAAATCCTAAAGAAATCAGGAACATGAGTCATAGGACACGTGTCTTTTAAATATTTTATGGGCTGACACATGGCACTTATTTTTGACATTTTCATTGGATGATTCACACATTTTCGAGTGACACGTGGCACCTCTCTTTTCTTGAAACGTCATCCAGAATGACATCATCTCTGCCACGTCACTCCAGGAGATGCCCCTTTGGGAGTTTAACAAAGAGTGAGTTCACAAATCACTGAAGTATCAAAATGTCAAAGTATTGGACATTTCAAAAAGTAAAAAGGAGTAAATAAAACATTTAATAACAGAGGTTAATCGTGATTAAGAGTTAATTAATTACTTCGCAGTTCGGATTTCAGAAAGTTTCCCTTGTGTTATATTCAAAACCTACGAATTCTAAACTTAAAAAATACTTAAAGTTAAACATGATTAATTAAGACTTAAGGGTGATTACTCATAAATTAATTACCTCGCAGTTTCTGATTTTGGGAAATGTATCTTGTGCTTTATTCAAAACCTATGAAGCCCAAACTTCTAAAAACACTTGAATTTAATACAATGTTTTAAACACGATTAATTCAGATTTAAAAACGATTACTCATAGATTAACTCCTCCGCGGATTCATAATTCAAGAGGTTTCCACCCTGTCACATCCAATACTCCTGAACATGAACCGTCGAAGTATTGATGGCATTTATGATCGATTAAGGATAATGATTTCAGACAAGGATTGTAGATTTCCAGGTTGTCAATTCCATTAAGGTTAATAAATTCTTCATCAGTAAGGCTATACGAATATCAATAAACTTTTTTTTGAATAAAAGAACTTTGAATTTCAAAGTCGTTTTAACCATTTGCAATTAGCAGTTTTTATCCAGTGAAGAACTCACAAACTTCTCCTGTAACAAGTAAGCTTATTATGTTTCCTTGAGGATTATGGCACCGCGAAAAATTGCAAATAAGTTTGATGCAGCGGGTGAGGATTCAAACCCGAATGCAGATGTTCTATCAGACACTACTCCACAAGTTGTGGACTCCACTAAAACTTGGACGCAGGTTTTTGAGGTCCTAGAGCATGAAATCATCAACTGTCCAGAAGACTCTGTTGAAGAAGACGATGACTCTTATACAACTAGGCTTAGACATATAGCAAAGTCAGATCTGCATAAGATCGATGCGCGGCCAAGAATCATACCTTACAATGATATGATTAGTTGGGATTTGGAACATGTCGACATCCATACCAGGAGCATCATCAACCACTAGTGAGTCGTCGTCGGCTCTTTCCGACCAGAAAACCTACAAGTAATGTACAAAATTTTCCCTACTCCTAAATACACTTACAATGTCACATTCCTTCTAGAGTTTGAGAAAAAAGAGTGCATCCAATACACCAGGAGCGGTCATGATATAGTCAAGACCTGGTGGGGACATCCAGAGAAATTCAGAGTCAACGCTCATGGTACGTATGCCACAACATCTTTATACACTCATATGTTGTATGTATTCATGATGCTCTATCACCTATTCGAGAATAAGAACCCTACGCATTTCTCATTTGAATGGGTAGCCATCATGAATGAAGTAGTCGAGGGTTACACTTTCAATTGGGCCAAAATGTTGTCGGATAATATAGCCAAGGAAATCGTTGATTATAAATCAGAAAAATCAAAAGGGAAACTTGCCTTATTTTACATGTTGGCATATGTCATGGATGCCATTTTCTTCATGACTCGTTTTCCCCTGATGAACTGGAGTTGGACCCCGGCCAGTTCTGAGCCAATTCATTTTTATCACTCCAAGTTATGGGAGGAGAACACAAAAAGATTTCTTCTACGAAACTTGTCACAATGTCATAGTTCCTATTCATATAGCCATTTATGGTCACCCTCCACCCCATATTTCAGAAAGGATTATGGGGAACCTAGGCAAGCTTCCAGACTAGTTCATTGAGGAGAATTTATCCTATATTGGAGTATCGGTTGTTTGGTTCCTCCTCATGCTCTCCCAGAATTTTTACCCGATAGGTTGTTGTGTAGAGAAGTGGTGTACCAAAAAGTGGCAGGAGTTATCAACAAGGAGCTAAAATTAGCTCAGAAAAAGGTTTGGTTGACTTTCCCCATCCTGGTTGGCATGTTCACATTGTTATATTTTGGTCACTCCAAATTCGACGTCGTGGCCCTGGAGGATTTCAAATTAGTTGACATTGAATTCAAGAAGCATGATCCACACAAGATAGCGGAAAACCATCTGGATCAGTTTAACATGAAGCGGTACATACATGAGAATTCCCCTTATGACAAAATGTTCAGGGGAATTATATCTTATGAGGAAGTCCGAAGCAGATTCCAAAACCTACCCCCGGACCAACAAGTTGGTTTCCTCAACTTTCAGAAACACAGGTGGAACAATTTACCAAAGATACTATAGGAAGATTCAATAGTCATGCCTCCTTCACAGGAAGCTAGCCTATAGGATCTAAGCCAAGTCCCTCCACTAAACACAAAGTTGAAGAGGTCCAGAAAAGCCCAGAGGTATTATTTCATGAGATAAGAACGTCACTATCAGGACTGAATGATCCACAGGTGTTAGCGCGGTTCGAAGCCTTCATGAATATGGGACAAATTATCCCTCGTTCAACACAAGCAACTTCTGTTGGTACCCCGAATACAATAGGACAGCAACATTCCACCGAAATTTCTTCTCCCATTGCATCATTAACCCCTCTACAGACCGTCTTTGGAAATCCTAATTTTGAACTCACTTTCATAGGTGATCTTACTCCTATCTTTCCCGAAGATATGCCTCCCTTGGATTTCATTTTTAGCAAGAAACGAAAGTTTATCCTAAAGATAGAATCTCACCACAAAGATGGAGTAATCACTAAAAGGAAAAGACTAGTGCATGACGGGCATGACCATGATGGTCTAGAGTTTGCAAAAGAAGTTTCAGGTTCATTAGGTTATTTTTCCACTGCCAAGCAATGGTCAATGAACAATTTGACTGAACAACTACAACAGAAGTGCCTCTTGGTAGAACAATTTAAAAATCATATATATACTACAGAGCAGACTATCAAAAGCAGGATGAACCAGGATTTTGAGCAAATCAGTGCTAATGATCGGCAGCAAATTAAACAGCTACAAGATAACCTTGAGTTGATCCACCATAATTCACATACCAGGCAAGATCTGGTCACTCAACGTGATGAGTTGATAAAGAATTTTCATGCCAGATTGACCCTAACAGAGAACACAACAATAGACATTTCGGCCTTCAAAACTCAAGCATCAAAAATCAATGAGAGGTTGGAAGTTGCCCAGGAAGAAATTTATCTGAAAGTAGATGCCATCCAGAAATGCTATCGGGCAATAGAACTTTCCCTAAAAGATATATATTTCAAGGAAAAAGAGGCATGATCATCTCAGTATAAGTTTCAAGAAGCTCTCATATGGATGCAGAGATATAATGCCCCTGTGATGCAGGAGCATCGCCCACGTCAAGCGAGCCAGCACAACGAGCGGAAGACAGCTGGATAGCGCCAGCACAAAAATTTTGGAAAACACTTGAAACTTGTTGCGCGATCTTAAATGATTCATTTAAGAAATGGTGCACTTGTATATTGTAATGGACTTTGAGCGGATAGCTCACGTCCTTAGGTAGATGAGGCATTTATTAGATTTAATGTAAAATAGATAGAATATTTATTTCTAGATTTGATAGCTTTAGAGCTCGAGAGGGAAACGGGATATAGACACCCTCCTTTGTACATTGTAACATGATTAAGAATTATGAAGAGAGAGCTGCAGAGAAGTGTATGAATAACCTCCATGTACAGACATTGAATTAATAGAAAGAGCTTTGATTCAATTCCATGGTTGTGTTGTTCTCTGTGTACTGTTGATAGTATGTTCATGAATTTTTGTTTTCTTGTTATACATTTGCTTTATATGATGTGTATGTGATTTCATGGTTGAAATGAAGTCTGTGAGGACAAGGAATTAGTTTCAATTGTTTCTCTATCTTGAACCAGAGAATTCATGCAAGGAGTGCAGTCGAATTGTCCGCAAGGAGTGCATTGACAGAAGGGTTCAAGTAGAGGTAACTTTTGTTCTAAGTTCTCAGAAGTGCAGGTTTGAAACTAGAGCCATGCAAGGCGTGCGCAGGTTGGATGAAGACTCAGAGTTGCGATTCTGAGTAAAGAGATTGAAAGACTGTTGCTACAGGAGTGCACAGAGTCGAGTGACTTCAACACTTAGGCATGTTTGAAGATTTGCCGCAAGGGGTGCATGCAAGAACTCTTTCTGAGAAAATTTGAAGTCGTCGAAGCTCAGGAGGGATAGGTCTTCAAGGTTATTAAAAGGAAGCGGGGAAGTTGCACAAGCAATTCAGAAAGAAGCGATCAGGTTGGCGCACAAGTATCATGGAGAGACACTTCTTGTTCGGGGATCGCGTTCAGTGGGAAGTGGACGTGAAGTCTACAGTGCAGGCGAGAGAAGTTTGAAGCTCAGGAAAACAGGAGTTGTCGAAAGAGATAACGAGGAGCGTGGATCTACTCGTGAAATCGGCATATCGGGATTTCGTAAGGTAAGACTCCAACTTGGTGCAACGGAAGTTGCGAAGTCGCAAGGTGCGATATCCCGACGGAAATGTGAGTCGTGTGGACCACAGAGCAAAGTGCAAGACTGGTGGCGAAAATCTGAGATCTTGTAAGTTTGGGGCTCATGAGTTGGAAACCCAAACATTTAGAGGTTCGAGTCGCGAGACGTGAGGATCCGAAGGCGTGATAAGATAATATCGGTGTCTTGGAACATCGGAACTCGGAAGTTGGAAGACCGAGCGCTTGGGGTCGCGAGAGCCGAAGTCCCGACGAAAAAAGAGTCAACGATTTGACTGACGCATCGGGTCTCGGGAAGTCGAGGGTATATTGAACATATGTGAACTCGCGAAGCTACGAAGTTTCGAAGCTCCGACGGAAAAAGTGAGAGTCGCGCACGAAGTGAACTGTGGGTGCATATCTTCTGATAGGAAGATAGAAGAGTGTTGGTACTCTTCGGGCTAAGAGAAGAGAAGGTCCTAGTGGGAGCGATCGTTCTCTGGGAGTGGGGAAGGTTGTGTCACCCTGGTTTCCCTCTTCTCTCTCATTCTGAACAAGTAAGAGGTGAAATGGCCCTAAAATCCAGGGAAACAAATATGGAAGAAGGAAAGAAACTTCCCAGAGAGGTGAAAGAGGCTTGTCTAGAGGCATTGTCATCATTAAACAAAAAGTTGGTTGAGTTTGAGGTGAATAATATCTCAGAGGCCTTGGGGAAAATTGAGATAGAGATGAACCAGCAAAGCTCTAGAAAGAACAAGGAAGCTACTCAGGCAGCCATCCAAGAGATGAGCCAGATTGATCTTCTTAAAATCAATGAATGGTTGGTTAATCCAAGTTCACGGTTTCAGGCCACAGTCCAAGAAGTGAACAAGATCCAGGAAAAGTTTCCCCAAATACAGAAGAAATTGTTTGCCTTCGAAGTAAATGAAATGATTGAGCCTTCAAGGTTCATGATAGCATTGATGGATAGATGCACCCAATGTATTGAGTTGGGAAAAGAAAGTGTAGCTGGAAGCAAATGAGAAAACATGCATAGCGTCCACCCCCTCCACCCTCTCTACCTTTCACCCTTCAATAGTCACTTACCTCATCTATCCCTACCTCCCACATTATAGCCTCCACTCATCTCACCTCATCATTGAAGACTTTTTACCCCTTCATTATTTTTGGGAACAGTTACTCTTCCCTGTAACCATTATCCATCCCTTGAAGAGCCAATGTTGATCTATTAATCTAATTATTCCCCCCATAACTTCAACTACAATTCCTTGTCCCACTGAACACACACGAAGGGGCAGATGGCAACGCGATCAAATGGCCAAGAAAATAAGACAAATGATTGAGTTGGCCTTAATGACATGTCTACCTACCTCAAAGGTCGAAGGAAAATGAGTGAATCTACTAGCAGACGAAGAGACAAAGGAAACGCCAACAAAACACAGCAATATTGCATATTGTTAATTTATTCAGATGTATTCTATTTTTAATCATACATTGTAGGAAGTCAAACGGTTTCTAGTTGTAACATTTTTTGTATAAATAAATAGATTTAAGATCTATTAGAGGTTGATTCTTGCCGAATGTAATAGAGAAACTCTTTTTGATTATTAATACAAGTGCAGACAGATATTCTAAGTTTCGTTCAATTTGAGTTATGTGTTCCCTCTGTGTTTCCATTTCTCTGAATTTCTCTCTATAATTATTGAAGAGTGATTGATTGCAATTTAGTATTACATATATTGTGATCATATTATAACATGATTTCATTCAGTAAAAAACTTTGCCTATGTCATTATTGTGAGTAAAACAAGACATGTGATCTGTGTGAATTACTGCATTCTTATATCATGTTCAAGGGTGCGTCTTCTACTTTTTCTTCTATTGCAAACAAGGTGAGACTTATCTGTAATCGATACTTGAATTTGTTTAACAATTTTGTGAATCTTTCTACATCATTTGATATTATAATTATGACTCAAATAACAAGATACAACATATGTACTGTCTTATTATTAATTTCATTTAAAGAATATTTCTCAGAAAACTGAAGGTAGAAAAAACACTCATTAAAACATTTCATTTAAAACCTGTGATGCCTGACATTATTCTTTGAGCCTTAGAATCAATCTCAAGAAAAATAGTACTCATACATAAATGATATAATTCATCATAACTTGGGAGGGGTGTTGTGAAGGAAGGATGTGGTCCCAAACCCAAGTTATTTGTCTCAAACCCCGATGGTACGATTCTAGAACATGTGAATAGATGAGTTAATGTCAAGCATGTTATAAATTGTTTGATTACCATTCATTCATGTATACCATTAACAAACGTGATGGAACCCGCCAATGATCAAAATGGACCTCAAGGTACCTAGTACATTCAAGCCAGTGTGATACAGGATCTGATGTCGAACACTCATAGAATCAATTAATCAAGAGTCAATGATGTAAAATCACTATCAATCATGAGGAGGCATGCCATTGAGGACTGCAAGCTCCAAGTTACCAGCTAGTTTCTAGATCCCTCTCCTAGATAATGTGTTGAAGTTGATAGGAAGAGATTTTTCAAAGGAGGGCCTTAATGTACCCCCCATCAATTGACATGAAACATACACCGAGAGATTATGTGAAGAGATAAAATCACTAAGTACAACTGAAGCAAGGATGGCCAACTCAAAAATTCAACAAAACAACAGATGGTCGACTCGGGCCTAAACTTCCCTTAAACATATAGCATGACACAATGGTGATTTGGAAACAAGACGCAAGATCTAGACAAATAATGAAGCACTCTCCATGATGATTGGAAGAGTAACCAGTCGAAGGAGTATATGTGGCTCATATTACTGGGATGCAATCTAAAACCCAATTGTAGGATGATGACTCAAACAGGTGCCATGTTCAAGGGTAACTCAACTTAAGCT
>JZKD02S0174919.1:79486-90442 GCA_000966675.3 Picea glauca | reverse complement strand
TTTTAGTGATCCTGAAAAAGAGTTAAAAATATACTCGTGATGGTATTTTTTGTGTTCTTTAACGAGTCTAAAAAAGAGATAAAAGGTTACTTGATTGTGTATTTTTTGTGTCCTTTAACGATTTCAAAAAAGAGATAAAAGTGTACTAGTATGGAGAGAACAAGTGGCTTAACAAAATGCTCCTATGTTTCAAGTGCATGGAACTGACCTAAGCAAAATTAATGCAAATGGTACTTGCAAGTGATATCCACTCTTAGCATTTGTTTTCTCCATGGCTAGATGGATGCAAAGTGGAGGCCAAATAATGCAGGAGGCGGATGGTAAAAGGCTACTACAAATGTGGTAAGCGAGATTTAAGAAAACAACATTGTAGTGGGTGTAAATATGGCACGGGTAGCAAATGGATAAGTGACCATAGAGCAATATAAAAATTTCAGAAACCCCCTCAGGGTATGGCCAGAATATAGATGAGGAGAGGAAAATGAGTCTCAACGTCAAGTCATGGAGAGACTATAGGAGGGTTCTCAAACCTACAGAAAATCACAGCATGGGAACCAATTGGAAATCGAGGTGTTAACTAGGTCTCCCATGGAGGGTATGAATTACCGAACAAGTTACAACATGCAAACGGAGTGGTTAATGTCACAACCTAACAGGATCAAACCTAAGGCATAGTGACAAAAAAATGGACGGTTAATAATGAAATATGGTGAATGCAGGGAAAAACCTATCCTATGTGTTGGTTTAAATAAAATGTACCTTGAGTTCTGTGGAAGTCACCATCTCCATAAAAATAATCATGTCAACACATGTAAATTATGTTTTGGGGTCACAATGCATAGTGAAATCTCAAAAAAGAAAATATTTTTGGATTTTTTGGATATGATATATGCAAAACAAAAACACTCACACCACACACCTGTGTACAAGGAACTATGAATCTGATGCTTTAGGCAAAGTAGAGCCCATTTCTAGGCTTAGGCTAAGGATCTTGATCATCATCGATGAACTCATGGGCCAATATCGGCTTCATATGGCTCACCATGTTGGGGCCATGCCATATAGAAATGAATTTTCGTAGTCAAAGAAACTCATAGTGAGTGGTTTCATGAGATATGGAGGCTCCTTGATGATGCTCATCAATACGTAACGGAGGTATGAAACGTGAATCTTCAATGGAAGGGTTAGTAGAGAATTCGATGGTAAGTTCTGAAAATGACAAGCAATGTGGAAAAGGGCCAAGACTAGGAGGTCTACTGGATGCCCCAACAAATGCCCCCAGTTGTGGATCAAGACTCCTCATGTTAAATCTCATCGGTTCTGAATCAAGAGAAGATGATCGATGTATCATCTCATCTTGTGGCCCATCTATGGAATCCATGATATCCAGGATGGCCTTATTCGAAAGTGACTCAATATCTAGGAAATCATGCAAACTAGGAGAGTCAACAACCCGTTTTGGAAGAGTATGTTGATCACACTCCATATGAGGATGGAGGTTCTAACTAGTATCAGTTGATGTTGAAGATATTTTTGAATCAACAATATCAACGACTAAGAGTGGTATAGAAGTTCCATAAGACTCAACGTCCTTGGGACGAGGAACCACCCTACAAGGATCAGGCGACCCAAGGGATCCACTGTTAAATGAAGAGACCAGATTGACTGGAGCAACATTCACAGCAGGAGATGGTGGGGGAAGGGGAAAAAATCCCATAAGTGAATGATATTTAAACATCCATGCACCCACACTCAACTAATATTGTTAGGTATCACCGACAAAGGGTACATTAGAACCCACATTGGATCCAAGGTTTGGGGTACAAAATGCAAGTTGATCGATCATCATTATTTTTCCTTGATGAGGAAAGTGTAAGACCCTAAATATTGATGAGACAATTGTAGTCATATCATATAACCAAGTGCACTTGAGTAACAAATTGTACTCAAGAGGTGCATTGACGACCTCCACAACAACAAAGACAGTTTTGCTAAAGATTTTTTTAGATAAACACTCTGTGTAAGGTTTCAAAACGTCCAACGTTTTGAGTGGACATTCCACCCATCATCAAGGACATAAAAATATCGTATGGTGGAATAGAGCGTTGAGTTTCTTATTTATAAGACAAGAGAGTAAGTGACCATTGAGGGAGTATCTGTTGAGATAAAGATAAATTATTTAAAGGTGATGAGAAAAAATTGAGAGAAAGAATTAGTCATCAAATTAATAAGGTGAAAGGGGGGGGAATGTGAGAAATATAAAACATGGAGGTAAATTTGAATAAATCAAAAAATATCATTAAAAAATAAATGAAAAAAAAGTGGAGATAAATAAAATATGGAAGGAAATTTGAAATCGCTAGTAAACATTTAATATAAAATTAGTCAATTAAATTAAGTGAGAGAAAAATAATAATGTTGGTTGTGAAGCCTGATTATCTTCTTGATTTAGAGGTATTTGTTTTCAACCATGCTTATACCCCATTAAAAATGTACACCCCTCCACGCGGGGGTTTTTCAGGGGGGGATTCCCCCCCCTGCAGGGTCCGAGGGAAAGCGGGTCCCTGGCAGGGGTTCGGGGGTGAAGCCCCGGAATAAAAAATTGCCTTGTAAATGTATATTGTAATTTCATAGTAAATATGGACCATTCATTATAAGGTCATATATCTTACGGTAGAAGTTATGTTAGGATTTTTTTCCCTAGAAGGAAACCCTCATTTATGAGGGAATTGTATTGTGATTGTGTATCATTGTGAATATTGTATTCTAAGATAGGAGACTGTGAGAGAAAGAAGAGGAAGTTATAGTGGGTGTGTTGTAGGTTGTATCCCTTCATTTTGTTGGATAATAAAAAGGAAGGACCTAGAAATTTCTCTGGTGGACGTAGCCCACACTGGGTGAATGATCCAGAAACGATCCAAAGAAGACTAAGGATAACTCAGAATTCGCATAAGCACCTCAGGAAGCTCAGAATGACCTCAGCAGATAGAGAAAGGGAAAAAAATTCAAAGTCCTCAAAACTCAGTGAAATTGGCATCATCGCGAAGAGTGCATCGCAAGATTTCCAACAGCGTAAACGGCTCATCAAACGGAGTTACGGATCGAAACATATTCACAGTCAAAGTTTTGGTCAACCTAGCCCAGTCAATCGAGATGAGTCAGCATCTGTACTGCTAACGTCGTCATTAGTACGGATGGTGTCCATGTCCGTATAGAGTACATGGCACACACAATGGGTGGCATGTGTTATGATGATGTCAGCATGATGACATGGCAATGCTAGAGGCTTCCATGTGTCACTCATTTTTGGCATTTTCAGGTCAACATGTGGAACAATGAAGAAGTGCCACATGACAGTCCGTACAACCACATCGCAAGTTGTACGGGACGTGGAAGACACGTGGCATCTGTACAATACATGGCAGGATGACATGGTAGGCAGGTGAAGTGGTAGGATGACTATGCAAGTGGATGATGTGGGCCAATGGGTGGCTGCCACATGGCCCAGTCATGGGTTGCCACACAACAGTGGGTAAATTTCCAATGAGGGCCAGCTACCGAAAATCCAAAAATAAAAAAAGGGGTTGGCTATTTCCAACCCCCAATCCGCCAAAGTTAGACGTATTATGCCATATCTGGTCAACAACGAACCATCTGCTAGCGGGATCGCTAAACTTAGCGTAGTATCCCAACAAATGTATTATGGTTAAAACAATAATCCAAAGGCAGGAGGCCTGTGGGCTTGACCACGAGACCTCCCCCAACAACTCGCCCTTAATACACATCCGCCAACCGTTGGGCCAAACGGACAAGTTGGTAAGTTCACCCCATTTTTAATTTAAAAAGTGGTTTCGCCAATGCACGGGGGGTAGACCAAGGCGCACGATATTCCATACCATGGCATGGAAAATGATGCAAAGGACAGTAATTAATGAAGATTGCAGGCATGGAAACCGAGACAAATTTTCTCAAGGCCCTAAAAGTGTCAGACTCAGATCGAGGCGTGGAGATAGTCATTTTTGGGTAATTCAACACCATGAATTCAATGGTGTTGTTTGTTTTTTGATCTGAGAAAATATTCTGCAACTTAACTCCAAAATGAGGTATACTTATGTATTTTTCCAAATTCTTTTGTTGAGTTAATAAAAAGGCCTACCCATTTGAGAGCAGGACCCGGAGATGTAGTCCACCAGGGACGAACTCCGTTATCAATTTTTTTGTGTTCAGGTCTGATGCATATGTCTCTTCATTATTGAATTATTCATTCTTTATGGTGCACTTCAATTTATGCCCATTTAATGCAATTCTTTAATAAGTCACATCGATAAAAAGATCCCAAATCATGTTGGTATCAGATTAGTCATCTTTGACTTGAATTTTTGAGTGTGAATGCTTACTAGGGCCAAGCATAATCAGGGTGAAGGAAATCTTAAGACTTTTAATCCTGAAGTTAGTCATGCATCCCGAAGGAAGAAAATGGTCGAAGAGGACAAGCGTGATGAACAAGAGAAAAACTTCCATATGGTCTTGTTGGCAACCACACATGTTTTTGATTTTTTAAACATGATCGAGAGGCATTCCATTTTTTGTAGCTGCCATCACCTTGTCTATAAACAATTTTACGAGTTTGTTATGACTGACTGGGTTAAAGCTTGTTTTAGTAATGTTTACTATTTCGATTTTTGACTATTTTATTTTAATTCATGGTTGCAAGCATGAATTAAAATAAAACCTAGCTTGTTATTTTAGTGATTTTATGCCTTAGGTATATCGTTTAGAAAACCTTTTCATATGAATTTGAATTATAGATTTTATAAAATGGCTGCTACACCCATTTTTGTTAATATGATTATTGTTTCAATGGTTTGATATTTTTCAATTGACCAAGAGCCTTTGATACATTGGTTAGTCCTCTCACAAATTTATGGTCCTATCAATAGACTTTCAATTAATGTACACCTGTTGTACTCGTATCCTTATCTCACCCTGTTGGCACAATGCATTAATGAGCCATTCATTACAGACATAGGGTTTCAACTCTGTATGTCTGGCTCTCATTAGCAGGAATGGTAAATCTCTACGATAAAACCCTCGATGTTCATTCCCACTGTTAGTGTTATGATAACACACGGGCTTTGTTATGGTTATTTCTCCGATATCCATTCAGATTTGTTCCTATCACTCTTACCATTCGAACCTAAAACTATCCAGAGTAATCCTTGTTTCATTCTAGTTACATTTTTCATGGCACATGTGATGTGAATCCAACCAAATGACTTTGAGTTTCTTTTTTAAGAAAACCCTTAATAGCATGCCAGAGACACGTTTTTGTTGGAGCATTTTTGAGCAAACAGTTACAAATTAGGCCAAATCCTTTAAAACCCATTTCAGAAATGGGGTCATTTACCTTCCCTGTGGGAAGATTCTTCATAAATGAATCCATTTCAGAGGTATGTTTCGTTTTCTATATAGAATTTTCTCAGAAATTTTGTTTCATCTGAGTTTTTCTTGTTTCCCCTTTTCTCTCTGTGGGTTTGAAGATATGCAGAAAAAAAGGATGAATTCTATCATAGACAGAAGCTAAACCCTTTTATCAAAGACTTGTGTGTTGATCCACAAGAAGACCATGCTACAACAGATCAAACTTTTGTTGTTATTCAAACCCCATTGGGCAAAAAGCCACGATTTGTTTTCATGCCTAGAAGGTCATTAGAGGAGGTTTTTAGATGTGTTAAAGGACAGGTTTCATGTAGTTCCTATTCATGAGCCAATTCATGTGGTTTTAAAAAAATCAATTGTCAAAGGCAGGAACGCAAAACAGAGTAATTCAGACTTAATTCTTATAAACAATAGAACTAAGCAGCCTAATAATATGATCATTAGAAAACTGAACAAATTCCACCATCATAAATTCGAATTTGTCAAATTGCTAAAATAGTTAATCATTGTTTATTTTTGGATTTGATTCTGTTTGAAAAAAATAAAATAAACAAATTTTTATTTTTGATTTTTACTATTTTAGACTGGCTACAGAAACTTGTAGCTAGCTACAGAAACCTGTAGCTTATCTTTTTCTAAAAATCAGTTTGCAATATTATCTAAAATCAGGTCTCTTTTAATTAGAAATTAGTTATGGGTAATTTTCTAACTTATTTTTGTTTTATTTTTCAGAAAAATAGTAGATCCTATTGTTGATTATTTGGGGAGAAACATATTCGATTATGCATTTGAATGATTAGTATTTCCTTTTTTGTTTGCTTTGTAAAAACTTTTATTAATTTTTTAGAAGAATCAACTCAGTTAGCTCTCTATTTTTGCAATATTTTTGATCTCATGAAATCCTATCCTATCCTATCCTAGGAGATAGGAAAATGTGGTTTCAAATCACTTTAAATACTATTCATTTTGTAAGTAAAGGATCATCTTGGCCTGGAACAGATTATGGACGAATGATTTTCAGAACTTAATGGAACAACTTATAGCATTTCGAATTTAGACCAATGTGAATATTGTCTCATTTATGTTTGGTTTCTCTTATTTTGGAATATTAATGTGTTGTATAGCTTTAGTCTCAATGACATATTATGTTCCATTGTATTCATGTTTTAAATGTTGTTAATGATTTGTTGTTCCATATGTTATGACTGTGATCATCATATCAATTTTAATATCAGAATTTTACTTTGATGTTTAATTGATAGATAAAAATGAATGCTTTACATAAAGATTTCTCTGACTGTAATTGTTCGTAATCATAAGATCACTGGATCATATGTGTCCACTATTCTTTTTTTAAATCCTAGTTGTCGATACACACCTTGGATTTATTCAAGAAAAAATTAGTATAAGCCTACTGCAGATTTCTTTCACAGGCGAAGCAGTTGGATGCTTTCAATCGTACAGAGGCAAGGACACATTAACAAACTAATAGCAGGTTAGCTTCACCGGCTTCTATTTTTTGTCGTTTTATTTACTAGTGAAATAGGGCAGTCTTTGGTTGGCTTTTGACCATCATTCTATCCTATTTCTAATCATGTTTTAGTTCTAATTCTTAGATAAATGATTATAAAACCGAAAATATAGAAAGAAATATGTGCTTTCTTTATCTACTTTTGAAAATGATTATAAAACATTGATTTTGCAAGGCTTTCACTAAAACTTGTAACCTGTAATTATTATGTTCATAAGTGACATATTCATATTTATCTTTTTGCTTAATACATTTGTAAATAATTAGATTATATATATATATATATATATATATATATATATATATATATATATATATATGTTGGAATTATTAATACAACTGAGAGGGGGGGTGAATCAGTTGTATGTGTGCTTAAACAATTTTAAGTCTGTTAAAACATTATTAAAATTTCCTCATGTGGTCATCAACAACATACAGCATATGGACAATAAAGGTAAAGAACAACAGTCACACATAAAGTATACACAGAGACAGATTTTTCATGGGGAAACCCATAAAGGGAGAAAACCTCTTCTTCTTTGAAATGATAAGCAGTCTTTTAAGTTTTGTACATCATCTATAATTGAGCACCAACTCAATGTGAGGCTGCAACCTCTATTTTACAAGTTGCAACTTGCTTGAGAGCACAAACTCTTTGGTTTCTCTAGCATCCACTAGAAGGAAGCACCAACTCTCTGAATATTCCAACACCAACTGGATGGAAGCACCAACTTCCTGAATGTTCCAGCACCAACTGGATGGAAGCACCAACTTCCCGTTACACAGGCTCCAACCTGTATAACAGAGAACACTTGTTCTCCCTAGCACCACCCTACCACCCTGGTTTCTCTGGCTACAACCAGATGGAAGTTACAACTTCATGTGTTCAAGCTCCCACTTGAACCTTTGAGGACAACAGTCCTCCCGAGCACCTCCCTTCCACCCTGAAATATAAATGGCTAAATAAACATTCAACTTTACAAATAAATCAGTTCTTACCAATCTTTCTTTGTTCTAGAAATCTGGTCTTCTGCACACTGTTCTGTTGCTCTTCTCTTCCTTTGTATGTTCAGTAGGTATGCTCTGCATCAACTCGTTCTCTCATTCTACTCTTCTTCAACTCGTTCTGTTATTCTGCTCTACATTTCATCTCACACTTCACATATGCTCAATCTCCTCCTGCGCATCCTCTTCTTCTCTATTCTTACAGTTTCATTCTTTTTCACTTACAGAACGACCAACCAGACACAGTCTGTTTCATCTTCTTTTATACACAAGAACATGACGGTTCAACTTCCTAACTCCTTAGGCAAAAAGACGACAACTGTCTAAGAAACTGAAATGATAACTGATTCGCAATCAAGAATCCATTTTGTTTAGCAGAATCGTAAATGATGAGTTACCTATGTGTGAAGAAACAGTAACCCTTAGATCTCATTCAAGTCTTATCCGCACCGTAGGATGACTTTTATAAATCTTGCCTTTGATTCGGGTTTCGGCATTTCGGCATTCCTTTGCCTAAGTTTCTCGACACTTTCACATCGTGATCTCCGAAACTCTGAAATGGAGCTTATCTGGACTGACTCCTTCTCTTCCCGTGACCAAGGGTTGTGACCAAGGATTTATGTGAAAGGCGCTTTCGCGATTTTTCATATCGTGAATTCGTAGTTCCTTATGTTCAATGTTCTTGTCACATACAAATCTCGATCTGCGAAATTCTATAATGAAATCAGATCAACGATCCAGATTATATCTAGATCTGACGGTTCATATTAAGTCGGGATATTACTCATTGCAATTTCGACACTCTGGATGATCGGTTTTTTTTTCAACTCGAATTCCTGATTCTCAACATTCAGTAAAGAAGTCGAATCAATGGTCCAGATCACTTCTTGATCTGACGGTTGTTGTTACATCGTGATTTCGCCTATCACAATTTCGTAAATGTTGCATAGTTTCTTCTGCCTCTCCATATCGTGATTCGTGAAACTCCGATAAGAGATTAGATCGACGGTTCAAGTCGGATCTTGTCTTGACGACTGCGATTGAATCACAATATCGCATATCGCGAAATCGAGATCCTTGTTGCACTTGTTTCTTTTCCTTTTGGAGTCGCGATTCGCGAAACACTGACACAGAGTTAGATCAACGGTCCAAGTACGATCTTGACTCAACGGCTACGATTGAGTTGCGATATCACATATCGTGAAATCGGCATTTTTGTTGCCTTGTTTTCTATTCCTCTTGATGTCGCGAACCCCGAAACTCCGAAATGGAGTTACATCTACGGTCCAGATCCAAGCTTGATTTAATGGCTATGATTGAATCGCCATATCGCATATCATGATTTTGGCATTCTTGTTGTCAAGTGTTTTTGTCACTTCAAAGTCCCGATCCCCGATACTCCATGAATAAAATCAACGGTCTAGATCAAAGCTTGATCTGACAGCTCAGATTTCATCGCGATTTTTCATATTGCGATTACGCCCTCTTCTCCTTGCTCTTTAAAGACCGTGCAGGTTCTCTCCGATCCAACGGTGGTCAGACCCTGCGCTCGGATCTGACGGTTGAGATCTGTCTCCCTCTTCAACAATCAGAGATTCTTCTTCTCAAACTTTTGCTCATTCGTTGCCTTCGATCATTCGCTGCCTTCGATCATTCACTACTCTGAACTTATCATATGTTTTCCTGTCAATTACAAACTTTTTGTTCTCATGTCATCTTCATTGTTGCCATCAATGACAAGCATTCATTGTCTGTTAACTGTCTGTTAAATATTTTCCAACAATCTCCCCCTTTGGCATTGATGGAAACACAAGCATCCACATGTATTCAAATCTTCCAAGCACCCACATGTATTCAGATCTTCTCTCCTGTTCTTTTCTCCCCATTTGACATCAATGTCAAAGAACAGACATTCTTCCCCTGATCTGTTGCAAAAACATACTCCCCTTGTCGACTATAAGCATCTTGGGAATACACTAGATATTCAATAAGTACTCCCCCTGACTAGGTGAACAGATTAAACACCAGAGATTATAACCCCCAACTTTTGACGAAGGTATCCAAAAGGGGTCGCTGCTAATGGTTTAGTAAAGATATCAGCAATTTGTTCTTTGGAAGGAATATAATTCAGCTGAATAATTATGTTTGTAACTTGATCTCAGAGAAAATGGTACTTGATTGGAATATGCTTAGTCTTGGAATGAAGAACAGGATTCTTGGAGACACTAATGGAACTTGTGTTATCACAATGAATTGGAATAGGATCAGTGTAAATTACCTTCATATCTGCAAGAGTTTGTATCATCCATAAGATTTGTGTGCAGCAAGTAGCAACAGCAATGTATTATGCCTCTGTAGTGGATAATGAAATAGATCCTTGCTTCTTACTAAGCCATGCAACTAATGAGTCACCCAGAAAAAATGCTCCTCCACTGGTGCTTTTTCTCTCATCAATGAAGTTTGTCCAGTCTGCATCTGATTAAGCAGTTAATTGGAAATTCTGATTTCTAGGATACCACAGTCCAGAATTCATTGTTCCCTTCAAGTATTTAAATATTCTCTTGACAGATACCAAATGACTTTGTTTAGGAGCAGACTGAAAACGACCTACCATTCCAACCGCTTGCATTATATCAGGATGGGATGTTGTGATGTACAGGAGACTGCTTATCATAGAGCGATATGTTCTTTGATCAACATCAGTTGGGATATCATCTTTACTTAGCTTGCAACCAACCACCATAGGTGTGCCAACTATAGAGGAATATTCCATCTGAAATTTCTTCAACATCTCTTTCAAATATTTTTCTTGAGAGATAAAAATTCATGTAGAGCTTTGTTTTACTTGTAACCCAAGAAAATATGGCAGTTCTCCTATCATGGACATTTCAAATTCTGTTTGCATAGAATTAGAAAACCACTGGACAGATGATTCATTAGTACAGCCAAAAATAATATCATCTACATAAACCAAAACAACT
>JZKD02S0174919.1:32058-44323 GCA_000966675.3 Picea glauca | reverse complement strand
GGGGATTAATCTAATAATAAAAATAATAATAATGACATGATTAATCCACAATGGGGATTTAATCCAATAACAAAATAATAAGAATGCTCTTCGTAGTTACATTATTTCAACACAACATGGTGGCTTCCATTTCTCAATGGGACCCTGGTTCTCTAGTCTACTTCGGCACTATGGTCCACACTTATCCATGGGACCCTAGTATATGGTTGTACATCAAGCGTTGAGGACAACGCTTTCATAAGGGGGATGGAATGTAGGGTAGCTAGAGAGGTAGTGGGGGGCCTCAGAGGGCCCATAGTGATAATAGTGGAGGCCATTCAATGTAAGGTGGACTAGGTCCACTATATTATTAAATAAGGCCCACTATAGCAGTAAGATATAATAAATGGGTAATTAGATATAATAAATGTAAGAGAACTTCTTAGAAGGTTCTACTTCTAGAATATTCCTCCTCTAGAATGTTTTTAAGTGATGGTAACACTATATAAAGGGGTTCAAAAAATGTAATGGGACATGAAGAGAAGTATTGTATTTGGAGCGGTAGCTCAATAGGAGGATTCCCCCTCGAGGAGGCAAGTGAACATGAGAGGATCCCTTTCATAATAAAATCCATTGTACGATGTTGTCCTACCTCAACGGTTTGATAGTAATAGAGGAGATTTTGCATATTGTTCTTGTATATCTATTGTGGTGATTTTGTATTCAGTCTTTGGTTCATAACACAACTAATATTTCCTTTAAACTTTTGATTCTCTCGAGCCAACCTTCCTTTAATTGTTTTATACAGATTGCTAAAGATAAATCATCTTCTTTTCTCTAAAATTCACTAAGACCTGAAAATTCTGCACTAAAAGTAGAAATGGCTCATTTGTAAAATTCATCATCATTTTCAAGGTCTGCTTGAAGATATTGCATGAAATGTGTCATTCTTGAGCCTAGAGAAATAAAGCTAGTTTCCAATTCCCAGGTTTCTAGGATCAAGGACATTCTCTTTTGGATATTTTCCCCGATATATCTCCTCATAGCAACAAACAAACTTGATGTTCCTTTTAATATTGAGTTTGATTATGGTCTTCCTTCAAGATTTATCAAAGGATGCATGGTGGCGATAGAACTAGCAAACAGTGGTGGGGGAACCAGAGCATTTTCTAATTCTCTAACTCTGTCTTGTAAATAGAATTTTTATTCTCTATGTAACACAACCGACCCCCTAGTCCTTACTTAGGTTGATGGGGTGTCAAAATTTATTTTTCATCAACTACTTCATCTCTCCAAATAAACCTCATAGATTAATTTTTCTCATCGAGAGCTTTCCAATAACTGTAACCATGCTCAATACCAAGCTTCAGATCAAAAGTTACAACCTCCCTAACTTTTTGGGCTTTCTTCCATCAATTCCACCTCAGCGCCACATGACATCCATGTGGCTCCCTGTAACTCATACCATTTGACGTGGCATTGATGTAACACTGATTTGGCCACCTATCTCAATGGTTATCATCCTATCAGACCTTCACAATCAACGAATTCGATCTACTTGAAGCCCTTTTTATCATCACAGTTTCCCATCGGAGTCTATCCATTCCTGGCTTCCTAGCTCACTTCGATAGCCTCCTCTGAAGGATTGGATGGTCTTAGAGATCGGGAAATAAAGGAATCTAATTGCGTCAATATCCTTAAATTGCATGATAAATAAAATCCTTTCCTTCTAACCTTTCATAATTTCCATTGTGGAGACCATGATAGATCAACGACTGTCGTTTCTTCTATGCCACCCTTCGATCAATGGTCCAGATCAATCCTCGGAGTACTCCTATCATATTCCATCCTCCTTTAGGACCACAACTCACTCTAACCATCCCTCTTCGATGAACGATTAAGATCTATCAACCAATGGATCCAAGGGATAAGATTTAGACACCTGTCCCAAGGTTCAGATCGACACGTACTCCTACCTAGTCCCTTTTGCATATTATAGGCTGCCACATGTCCTCCTTTGGACATGCTGGCATTTTGGGTTAGCATGATTTCACTCCCCTTTCATAACTTTGCTTAAGGGAGACCCCAAGTGACATTGGGGTTGGCACCTAGGACACGTGGCCCTACCCAACTCCGCCACCTAGCTTGACATGTGGTTCTCAGGCTGCGTCACATTTCTCTCCCTCAAAGTGCCAAATCACCTTGACACGTGGCACAATAACCACTTGACACGTGGACCACCCATGTGGACTGACGTGTTGTACAAATCATAGTTGAACACTTGGCACGTTCGTCTAAGTGCCGACACCTGTCCACTATGCATTGGTCGGGTGACATTATCCTTGTCAGCATGACATCACCTTCCATCTTGACTTCGTCCAGGCGAGACCCACAAGGATCTACGATTGATATTTCTTCTCGACCACTCACCGATCTACGACCATGATCGATCCTCAGAGCCTTCCCCATCAGAGTGCCTTAACAAAAGATACTCCGACCATTAAACTCTGACAACACTCACTTAAATGGATCTAACAGTCCATATCTCTCCAAAAACACTCTCCGATAGGTCTAATGGTTATTGGTATCCTTCATCTTCGGACTCCACATGTGTCCCTGTACTCTAATACTTCGATGACCATGTGCTCGATCAACGATCACAATTTCTCTAGAGCCGCACTCTGATGGATCCAATGGTTGTCGATGGCCTTGATCCCCAACAAGTCCTCGAACGTGAGGAACCTCGATCATAGACCATGATTGAATTGCTATGTCGAATTAATGACTGCGATCTTCTCGTAGTAAAATACAAAGTTTTCTTAGGTTTAACAATCCAACTTAGGACTTAGCCAAATTTTCAAGAGTTCTTTAGGAATTGCCTTTGACTATCGGTTCGAAATAGGATTTCATTGCCAGGAATTCATCCAGATTCCTTCTTAGGATTTACCAAGCCTTCCGAATCCTTACCTTGATTTGAAAAACCTCTAAGTTATTTCCTCTTCACTGCTTACTTGGGGAATTTCATCCCACGAGCTGTCCATACCTGGACATGGGCATTTCCAATCTCGAGTTGGGCTATACCATGCTGAAAATTTCATTTGCTATAAATTTCATTCATTTAAATGTGCTACCTATGTACAATATTTATGAAAAATAACTACAGGATACACATGCAACATATTCGAGAAAACCCATAATAGAAAAACATAATTCGTACATAATTATAAAATTACAACAACAAAAATAGTTATATTATAGACATTATCAACATGTACATATAATTACATTTCCTGTACAAATCTGTCCACAAGTATTTTGAAGTATAATCAGAAGAACAATACCATAAAAAATATGAATAATTACTCACACAATAATTAAATAACATACACAGAAAAGGTACTTATCTTTTACAGAAGACCACCAACTACATGCAGACCTCCGAATTTCCTCCCAACCTTAGACTCCGCTGCTTAGAACTTAGCAACATGTCACCCCTGAGATGGGGTTTAAAATCCACTTGGTAAAGGATATCCTAAACCACGCTAAGTCTTTCAAACAACAACGATACTCAAATTCAGGTGCCAATTCTAGTAGACGACCTACAACCTTTCATTCTTCGCATGCCCATCCCACCCTAGGAAGTGTGCCCCTTCTCTGCTCAACTGTCCTTTGGCTGCCCCACTTCCCTTATAGGACTTCAAAAATAGGATGGATAGGAAATCTACCAATTCTAGCAAACAATCTACATTATCTCATTCCCCACATGCCTATCTCACCCCAAGAAGTGTGCCCCTTCTTTGCTCAACATTCCTTCGACTGCCCCACTTCCCTTCCGGGGCTTCAATAATAGGCTGAACATGAAATCTCAGAGCCTTGTAGCTGCAGTTTGGCGCATTGGGAAAAAATTCCTAGTAGTTCTCTCACCCGGAGAGAATGCTTAAGGGCATGACAACCTGGTTCTTCAATAGCTCACTAGCCTGGCAACCCACTTCTTCAACAGTTCACGGAACTGAAAAACCCACCTCTTTAGCATAATTACCAGAAAACTGCCCCAAGGCTTCCTCCACGCAGGTATGGTGATGGCAGCAAGGTACAAATGGTAGCATAGGAGATGATGGTATCATCCATGTTGAGAAATATGATAACTAAGATGGGGAAAATGCACTATGTTTTCCCATTAAAATTGCATGTTCATGAGATGACACTTGCCACCTCATAAACCTCCTTTGCACCCACTTGGTGATTCGTTCCCTTCCTTTTGGGAACTTAGGATAACATAATGTATATGTATCCATAAATTAAGCTTTTTAGAAATTATTATTAAATTATTTTCTTAGCTTAAACCCCGTAGGCTTAACCCCTTTCCTAGACTCTTATCTTCCCTTTCCCTTTCTAGTGAAGTTTATCCCCCTTACTCTTTTTTCTGGTCGGTCTGAAACATAGGTGTTTTTTTATTAATATCTGAGTGATTATATTTTACAAATATAGTCACGTTGGCCTTTTAGCATCTAGGATCTTCAGCCTAATAATCACATAGGCACTCAGGCCCATAATATTCCGTCTTACCATCCTATAAAACAATATGTACAATTATAACTAGGGATTAACCTGAGGGTATTAAATTCCCCTCACCCTTATTTATGCACTTTCCTCAATGCACTATATACACATGTACAACACAATTCTTCAAAAAGACCCATAGTTTTGTTATTGAAGCTTGTTGTCTTTCTGGTCTTGTTTGCATACTTCAGGTAGATGTCCTTTTCTCTATTCCACAGGATGCTTCACTAAGGATTCAACACACTGTAACATTATTGTGCTACCTCTTCCTTGTTGCATTCACCCTTTTAGGCTCAAGCATCCCTTCAATGATACATAATCCTTCAACGATCCATCTTACCCATGATTTCACACACACACAGAGTGTCAACTTATTAACAGACCCCCACTAAGGATATGAAATTATAGGGTCCATTGTCCCAACAAAATCCATTCCTTCCAAGCATTCCAACTTTAATGATCCCTGGTTCTCATGTATCATACACATGTAGTCATCATGAGATGATATCATATAATTTCATTTAGGAATTCAATTTTTTTTGATAAAGAAATTCTTCAAGTCTTTCCCATTATGAAATTCCATTTCATATTTGCTTGGCTATTGCAACAACAATCAACAATCTTCATTATGGATTTCAACTGTACCATATTTGGAACTACTTTTCCTGCAATACTTCCATCTTGCATTCAACCAACCAATTATTAGTATTTCATACACAATATGTTTTTATTATAATATTTTCCAAAAGCTCACAAAGTGATTTTAGAATTGCCTACACCTAACAATTCAATCACAACTATCAAACCACTTATTAATTGAAATGAAATTATCATTCTCTGCATATGCATTTTTAGTAATTAAGATTTTCATTCTTTCAACATCATTATTTTCATTACTATATTTCCTAAACATAAAATTCCCGTAGTTAATTCTCATGTGATTACTATAACTTGCAACCCTACTATAACTTGCAACCCTGTTTTTGCAATATCTAACAACTACTGAAATGTTATCAACTTCATGAGTTAGCAATAATTACATCATTTCATCGGTTAGTATATCTATTTCCATGGAATATTATATATACATATATTTACCAAAATGAATTCAAACATAAACAACTTTATCATGCATGAGTGCAACACTACTACTTACACACTATGCATGAGTGAAACTCTCCTTGCATATCTATTCAATGCACCCTTGCATTGATTTCATAATTCCATTTATCTAAGTCATGTCTCTCACCATGATGAATTGGGAGGTATGGCCAATGTCTCGACACATCATCCATACATTTCCCGTTTCCTTCTCTGCCATTTGGATACCTTCCTTTTCGACCTAAACACTACACCATGAAGGTAATTCTATGGTTCTCTTTAGTGTTAGCAAGAAGATTGCAGTCCAAACATTAATTATAACTAGGAAGCTCATTGGATTCTTGTGCAACACTATAAATTTTCCATATCCAACCTTGTTGTGGCCTCATACATGACTTAGCTTTATTGACATTTGTTTTTATAACAAGGTCATTTTTTCTTTCTTTCTTTGGTTATTATCTCATAACCAACAAATTTGTGACATGCTATTATGTCAGATGCATGCACTCAAAAGCTAATAGATTTTGTTATTAACACATGCCCTTGGCCTTTACCATACCACATGGTATATAATCCATTAATGCATTCAAATCCGACAACAATATTACTTCACCAATAACCCCTTGCCCGAGAGAATTTTAACCTAAACTCTCTTTTGCTATTATGCAACATAATTACATAAAAATTCATACCTTCATAGCTGTCATTAAATGAATTTAATGTTACCTGACTAGATGGTATCAAGAGGATTTTCCATGCCTCCTTCACAAATCTCTTAGCCAACACTTCAAATCCCTATTTCTTCTTTCATATGGATGACTTCCATATGCAACAATATCTTCAGTAGAATTTATATTCGTGCAATAAAACCTCTCTTTCCCGACACAACAATCATCATTAGCAACTTTCATATTCTTATATATAGCAATAGACTACTCCTAGTCTTCACATGTCATATATATCTATTAACAAATCTACATTAGTTAATGCCTATTTTCATATGTACTAAGAATGCATCTTTAATATGCTTATAATTTCATATGCATTCAAAAGCTTCCTGTGCTATGTATGGCTGTCCAACATGCCATAATATAATTGTTGCTACAACAATTGCAACAAATTCTTTCATCATGTACTTCTTTCTTTGTTGTTCCTGGATAGTCTCAGTTCTCATTGTAATCATTGCACATGATTATTTATGCCTTGAGTTCTTTTATGGCCAATCCACTCTTGGCCACTTTTACATTTTCAACCATACACTATGCTAATATTAATTTTCAACATTCATCTAATACTTGGATTCCCTTTGACCCAACAAATACATGACCAAATTACATATCCAACCATGCTCTCTTTATTGTCCTTGGATCTTCAACATTCATTTACTTTACTGGACCAATTGATTCATCTTTCCCTCTTTGAATAACTTCAATTATTGTGGTTTCTTGAACCATTTACCTCTCTTATCTTGACCCCCTTTGGTCTCTAGCTTGTCTTGCACATTCAATTTCCAACATGTTACAATGCTACCCAAAAGTCTTCTTTTCCAGCTTCATAGAGATTAGCGAAAAGTAATTAACACTACTTTTACTTTCCATCATTAATTCCATTGGTACTTCTAGCCTTATAACATATTACCAATGGCTCCTAACCACCTGAGATGGAGTCCTTTCAGGTGCCATCTCTTTTACCTTCCATGCTCAACATAGAACCATTTTCTTCTTCATGGTTCCTTATTAATTTCTCTTCAGAAATCACTTCTATGCTTGAGCCCTTTTGATTTGTTATCCAAATATACTTTGGGATATAAATCAGATTGGTTATCATTTATTTTCATGTATCCTTATGCATGCATTACACTTTAAAAATGTAATTCAAGATTCTTATACCAATAGGATTTGCATCCCATTGCTTTGTTTTCCAACAATCGTTAAGGTTATGACTCTATTCTCTTGACAGAGTTCTCTCATAGTTCCTTCATATGGAATTGTCTCAGCATGCAACTCCCTTGTTGTATGTCCATCATTTCTTGAAATGATTTTTATCCTAAGTCAGCCTCAACTTTACCCATTCAGTTGTTCACTCAATATTCCATAAGGGATATGAGCATGCATACATTCAAATACACATTCAAACATGTGCATTTACCAATTTGCATTCATAGGGTGCTTTTATGCACTCAACCACATGCATCAACATGTTGTGTGTCCACCATAGGCACACTTTACAATTTTCATATACATATTTGATTTTAATCACTTCGTTCATGATTTAATCACAACCATTTACATGAAATTCTCATATTACCTTCTATCACAATAACAAAACATTCTTTTTCATTTTCCTTAAAGCTCACTAATCCTACTTGCATTCATAACAAACGAGATTACATTGTATTCCATCCATGCACCCAAGTATACATGTATATATGTATTTATATGAGCATTGCAAGCTCACTGCTTGCACCTTTTCTATGCCATCCACACACATTGAGATTTCAACTTCCACATCGTTCCTCCTTGGAATCTTACAACCATTCATATGATAATCTCCATAGGGATACTCATAATTATGCTACCCTCTTTTTGGGAAAAAACCAACAAGAACAACTCTTTCCCAACTGCTATAAACACAATCCACAAATCAAAATTTTAAATGGGTAATTACAACATTACCTAGGGCATTAATATGCCCAAATCCATCTTCCTTTGTACCTCAATCTATTCTTGGTCAACATACCTTTATCAGGGTAAGCCTTTCACTGCTTCTTGAGAATAATAATCCATACTCATATGGTTACCTTCCACCTATGGATATAAAAATGACCCATCATATACAACTCTGAAAATATATGCACACTTTTCCTTTTAATATCACCATAACTCTCCTTCTGACTTCCTGGAAATTTTGTTGTTCAACTCATAATTCTGGGTGAGTACATGGACTCCTATATCCAATACCTTTCCAACAATCTCATCTTAGCCTTAATACATCAATATTGTAAATGATCTTTGGCCCATCCAGGGCTAGTGTTGAAACTGGAGCTCTGATACCACTTTGTAACACACCAGACCCCCTAGTCCTTACTTAGGCTGATGGGGTGTCAAATTTTATTTTTCACCAACTAATTCATCTCTCCAAATAAACCTCGAAGATTGATTCTACTCATCGAGAGATTTCCAATGACTGTAACCATGGTCAATTTCAAGATTTGGATCAAAAGTTACATCCTTCCAAATTTTCTAGGATTTCTTCCATCAATTCCACCTCAGCGCCACGTGGAATCCACATGGATCCCTATCACTCATGCCATTTGACATGGCACTGATGTACCACTTATGTGGTCACCTCTCTCATCGGTTTTCATCCTATCGAACCTTCACAATCAATGACTCCGATCTACTCAGATCCCTTCTTATCATCAAAGTCTCCCATCGTACTGCATCCACTCTTCGTTTCCCAACTCACTCCAATATCCTCCTCCATTGGATCATATAGTCCTAGATATCTAGAAATCAATGGATATGATTGCGTCGATATCCTTAACTTGCATGATAGATAACATTCCTTCCTTCTAACCTTTCATACTCTCCCTTGTGGATCCCATGACAGATCAACGACTATCATTTCATTGCAGCCACCCTCCAATAAACGGTCCAAATCAATTCTCAGAGTAATCCTTTTGGAATCCATCATCCTCTGAGACCACAAATCACTTCGACCAACCCCATTCGATGAATGATTAAGATCTATCGACTGATAGATCTGAGGGATAGGATTTAGACACCTGTCCTAAGGTTCACACTGACAGGTACTCCTACCTGGTCCTTTATGCATATTACATGATGCCATGTGTCATCCTCTAGACATGATGGAACTCTACGTCAACATGATTCCACTCTCCTTTCATAGCTTCTCTTAAGCGAGATCCCACGTGACATCAGGATTGGCACCCAGGACACGTGGCCCTACCCAACTCCTCCACCTGGATTGACACATTGCACTTAGGCCATGTCACATTTCACTCCCTCAAACTGCCAAATCACCTTGACACGTGGCACAATCACCACTTGACAGGTGAACCACCCACATGGACTGACGTAGTGTACACGTCATCGTTGAGCATTTGGCGCATCCATCCAGGTGCTGACACCTGTCCTTTGTGCATTGGTCGAGTGACATAATCCTCATTAGCACGATGTTACTTTCCCTCTTGGATTTTCCCATGAGAGACCCACAAGGATCTACGATTGATATCACTTCTTATCCACTCACCGATCTACGACCACGATTTCTCCTTGGAGCCTTCCACATCAGAGTACCTTAACCCAGGCTACTCCGACCGTTAGACTCCAACGACACTCACCAAAATGGATCTAATGGTACATATCTCTCCAAAAACAGTCTTCGATAGATCCAACGGCTATCAGTGTCCCTAATCTTCGGACTCCATGCAATTCCATGTACTTCAATACTTCGATGATTGTGTTCTCTATCAATAGTCACGATTTTCCCGGAGCCTCCCTCCGATGGATCCAACAATTATCGATGTCTTTGATCCTCGACAAGTCCTTGAACATGAGGAACCCTAATCATCAACCATGATTGAATCGATGTGCATATCTAACGATTGCGATCTTCCCATCATAAAACACAAGGTTTTATTAGGTTTAACAGTCCAACTTAGGACTTAGCCAAATTTTCAAGAGTTCTTTAGGAATTTCCTTCAACTATCAGTACAAAATAGGATTTCATTGCCAGGAATTCATCTAGATTCCTTCTATGGATTTACCAACCCTTTAGAACCCTTACCTTGCTTTAAAAAACCTCTAATTAATTTATTTCCTCTTCATTGCTTTCTTGGGGAATTTCATCCCACGAGTTGTCCATACTAAGATAGGGGCATTTCCATCCCCGAGATGGGCTATACCATGTCGAAAATTTCCTCTGCTATCAACTTCATTCATTTAAATGTGCTTCCTATGTACAATAATTATGCAAAATAACTACAAGATACACATGCAACATATTCAGGAAAACCCATACTATAAAAGCATAATTCGTACATAGTTATAAAAATACAACAACAAAAATAGTTATATTACACACGATATCAACATGTACATATAATTATAGTTCTTATACAAATATATTAACAAGTATCCTGAAGTATAATTAGAATAATAATACCATAACAAAGATGCATAATTACTCACACAATAATTAAATAACATACAAATAAAATGTACTTATCTTTTGCAGAAGAACACCAACTGCATTCAGACCTCCAACTTTCCTCCCAGCCTTAAAATCTACTGCATAGAAATCATCAAGAAGCCACCCCCAATCCGGGGTTTAAACTCCACTTGGAAAAGGATATCCTAACCCAGGATAAGTATTTCAAACAACAACAATACTCAAATTCAGGTGCCAATTATAGTAGACAATCTACAACCTTTCATTCCCCACATGTTTGTCCCACCCCGGAAAGTGTGCCCCTTCTCTGCTCAATAGTCCTTCGACTTCCCCACTTCCTTTCTAGGGATTTAACAATAGGCCGGACATGAAATATTTCAATTACAACAAACAATCTACAATCTCTCATTCCCCACATGCCTATCTCACCCCAAGAAGTGTGCCGCTTCTCCACTCAACAAATTTTTGGCTGTTGCACTTCCCTTTTGAGGATTCAAGAACATGCCAGATGATAAATCTCAGATCCCTGTAGCCGCAGTTTGGTGCCTTGGGAAAAAAATTCCCAACAATTCTCTCACCTGGAGAGAATTCTTATGAACATGACAACCCACTTCTTCAATAGCTCATGGGCATGGAAATCCGCTTCTTCAACTTAATTACCAAAAAACCACCCCAAATATTCCTCTACACAGGTATGACAATGGCAGTAGGGTACTGATGGTAGCAAAGGAGATGATGATATTAACCATGGTGAGAAATATGATAGCTAAGATGGGGAAATGCACTATGTTTTCCCATTATAATTGCGTGTTCATGAGATGACACTTGCCACCTCATAAACCTCATTTGCACCCACTTGGTGATTCGTTCCCTTCCTTTACAAAACTTAGGATAACATAATGTATATGTATCCATATATTAAGTTTTTTAGAAAATATTATTAAAATATTCTTTTGGCTTAAGCCCCTTTCTTAGACTCTTAGCCCCCTTTTCCCTTTCTAGTGGAGTTTATCTCCCTTACTCTTTTGTTTGGTCGGTATGCAACAATGGTGTGTTTTAATCAATATACAATTGATTACATTTTACAAAGATAGGTGCAATGGACTTTTCACATCTATGCTCTTTAGCCTAATATTCACATAGACACTTAGGTTCATAATATCATGGCACACCAACATATAAAAACATTGTTGATACTGAGAGGGGGGTGAATCAATATCAAGTACAATTTAAAACATTTTTCAACTTATACTTAAACCATTCAACTATATCCAATGAGCAATGGACAATAGTATAAGAGTTACACCAATACATCGCAATACACCATGCACAATATATGAGAAATAATCAATAGTTATTGTTCAAGGGAAGTAATGACTTCCAAAGGTAGCTACAACTTCCAAATGTAAAGGGAGGGATAAACCTCCAA
>JZKD02S0174908.1:0-11295 GCA_000966675.3 Picea glauca | reverse complement strand
CCCCATCCCTCATTAACTCATGAGGAGCCTCTTCACCTACCATCCTGGTGAGTAATTCATTTCGGGGCCAGCGAGCCACTCTTGGTTCTCCGGGCCAGTGAAGACCAAATACGGTATTGGTTTCGGTGGAAGTTAACACCACCATTCCAGGTGCCTTCCACCACCTTTCTTCAACTGTCATGGTCTCTTGTCAGCACATCCCCCTCCCAACAGTCCTGCAACATCCCCCTCCCAACAGTCCTGCAACATATATATATATATATTCATAATGTTACTTTACATTTGTCGACCTTGTATACTAAGGTCCATTCAAAATCACACATTCACATCTTTGAGTTTGCCATAGTTCTTGGCCAGCATAATTATTTTTACAGACTGGGGGAAACAGGGTGTTACATTGACCTCTAGGGTTTGTATTCTCAAAACCCTCAAAACTGTTGTGCTCAAGAGCCCAAAAGCAAAATGCAATAATAATCCAAAAGTGAGTGAGAAGTGCATCCTTCCTCTCTTTTATACCTCAATTCTATTTCTCTGTTGAGTTAGTTAACCCCTAGGGTTAACTCCTAGCTTACTCTCACGTGCTCTTTTCTTTCATTTAGTTACTTTTCCTTTCAAAGTCAACTTAATATTATAACGTTGAGCTTAGTTGATGGCTTTAAGCTGACTTTCTCCCCTTAGTGCAAGAGACTATAGTCTAGTGGGGACAACTAGACTATTGAGTCTCTCCAACCCTCTTCATCAAGAGGTGGGGAACATTACAAGAGCATCACGAGTCTCGCTTGATACATGTCCTGTACCATAACTGCTATCCTCTGAAACACCTCTATATATATCTCTAGTGTTCCCGTCTGCCTGAGTTGGGTGAGTTCCCTGAAATGTAGCTCTGGATCCCCTTGGTCAAATCTGTTAATAAGCCTTTGTGTAAACGTTGTGTAAGCAGTGATCTGATTGTGGCTTAGTGTGGTCAACCCATGGTACCACTAGTCATGAGCTTTGCCCTCCAGGTACATGGTGGCAAACTTGATGGCATCCATCTCCCTCATGGGATTCAGTTGTAGATAGGTATCAAGCTTTTGCACCCAAGCTTGTGCAGTTACCTTGGAAGATCCATCAAAGTATGGGATTTCCGTCTTACCTGCTCTGCGCTCTAGTTCATAGTTGTTCTTGTGATATGGTTTGGGTTTACCCCTGAGTTTAATCCCACAATACTGCTCTAATGTGATTTGCCTTTGGATCCCCGCGCTCAACGAGTTATACTCCCGGGCATACTGTTCAAAATTGCACTCAATCTCATCTTGTTTGTTGTGCTGTGTCTGGTTATCCAAGAATGAAGGTAGATAGGGTCTAGGGTGGTCTTGCTGTATGTCTGTCCCTGGGGTGCACTTCCTCCATAGCTTTGTCCCTCAGTGTGATAATGGGGGCTGTATTCCTGTTGATGTCTAGCCCCTCCATGAGGTCTGCTAGCCTCTCTAGCCTCTGCATCAGGAGTTGTGACACTCTCTCCTGGCTTTCACTTACCTTTCTCAGAGCCTTTGTCATTTCTACCTGTCCCCTGCATACTGTCTCTTGGTTCTCCTGTAGATGATGCACTAGGGTGCTCTGTGTCACGTCTATGGAATGCTACAAGTCTTTAGTGAACCCTGCTAGAATCTGTGGCTCACTGTCCTCACCTGACCCCTCCATTTCGGCCTCTCTCTCACTTGTCTGTTTCCTACGCCTGCCCATGTAAACGCCACTAAACTTCTGCATGCACTAACCCCCACTGGCTGGGAGGATCAATGCTTTGATACCACTGTAATGTTCCCTAGCCAATTTTTTCGCTGGAAACACTAACTGCTCACTGGCTACTGTTGTTTGGATGTATATATGTAGGTTTGCTCATGAAGTTGCGTTTAGGGTTTATATATATTTGTTTATCAAAGCATATGGACATAGATCCGAAGATGCATTATAAAGAAGTACAAGATTTAACAAGAGACACCAGTTATGGAACCAAATAACACAGATCTGACCTTTATTTAGATAATATAGAGAACCTGGTACAATAGATTTGCAGATCTGGAAGAATATCAAATAAAGCCTCTAGCTGGAATAAGTGCTACTACAAAATGCTCAAGACTGAAGATACAAGACTCCCAAGGCTAGATAATAAGTTGAAGATCAATACAAGATTAACTTCTTTCCCTCCAAGGTCCAAGTCCAAACCCCCCTGGCTGTAGTTGCGCCCTCCTGGCTCGCTATAGAAACCCAATAATTCGACCCTGCTGCTGAAAGCCTCCAAATGCTCTGAAACTGTATGGAATGATAGACCGGGGCAAGACAAACCCCCTCCTAAATCTCAGACTAAAATAGAAAGATCTGCTCCTCAAATGACTGAAACTCCAAACTGAACTGCGCCCTCCTGAAGACTGCAAAGACCCAATAATTCGGCTTCCTGGCTAGGAGCCTCCAAATGCTATGCAATTGGCTGGAAATGTAGATCGGGGCTAGACAAACCCCCTGGTGAAGTCTCTAGCTGAAAGATGAAGAACTTCCCTTCCAAACTGACTAGATCTCTTTCTACAATGCGCCTTCCTTCTCTCCAACAATTGCCAAGCTCCAGAAAATCAATTGGCAATTAAACCTCTCTCCAAATATGCTAGGAATGATGGTTGAGGCCCTATAGAGAAAACTCAGATGACCAATAATCCAAAAACCTCCTCTCTCTCCTGGATGAATCTTTCTCCCTTCAATGGTACACCCTCCTTGCTAAAACCCCCCAAGGTTACGCCCTGCTTCTTCCTTGAATGATTGATGGTACCTGTAGCTGCTGTAGAATGGTGTAGGTGGAGTATTGCATCCCTGAGACCAAGCTTGGATCAAGTGAGGTGGGATCTTTCACCATCGAGTTGATCTCTAGGGTTTGTATTCTCAAAACCCTCAAAATTGTTTGTGCTCAAGAGCGCAAAAGAAAAATGCAATAATAATCCAAAGGTGAATGAGAAGTGCGCCCTTCCTTTCTTTTATACTTCAATTCTATTTCTCTGTTGAGTTAGTTAACCCCTAGGGTTAACTCCTAGCTTTCCTTCACGTGCTCTTTTCTTTCCCTTAGTTACCTTTCCTTTTCAAAGTCAACTCAATAATATAACGTTGTGCTTAGCTGATGGCTTTTAGCTGACTTTCTTCGCATAATGCATGAGACTATAGTCTAGTGGGGACAACTAGACTACTGAGTCTCTCCAACCCTCTTCATCAATAGGTGGGGGACACTACAGATTGGAACAAAAGTCTTCTCGTAGTTCACTTCCTCTCTTTGGGAGAACCCTCTCGCCACAAACCTCACTTTGAACTTCTCAATGCTGCCATTTGCAGCGTGCTTGATCTTGTAGAGCCACTTGGAACTCACAATTGTTAGAATTTTAAATTTCTGGTTACACAGTTACAGTTATCTTTTTTTAGTATTTAATCCAATAACAACTGTAATAGGATCATTGAAGGATAAACAATCACAGATACAATAGAACACAAAGTTTATCTTGGGAAACCCTCGTGGGGGAGAAAACCCAACAACCGAAATCCTAAGTATAGATTCCTTCAACCGATACAATAATGCGCTATAGCTCTCCAAGAAAGACCAAGGCCAAAACACCAGAAGAACAAGTCTCCAAGACTTGTGCGCTAGACCTCCTTATGCGCTCCAAGATACACAAGAGAAGTATGTGTGAGTGTGTCCAAATGAGAGGAACCTATCCTCTATTTATACTCAAAAGCGTCTCTTGACCTAACTAACCTATAAAAACAGGGCCGATTAGCCACAATGGGGCTTTTTACAATTATAAGTAAAATATAATAATTTTTGTTGAGTTGACTTATACAATATAATTACAATGACCTTTTAAAGGTTTGACCAAAACAAATATACAAGAATATGTTCCGTAGTTACACCAAAAATATTAACACTCCCTCTTAACTAGGAATGTATTCTTTCCATACATAGACTCCAAGTCTGATACCACATGAGCTCACATCTATTGACTGTTGAACATGCGAATCTATACATCCTCGAATATCCATGGTGCAACATGACTTCACACAATGCATCCAAGGTCTGTGGGTAGCTCTCAATAGCTACAACATGTATCCAGGACATCCATTACCCTGTAATGCATCAGTCCCTGATCATGTGCACTCCTGTCTCAGTGCCAACCTTTTTTCATGTTGGATGAGATCCACCAGACTCAGTGCCAACCCTTTTCATGCTGGATGAGATTTTTCATTTGTTCTCAATGCCAACTCTTTTTCATGCTCGATGAGACCCACCAGACTCAGTGCTAACCTTTTTTCATGTTGGATGAGTTCCACCTATCACTCTCTCTGAAGAGGGACCACACCAAGCTTGTCCCTGAAGTACTCAAACTTTGTCCTCGACAACGACTTGGTGAACACGTCTGCAACCTGATCCTCGGTAGTCACGAACTAGAGCCTCTCTCCCCTCTGTACCATATCCCTGATATAGTAGTATCTGATCTCAATATGCTTCGACCTGTCATGGAACACCAGGTTCTCTGACAACTTCATGCAACTCTGGTTGTCACACCAAATGCAGGACGCCTCCAATCCGAGACCAAATAACCCAGACAACAGCTTCCGAAGCCATACTGCTTATCTGCTCACTGCACATGCTGCCACATACTTAGCTTCAACCGTACTGAGTGCCACACATGACTGCTTCCTGCTGCTCCACGAGACCATACTGGAGCCAAGGCTGAAGCAGTTTCTTGAAGTACTCTTCCGGTCAGGAATACTGTCGACCCAATCTAAATCTGAGTATCCATACAATCCAAACTCATGGTCAGATCCATACCAAAGACCATGATTCAGAGTACCCTAAAGGTACCTCAACACATGTTTTACTGCAACCAAATGAACCTGTCTGGGCTGCTCCAAATGCTAACTCAGGGTGTTCATAGCAAAACATATATTCGGCCTTGTGTTCGTCAAATACATCAACGAATCCACCATCTACCTGTTTAAGGTAGAATCCACAATATCTGAAGTTGTATCCTGTAACAACTTTAGATTTGATTCCATCGGAGTAGCCATGGCCTTACAGTTCAACATCCCGAACGTCTTCAAGATTTCCACATCATACTTTCCTTGATGTAGGAAAATCCCATCTGATCTCTGTCATACTTCTAGTCCCAAGAAGTAGTGCATCATTCCTAAATCTTTCATCTCGAATTCTGCAGCCAGTTTTCTCTTACACTCTGTGATGAGTTTTTCCGCACTTGTTAGAAACAGGTCATCCACATACAATAGTAGAATCACCGGTTCACCATCCTTAACCTTAAAGTAAAGGTTAGGATTTGCACTGCTCTTGGTAAAACCCAAGCTCATCAGAAAACTGTCAATCCTGCCATACCATGCTACGAGTGCCTGCTTCAATCCATATAAAGCCTTCTTTAACCTGCACACATGGGTCTTCCTGTCATGTGTCTCAAACCCAAGTGGTTGCTCCAAAAACTTCCTCTTTTATTTCATCATTCAAGAAGGTTGTCTTCACATCCATCTGGTGCACCTTCCATTTCATCATAGCAGCCAATGAAAGTATAGTCCTGATCGAGGTATATCTTTCTACGGGAGCAAAAGTCTCATAGTCAATCCCTTTCTTTTGAGAGAAACCTCGCGGCACAAATCTTGCCTTATATTTTTCAATACTGCCATCATCTGCGTGCTTTGTCTTGTAGATCCATTTCAAACTCACCACAGATTTCTCCTTTGGTTTGGGAACCACATCCCATACATCACTCTGCATAATGGACTAGTATTCCTCTGCCATGGCATCTTTCCATACTTGTTCTTCTACAACCTCTTCATAACTGTAAGGTTCTGCATCCATTATGTCACACAAGTATGCCAGGTAGCTGGAATATAGCTTCGACTTCATACTTTCCCTGAAAGATTTCTCTGGGGCACCAATTCTTTCTGCATCTCTGATAAGCTATTGTGCCCAAGTTGGTCTTCTCTTGCGAGAAGACATCTCTGCTAGTTTTTGAGGCTCTGCCATGCCATGATCCTCTGGAATGAATTCCTCTGGTTCAACTGTCTTTGTCTCTGGAACTCTAGGAACTTCATTCTCTTCTTCATGTACCTCTTTTGCACGGATTTGTTTGGATTTACTGAAAGCTGCATTCTCATCAAAGTTTACATCTCGGCTGATCTCCACTTTCCGATGACTGGGAATGTATATCCTGTAAGCCTTCTATGTGTCACTGTAACCAACAAATATGCCCTTATGTTCGGAAGGGTCCAACTTTGTCCTCTTTTCCTTGGGGATGTGAACAAATACAGGGTAGCCGAATATTATGAAATGGCTGACTTTTGGCTTCTCTCTTGAAAACATCTCCTCGGGTGTCTTGTTTTCAAGCACCTTGTGGGGACTTCTATTCTGCACGTACACTGTCGTCTTCGCTTCTTCTGCCTACATATGCATAAGAAGATCTTGATCATGGATCATGGCCTTCACTGCTTCAATGATCGTCCGATTCTTCCTTTCTGCTACTTCATTCTGTTGAGGGTTATAGGGAGTAGAAAGCTCCCTCTTAATCCCAACTTCCTTGCAATACTCCTTGAATTTTTCTGAGGTGAATTCACCTCCATTGTTTGATCGCAAGGTCTTTATCTTCCACTCTGTCAAGTTTTCTGCCAGTGCCTTGAACTCTTTGAATTTGCCAAAACTTCATTCTTTGCCTTCAACAAATAAATCCAAGTTTTACGTGAGTAATCATCAATAAAAGATACATAATATACATACCCACTTAGTGAAGCTGTCGACATTGGTCCACACAAATCTGAATGCATGATGTCCGAAACTCCTTTGGCTCTGCTATTGCTAATGGGAAAGGAGTGCTTCACGTTCTTGCCTTGTGCACAACCTTTGCACACACCATCTGGTTCTGCTTGGATTTTTGGTAGACCCGTCACCATCTTGCTCACAACTGGAAGGGCTTTGTAGTGTAGGTGAGCAAATCTCCTATGGCATAGTTCACTGGGATTTATAGTATCATGAACCATTGCGGAGTCTGATTGTCCTTTTAATTTGTAAAGTCCTCCATCTTCAACTCCAATCACTACTGCATCATCAAAGGTCATCCCTAAGAACTTGACCATCAATAAATGCTACTCTGAATCCTTTCTTATCCAATGCTGAAATTGAGAGAAGATTCTTCTTTAATCCTGGAACATAGAGAACTTCCTTCATCTTCATTGGCTTGCCTGAGTTTAACTTGTAGGAAGCTTCTTCGACTCCTTTGATTGGGTATTGATAGTCATCACCCATTTTTACCTTGTGATGTGAATCTTTATGAACAAGGTTGGATAAGGAGTCTTCATAACCTGTCATGTGCTTGGAAGCACAATTGTCTATCAACCAAGTGTTGCTTCCATGAGTAACAATGCATGTGAGGGCTAAGATAAGGACATAATCCTCATCACTTGATTCATCTTGCTTTGCAACCTTCTTGGGAGGCTTATCATCTTCAACTATGTGAGCTTGATGCCTCTTACCTCCTTTCCATTTCTTAATTTCCTTAATGAGGGGACAATCCCTAGCAAAGTGTCCCAATTCCTGATAACAATAACATTTGATGTTTGAGTTGTCTCTTTGACCCTTCTTAAAATTCTTGGGTGAACAGTGCTCCTTCTTGCTCTTTCCTTTCTTAGTGTGGGCGGCTAGGTCTTGATCTCGATCTTCCATCTTTTCTTCTCTTGCTGTTGTCCTAGCTTCTTCCTGGTTGCAATCTTCCCAAAGCCTACTAAACTTGGGAAGCTTCTTTCTTAAGCAAATCCCTCGGATGAATGCATCCCATGACCTTGGGAGGCCATTCAAGGTGGTCATCACCATCTCTTCTCCTTCTACTGAGCCACCAATGGCTTTTATCTGCTCCTTGATTTGATTCACTCTTGAGAAGTTGGAGTGAATGGATTCTAAGTTCTGCATCTTCACATTCTTCAACTGAGTTCTTAGAGTCATCCTTCAGTTGATGTTGCTTCCTTCAAACAAACGAGTTAAGGTGTCCATCATTTGCTTTGGAGAAGATAATGATGGTACATGATGGATAAGGTGGTCCTTGATGGAGTCTGCAATTATCCTTTTTGCCTTTATCATGTCCTTCTTATGCTTTGCTTTAGCTTCATTTCCTTCAGGTTCTTGAACCTTTTCTTTGATGAATGTATCTAGATCATGTTCTTCAAGGAGGGTTATTTTGTACCTCCAGGCCCTGAAGTTATCAACTCCATCTAACTTCTCATCGATCTTCGTTTCGGTAGTCATCCTGCCTAGGACCACACAAAAATATGACCAGAATTGAAAATTCTCAAAAGAGAGATCTGAACTTACTAGTAGGTGCACTCTGCTAGGGCGAGCTGCTTGGTGGTCTTGCTTCGTTAAAATTCCCCACGGAAACTGAAAAACGTCAACGTTAAAGTTTGGGTGAAACCCTAACTGCAACATCTACAAACTGAAAAATTGGTCTGCTGGATATGTGCACCAGGCTAGGGTGAACCTCATGATGGTCTTGGTTTGTCCGGTAACTATCTCTAGATTGAAAAAACGACTCCTTTTAGGCTTCTAGACCTGCAACTGGCTCTTATTCAAGCCTGCTCTGATACCATGTTAGAATTTTAAATTTCTGGTTACACAGTTACATTTATCTTCTTTTAGCATTTAATCCAATAACAACTGTAATAGGATTACTGAAAGATAGACAATCACAGACACAATAGAACATAAAGTTTATCCCGGGAAACCCTCGTGGGGGAGAAAACCTAGCAAACAAAATCCTCAATATAGATTCCTTCAACCAGTACAATAATGTGCTATAGCTCTCCAAGAAAGACCAAGACCAAAACATCAAAAGAACAAGTCTCCAAGATTTGTGCACTAGACCTCCTTATGTGCTCCAAGATACACAAGAGAAGTGTGTGTGAGTGTGTCCAAATGAGAGGAACTTATCCTCTATTTATACTCAAAAGTGTCTCTTGAAGAGACACGACTCTTGACCTAACTAACCCATAAAAACAGGGCCGACTAGCCACAGTCGGGCTTTTTACAATTATAAGTAAAATATAATAATTTTTGTTGAGTCGACTTATACAATATAATTACAATGACCTTTTAAAGGTTTGACCAAAACAAATATACAAGAATATCTTTCTTAGTTACACCAAAAACATTAACAACAATTGACTTCCCCTCCAATCTTGGCACTATGTCCCAGACATCATTCTTCATGATGTTTGTAGCATTGGACAAGTACTTTCGCACATGTCCTTAGTGTCTAGACATGTGGAAGTCATCCAAACCCTAATCTTAGTAATTTACTTTAATTAAAGGAATTATTAAAGTAAAGTGTTTTTTTACAATTAAAGCTAGTTCAATTTAATGAAATGCTAAGGTTATTAGCATTAGTGAATTAAATGAATCCTAGCCATTGATCTCAAGTGAGGTGAGATTTAATCTCCATGGTCATTCACTTTGGAGATTAGGGTTATGTTTGATTAAGTCAAAACTCAAAATTATAAAAGCAAGGCTAGGTGAAGGGGAAAGACACATCTAGAGAGCAAAGAAGGACTTTTGCTCACACAAGGAGAACTCAGTGAGAGTGTTGAGTCACAAAGAACTATGATTCAAGGAGATTTCAACAAAGGTGGAGAAGAATTTTCATCTAGAGATCAAGTCCAAAGAAGGAAATTGCAGGTAGTGCAACAAGGAGAAGAATAACAACAACTAGAAATCGAAGGACATATTTATGGGAAATAATGGTATAGCAACAGACTCTGTTTTGCAGGTGGGCCGAGCCGTATGCGTCGTGGAGACCAGCTAGACGCGAGTGTACATGCTAGACAGAAGGCATATGCACGTGTGTACGCATAAGACAGAAGGCACATATGTGTGTGTACGCGACGGACACAAGGCATAGACGTGAGTGTATACAGTAGATAGATTGTAGATTTTAACCTTGTACAATATTTACTGCAAACAGATTTTCAGTAAAAGAACAGAAAATATACAATGGCAAATACAAACATTACACAGAGATTTTTCCCCTGGAAACCCAAAACCAGGAAAACTAGCATATTCTATATTCATTCATAGTGTTACATTGTTTACAATACAATATACATATAGAGCCAACGACATCCAAAACCCTAACCCAATGACCTGGATTAGTCAACAACCCTAATTCCTTAACCGGAAATAGAAAACCATTGACAAAAACCATGTGCCGAAAAACCGCCCAAAAATGCAACATGTTTCTCGATGCAAATAATGTGACACGTTTCCCAATGCAAAATGCGACACTACTACTCGTGCAAAGAATATAACACATATCCAACACAGATTGCATAGGCGCGAGTGTATGCGCCGCACAGGCCATATAGGGCGCGTACAGATAGTACAGAGCCGTACAGGGGCAACTTCAACAGAAGGGTTTCTTCAGGGTAGAATTTCCAGGGTTGCGGTAATTTGTATTTTTCCCTAGTGGGCCATTTTCCCAGTATGGGAGCCCTTGTAAACTTTGATATTATTTTAATGAGAAGCTGATTTGAAGGGAAACATTTCTGTGTGCATGATGCGTGTGTGTATGTGTCAGACAAAAGGCATAGAACATGTTATGTGACGGACATAAGGCACAGATGCGTGTGTACGTGACAGATAGAGTGCATAGGCATGGGTGTATGTGTCGCGTAGGCCATACGGGGCACATACAAATTGTACAGAGCCGTATAGGGGTAACATCAATGGAAGGGTTTCTTCAGGGAAGATTTGCCAGGTTTGCTATAATTTGTATTTTTCCTTAGTGGGCCATTTTCGTAGTTAGGGGGCCCTTGTAAGCTTTGATATTATTTTAATGAGAAGTTGATTTGAAGGGAAAAATTTCTGTGTGCATGTGTGAAATTTGGTTTCCAATTGCTTCCACTGTTTTATTTATTTTCAGCCAAGAAAGGGTAAGGGAAAGAGTGAGGAGTCAACCTCAGTGGATCATCTCGACATATGGCATCATCCTGACAATTGTTTTCTAGTCTAAAGAAGCAAGACTAGAAAACAACTGCTAGGATGGTGTCATATGTTGAGATGCTCTACTGTCCACATACCACACATTCCTCGGAATCATGCTGGTAGAAGGCAAGATACCAACGAGAAACCCTTTTCAAACTTGGTAGCAAACTCGTTCATTTGAGTTTTTGCAGAGGTTGCTACATGCTTTTGCTGTTGCTTCCCTTTACCCTTCTTCTTCTTTGGACACTGTGATG
>JZKD02S0174886.1:0-12116 GCA_000966675.3 Picea glauca | reverse complement strand
ACAGTGCCTCGGAAGAAAGTGGATCTGACTCGCCTGCAGGAGGAGGAATAGATGAAGTAAATCAAGAAGTGGGATGGGAAGAAGGAGAAAAACAAGGAGAAGGAAAATATACACCGCCGAAGGATCCCCCTACCAAGATAGAAGCATAGAAGAAGAGGAAGGTTTCTCCATAGAAAACCTCGGCAAGAAAGAAAACCTGTGTCAGTAAGCCCCAGCTAGAGGCTACACTCACAGAGGATGATATCAGTATAGTCCATGAAGCGATGGAGGACACGTCTGAATATCTATTGTAGAGATATGGAGCGAAGTAGGACGAACTGTATGGCAGGATAGAAAAGGAAGTGAGAAAAGTACAAGAAGTTATTCGCTTGGTCCACGCAGTCCCTAATGCACCATCCTCGTCAGAGAATACAAAGTTGGGGGATGAGCCAGCCCAACTTCGAAGACTTGTAGATGCAACAAAGGCTCAACTTCAGTGAATCCAAGAGAAGAAGGAGAAGGCTATAGAAGACTTGAAGAAAGACAAAGAGGAAGTCTTAGAGAAACTACGAGTTGCACGGTACTATCTAACCATGTATGAAAATGATAAAGATGAGTTTTGGGCAATGTTGGAGGAAGACAAAGAAAATATACATAGGGAAAAGGACCAGCTGCTCACAGATCAGACTGCAGTCAAATAAGTGGTGAGAAGAACATTTTTCTCTGTGCCAGGCTTGACACAGTTGGAAAATGAGGCAGTCGAAGTTCAAGTAATGAAGCTCATTGAGGCTATCTAGTAGCTTCAAGCAAGGGTAACGGAGTTAGAGACCTAAGAAATACCAAGCACTCCGTAGGAAGTGCGTGATTAGAGGGAGGAAGCCGCTAAGAGCACAGTTGGAAGTATCAAGGCCCTCACCTCAGAATGAAAGAAGCTAAGCAATAGAATCGCATAGAAATACGAATGCCTCACAGAATATCCAAAGCTTAGGAAGTTGTAATCACAACGACAGGAGGCGCAACAACAGACACTGACAATTCAAGTGCAAATGAAGTCACTTACTGTAGTCGAGAGAATGAAGATATCATAAGAATAGTGTGTGGCCCAGCAGTGGATTACTACCATCTAGGGTAGAGTAATAGAAGTTACACAGAGACTACAACCGGTGCAGGAGGAAGCCTGCGCGGTGTTTGAAGAGATCGAAGGACAAGGTTCACAACTATACCAAGTGGTTGCGATAGTAGAAAAACGCCTAGAAGGGCCTATTACAAAGAAAATAATCCAGGATTTCGTTGAGCAGGAGGCTCAAATGAAGTAGCAAGTTGAGGAAACTCGAGCCAAGCTTGAGGCCTTCGAAGCAATGTTTCCTAGATCTGAGTGACTCGAGATGAGTCACAAATGAGTGTTTGGGGCCTGTTGGCCCTCGACCAAGTTTAGTGGAAACATTGGTTGGGTTTGACCTCTTCTTGGACTTCGATAGGCTGGTCCAAGATGGAGTGCCCAGGCAGAGATGAGATTGCGGATCTCACTTTTTTGTGGGATTTGTGGACCCATCATGGGGTTATTAGGGTTTTGTAATGAGTTATGGAATGTTGGTCCATGGGTTTACCCATGATTAGTCCTTTTTGTAAATGTAAAAGTATAAATAAGTAAGATTGTAAGGTATAAGTAGGCATGTGATGGAGATATGATTAGCTAAGTGCAAGAGGCAAGTAGTTCTGAGTTGCTTTGTACAATAGACTATGTATGTAAGGCTCTGTGCTTGATAGAGGAGTTGTCTTTGTGGCTTGACCCGATTTTGGGAAGGTGGATCTGGCTTGGTGCACACATCACTAGTCTAGTGTGAAGCTTGGCTATGTGGCTTAGTGCACAGGAGCAAACAAATGTAAGAGAATGAAGCCTAATAAATAAGAAGAAGCAGTTGGTGGACGTAGCCCCACAATAGGGTGAACCACGAATATCATGTGTTGATGGTTTTCTTTGTGCTATGATGTTGATACTATGAATCTTCTTAGTGCATTGATTGTTATATGTGAGAGATAGATTTATGAATTCTTAGTTCTTTATTTATGTTGAATGTGCTAGATCTAACTTATGATGCTAAGTGCGATGTGTATGTTGTCATTATTACTGCGTCAATCTGTACTTCGGGTTTGATCTGTGATGTGAGTAAGACTAATAGGTCGATGCATGTTGTTCCTAAGTACTCTAAGAAGTGTGGTAATCAAAGATCTATGTCCCAGCTTGGTTACAGACACCTGAGTCGTATAACCCCCCCTGCCTCTACCTTAGGTGAGACTGCATCTACTTCGCAGGTGTTGTTGAAAGGGTCGGTAGTTAGGGTTTTTTTGGTGCACTATTGAAGCGTTGAACCCTGTGCCAACAATTACTAAGTGGGGGGTGAATCAGTAATGAGAAACTTATACCACTTATTAATCCTTTTAACCATAATGTATATTCCTTTAACTTATTCAAAAATGTTCATCATTTCATCATTAATATGTTATTGTATCATATAACATTAACATCCATCAATGCATAATAAAAAATAATAGACACATCCACACAATGCACAGTACACTAGTCTTTTACATGGAAACCCAATGCGGGAGAAAACTATGAAATGTTTTTCTTATATGTCTTTAAGAATTACATTCAAGGAAGCACCAACTTCCAATTCTCTAGCTCCAACTGGAAGGAGGATCCAACCCCCTAGTTTCTTAGGCTACAACTTGAGGAAAGCTCCAATTCCCCAATTATGTGGCTACAGCCAGAAGGAGGTTACAACCCCCTATGTTCTCCAACTACAACCGGAAGGTGGCTACAACCACCTATCCTTACCTCGTCTTACTGCCCTGAAATATAAGTGTCAAGTAGATGATAAAACCACTGCAACATTGTCACTATGATATATACCACTTTAAACATGTACCAACCTGTACAAACAACTTGTAACCAACCTGTGCCAAAATCATGTAATCAATCTTGTACCAAAAGTCAATCTGTACCAAAAAATACCAACAGGAACGTGACTTGTCTGTGCTGGAGTGCGCATATGTACATGCCCTTTCTATACTACATCTTGCGTATATACACATCCTTTCTATAATGTGGCCTGTGTACACCTTCAGAAAGCTAGGGTTCTCACTTTTCTGAAACTCAGACCCTTTTCTGCCTCTATCACATCAACTTGCAACTTGTCCCAACCTATACCAATCAACCTGTATTATCAACCATGTACATCAATCACTCACACAACTTGTACCATTACAAGTGCATCAACTATGCACATCACAATACCTCATAATCATTTCCAAGACCAAGATGTGTGTTTACTAATATATCAAGATATCTATGCCACACCATCCATATACCATGTGTCAACAATACTAATAGCAAGTGCCTCTAACAATGTACCAAGCATGTACCAATCATGTTTCACAAATACTACTTAAAAGTGCCTCTAACAATGCACCAAACATGTACCAATCATGTGTCACCAATACTACTAACAAGTGCCTCTAAACATGTACCAAGCATGTACCAATCATGTGTCACCAATACTACTAGAAAGTGTCTCTAAACATGTACCACACATGTACCAATCATGTATCAACAATTCAAACTATGACTCATCAAGATGTACCAATATCACCATACCATACACCTCATGTATGTGCTAAGTCATCAACTATATGTCCCAGCATGTATCTCAACCATATACCAATATAACCAACAAAATTCCTCTATCGATATATCACACAATACATGATTCAAATGCCATAAACCCTTACATCAAACCATGTGCCAAAACCTCATTGTTATGTAGCCTCAAGTGTATACCAATCATATATTAATACCACTAACAAAATCCTCTCACATTGTACCATAAGATATACTAATAACACTCACACATGTACCAGCCATGTACTACAACAGATCTTTCTCAAACTAACCCAACTTCACAACCCAAAAACATAAACCATGTACATCAATGGCCTCCAAGACATACCTTAAGCATGTACCATATCATCCAAGATTCAAGCCTAAAAAAAATACATAAATGGCATAAATTTACTCATGAGAACCTATAGAATGCTAACCTAGGAACTTGCTTCGGACTTTAGGAACCTGGTAGTAACATCCACTCAAGTTTTTCATGAGTTTTTTTCAAATTTACGCTACATTTTCATGTACAACCCATGTGCGTACACTACCTCTTCTATAGTCAGCCCACATATGTACGCTACCATTCTACATTCATCCTGCGTACACCTCATAAAATAGGGTTTTTTCAGTATTGTGATGTATCAAAACTTTCATCATCAACCCTCCTTTACTACCTCAAACTTGCATAACTTGATGTATCAATGTGTACCTGCAATAGACCTTTCAAAAATACATATTCAATGAGATTCAAATAGGCAGGGTTAGGTGCTAATGGGAGAGCCTTGCTCTCTTATTTATACTTCCATGTAGTTTCCTCAAGGGGTTACCTTCTAACCAACTTAACCCAACTTCCTTCTTCTAGGGCTAACTCACTTCTAACCAGTTGTCCACTTACAACCACTTTATCCACAAATAGTAATCTCTCCACTTCTTTTGAAATCACTTTATTATTTAAATAATTTCTCTTTGCAACCACTTTGTTGTGAAACTAACTTTTCTATAATTATTCAATTCATAACTTCTTTTCCCTTAACTAACTTTTTGTTGCAACCACTTTATTATTTAATTTATTTCTTGGTCAACCACTTTGACTATTCATTCTTCTCATCACAACTATTTTACCATAATTACCAAACTCACAACTTCTTGTTGCAACTAATTTATTTTTAATTGTTTTCTTAATGCAACAACTAGACCCATGATTAACTCATAGTTACCAACAATTTGACTAGTACACTTCTTCTAGGAGCTTATAGAATAATTGATTTATTTGATGTTCTAGGGGATTCTAGATAACTCATGAGGGTTCTCCAACTTCACATGGCCATAACTCTCCAACTGAGAGGAGTTATGTGACATTCCATATATCACCGGAAATGGCATGACATGTACTATCCATATAGAATAGTCTTACATGCATATTCACTAATATTCAAGCATTTATACCTCAAACAAAATTAGGTCCCTTAACTATACCTTTTTGCTACCAGACTTCTCCATGGCTTGACATCAATCTATAAGGGTTGACATCAATATACAATATCACTCTCCAAGGGTTGACATCAATGACAACCAAGAATCCAAACCAATTGTCGATCAACCTAAGCCAACTGTCTGACATTTGACTCATAGTACCTCACCTTTACATTTGGATGCAAAAATGAAATGTGCCTTGAGGATAAAAGCGATTCAATACCAACTTTTCGATGGAATTTTATTTAGGAAAAATTACGATTCAATGTTTCTTAGATGTTTAGAAAAGGAAGAGGCAGATAAGGTTTTATTTGATCTACATGATGGACCTGCAGGTGGTCACTTTGGTGGCGACACAACTGCACATAAAATTTTACACATGGGTTATTATTGGCTGACTCTATTCAAATACGCACATGCTCATGCTCACAAGTGTAAATATTGTGAGACTTCAGTTGGCAGAGACAGAAAATCAACATTACCTTTGCAACCGGTAATCGTTGATCAGCCCTTTGATCAATGGGGCCTTGATGTCATTGGTGAAATTGTTCCAAATTCTTTAAAGCAACATAGGTATATTCTCATTGCCACTGATTATTTCAAAAAATGGGTGGAGGCCATCCCCTTGAAATTTGTTACTATTGAAAAGGTAATTTCTTTCATTGATCAATTCATTATTACAATATTTGGTCTCCCAAGCACATTGATTTTTGACAATGCAAGTAATTTTTCTGATTTATCACCCACTGAATATGCAATACAAAAGGGCATTAAACTAAAGAATTCAGCGAATTATTACACACAAGGTAATGGTTTAGCGGAATCTACCAATAAAAAACTTTTAAAAATTATTAAAAAAATTGTTAATGATAATCATAAAAATTGGCATAAAGTGCTTATTTTTGTATTATGGGTGGATCGAGTTACTTATAAAGAAGCAATTGGAACTTCCCCATACTTTCTATTTTATGGGAAAGAAGCCATTTTACCCCAAACATCACCTTACCATCTTTATCCCTTATGCAATCCATCGAAGAACAACCTTGTTCTAGCTTGCAGACTCATTTAAACCATATTTTTAAACTAGAATAAGTAAGAGATAAGGCTCGAAAAACTTTTTCCAATCATCAAAAAATAATTAAAAAATGGTTTGATAACAGATCATTAGGTGATTAAAGTTTTGAAGTTGGTGACTTAGTCATGAAATGGGATAAGTTCCATGAGGAAAAAGGTAAACATTCAAAATTCTAGAGATTATGGTTGGCTCCCTTTCAGGTTTCTAAGAAGATTGGTCCATCTACCTTTACTTTGCAAATGATTGAAGGCATCGAGGAAACTTTTCCTGTAAATGGAATGATTCTAAAATAATTTCCTTGAAGGATGTTGTGGTCCTTTGTAAATAACTGTAAATATTTTTGTTGTTTATATTTTTATGATTTGTTTGCAAATTTTTAAATTTTTGTTGTTTTGTTTGCATACAGACTTCATTTTTTTTGTTTGTTGTTAATTTTTGTTTTCTATTTGACATAACAATCTAGGATATGTTGTTTATCGATTGTATTTGTAATTCATTTTTAACACAAAGATATTTTAATAAAATCATTTTACCTGAAATCGGAAAATTTGTAATATTCAAGATGAAGAATTCTTATGGTTGTTTTATCTTCTCAACAAATAATAACCAGGAAAATACTTCCTAACATGGTCTGATCGGAGTTTTAATATCCTGTAAAATTGAAATTTCTTGGGAATGTAAAATCATAAGATGAACAGTTTGGTTTTGCCCCATGCAGAGTGATGCATAAAAAAATAACTTTCTATATCACCCTTTTTCTTGTTTTGTCATTGCTTGATTTTAATTATTAATATATTTATCAAAAGACGAAAATTAAAATAAGATGTGCGAAGTGTACGCAAACCTGTTGTAGTTTTGAACAAGCTTGCGGGAAGCGGGTCAATGCCTATATGATATCAAGGTAACTTCGTCGGGGTGTTGAACAGGCCTGCTAGTAGCAAAGCAATACCAGGTTTAGAAAATTGAACTAAATGAATAACACTCTGTGATGGTATGTGAGCTTTGCTTAGTAATCAAATATAAATCCTTACATATCGAGTTTTAAATTAATCAAAATCCCCTATTCCCTCTGAGAAGTCTAGGTGAAAGAGTGTAAATATTGGTATATTTCTTTTATCTTTTTACAAATTAGTCATAAATATTTTTTCTATGTTCAATAAATTTCCTTATTTCTTATGATCTAATATATTTTCTATGATTTGTATACATAAATAACTGGTTCTTACAATGTGTCGCCAATTGTTGTGGTATACAACAACCTTCCCAAATTTTCATTTCATGGTTCATTAGAAAATTTGGGCCCCTTTTTCAGTTTGAAAACTCTTTTCAATATTCCTTAATTTTCTTTGTAAATATGTTTATGTTATGATTTTATTGAGCATTAATGTGTGCAATATTTTTAGAATTGAAAAAATATTTTATTTTGATTCCTGTTTATATTGATTGTAATTTTGATTTCTTTGAATTTCATGAAATTAAACATGAAATTCAAAAGTCAATTTCGAAATTTTCCTCATGGCATATCGTTTTTTAGGATCATCTCATTTTGTTTGAATCGTTTTGATTAATGATATTGATTGCAGATTGAAGTTCATAAGGTTTTATCTAATATCCATTCTTAATATTCTTGATCATTTTTGGCTCAGAAACATTTTCCTAACAAATATTTTGTTTGAGCTACAAAATTTCTTAGATTATCCATTACTTATTATTTCTCATCAAGTTTTAATCTATTATCTTAAAAAAACAAATCGAATGAGGAATTAAAAAGTTTGGTTTTCCAATCGATTTTATTAAAGCCTAACTAATGATTAAAAGATGTACTTAAGATATCATTTTATTAGTTCATTGTGGTTATGATTCACATTGCAAAATTAAAATTTGTATGAGTATATGTATAATCATAAAAGTAAATACACATATTCATCATCAATGTATTTGACCGTAACTCGCAATCCAAGTAATGATACTCTTTGTACTTTGTATGCCATGTGGAATCTTCAAGTTGTATACACCTTCCTCCATGTACCCCTTTGTCTTACCACAACCTAAAATTAATTACCACATCAAGTCATGACAGGATATGTACTCAACATTTTTACTCGATTTGGGTATTTTTTGAAATTGTGAGAGTTTTGTATGTCCGAGTTGATATTTCTTGTTTTTTTGTCTGCATTTACCTTTTCTCCATAGACTTTTCCCTGTAAATTCTCCTGAGTGCTATCAAGTGTTTTAGTATGGGTTTAATCTCTCTACATGAACTCCCAAGCCATGAATTATTTGAGGCAAATAAGGATTTCATTCCTATGCTTCAAAAATAAGGTTGGTTCAAGTTTCTAATGATGTTTCATGGCCATAACCTATAGGTGACCAAAGATTTTGCTCTCAATTTCAATGGAAATTCTGCCAGGATTTGGGACATTGTATTACAGCTTGATGAGGCCATAATTTCCAAGGCCACAAAGCTGCCAGCAAAAGGTGAACGATGGTCTAAGACCAAAAGGATTAAGAATATACATTGGTTTATGTTTCTCACCTCATCCAAAACTAAGTAAAATCACAAAGGTATGCATGCTTCTATGATTAAGAAGGAATGGAAATATATATTATGGATTATCAAATGTTATATAACATGTGAGGGTCACTACAGTTTGTTCTTTATCTATCATTTTTGTTTGTTAATGGTCTTTGTGGGTTTCGAGCTGAATATGCCTTTTTTTCTATTGAAATCCCTCGTGAAAATGGATTTTTTTTTATCAAAGAGACCATCTTAGATCTGAGAGGAACCTCTTTCACCATGGTTTAATCAGGATTCTGATTGAAAATCATTTGAGCCAGATTAATGATTCATGGGATGAATTTATTAACAGAAATAATTTTATTGAAAACCCAAAACTAAACCCTCAAACCCAAGATTTCAAATTTGGGTTCGAATCCACTAATTCAAAAGATGATGATGACAATAATATTCCACAAGTCTCAGACTCCAAGCAAATTCCGACAAGGGTTACATGCAACTAGACTCTAAGTTTAAATTCAAAGATTAGAACGATGGCTTTTGATACAAATAGATAAGATTTTACTGAATCTTCTGATTATGCTACAATTTTCTCTCTCACCTCTAAATGTTCTAAAGATGCTAACTCCCATGTTCTCAAACCCTCCAAGGATTTGGAGAATTCAATCGACCTTAGGAATAGACTACTAGGGAGAAGGGTGTTGAGGTATATCAGAAATAAACCTAAGAAGGTTTCTAGTGTTGATTCTCCCATTCATATAGAGGATGATGAAACTAAAGAAACTCAAGATAGTTCTTCTCGGGAGAAGGACTTGTCACCCATTATGGGGAAACCTATAGAGGAAAAATATAGGATTGACACCAATTCGGAAGCTTCCTTTTGGAAGAAGAAATAATTTGTAGTGGTTCCAGCTTTATAGAATAGCTTAATTTCTCTCGAATTGGAGAACCAATTACTCATATCCAAAAAAAAATCCTTGGTTGAAGATGTTAGAAAATACTTAACAGACAACGAATGCTTGTCATTGATGGTAAGTACAGTAATGAAGATAGACGTTGCAGAGAAGATTCAAATAAGCGTGTAGAGGATTGTTGGCAAGAATAGTGATGGCAAAGATCAGCATGATCAACAGCAACAGTGATTGTTGGATCAACAATTCAGAATTCCCGATGACTGTCAAATCTCAATATAGACAAGAAGAGCACGCAGATATGGAGAATAGATCTCGAGCGTTAGATCCAAGCGTGAGGATCGACCATCGTAGGATCCAGGAGAATTTGCATGATCTTTAAAAGTGCAAGGTGAAGAAAGTTTGTGAAATCACAAAAAGATCCGGACCGTCAATACACCAAAAGACGTGTACCATTGATCTAAGCTCTTATTCGGAGTTTCGTCTATCGTGAATTGGAGTGACAAGAACTTCCATCGAAGGAATCACGAGATGTGAATTCACGATAAGATCTTGATCGTAGATTTATTGAGATCATGGATCGTTGATCCCATGCCATTTCGGAGTTTCACGATTCGCGACTTGGAGAGGAAAGAAACATAAACGCTAAAATCGTGATATGAAAAATCGCAATTTAATTGCAGCCGTCAATTTGAGGTTTGTTCTGGACCGTTGATCTGAGCTCCATCTCGGAGCTTCGCCTATCGTGACTTGGAGAGGCAAGAAAAATAACCACCGAACTTGCGAGATGTGAAATCATGCTTTAATCGTTGCCGTCAAATCAAGGTGTGATTTGAACCGTTGATCAAGATCCATCTCGGAGATTTGCCTATCGCGACTTGGAGAGGAAAGAAACATAACCATCGAACTCACGAGATGTGAAATCGTGATTTAATCACAGTCGTCAGATCAAGGTGTGATCTGAACCATTGATCCGGCTCCATCTCGGAGCTTCACCTATCGTGACTTGGAGAGGCAAGAAACATAACCTCCAAACTCGTGAGATGCGAGATCGCGATAAGATCTGGACCATCGGATCTATGGAGATTTCAATCGACGATCAGATGAAGTTTATAAACTCGCGAAGTGCCTTTTTGGCATAGCCTATGGTCACCACCGGTGTTCACGAGAAGGGAAGGAGTCAGTTCTGATAAGCTCCATTTCGGGGTTTCGGGGATCATGACTTGGAGAGTCGAGATGCCTCATCTCCAGATTCACGAGATGCGAATTCACGAAAAACACTTTATGCATAAGCACTTGGTCATGACCATGGTCATATAATGGAAGGAGCTAGCACAGAAAATCTCTGTATCAAAATTTCAGAGATCGCGACATGAAGTGTCGAGACACTTGGCCACAGGAATGCTGAAATGCCGAAAACTGATTTAAAGGCAAGATTAATAAAGTTCATCCAATGGTGCAGATAAACTTGAATATGATCAAAGGGATTTTGTTCTCTCTCACAGTTAAATCATCAGTTATGAATCTGTTAGCTAAATTGAGTCATGATTCTTGATCGGTTGGCATTTCAGTTGTTTATACGGTTTTCTTTTGCCAAAGAAGATCCAAAGTGTAACTGTTATGGGTGTTGTCCATAAATGAAGAATAGATAGACTGTGCGTGGTTGGTCATTCTAGACGAAAAATGAATTAAACACTGAGAAAGGAAAAATCAGAGTATGCGTAGTGTTGGACTGAAAAATGTGCGCAGTGTGAGATAAAAATCAGAGAAGAGTAACAGATGAGGAATAGACCCGAAGTAGAAAAGAATGACAGAACAAGTTGAAACATAGAAGAATTGAAAAACAATTAAGAAAACCAGATTTACAGAATAGAGAAGAAGTGGTAAGAATCAATTTATCTATGTAGTTGGTTGTTTAATTATTCATTTCATATTCCAGGGTGGTTGGGAGGTTCTAGGGAGGATTTTTGTCCTCATAGGTTCAAGTGAGTTCTTGAACACAGGGAGTTGGTGCTTCCTTCTAGTGGGTGCTAGAGAAACCAAGGAGTTGGTGCTTCCTTCTAGTGGGTTCTAGAGAAAAACAAAGAGTTGGTGCTCTCAGCAAGTTGCAGCTTGCAAAATAGAGGTAGCAGCCTCACATTGAGTTGGTGCTCAATTATAGATGATGTAAAAAACTTAAAAGACTGCCTATCAGTTAGAAGACGAAGAGGTTTTCTCCCTTTATGGGTTTCCTCATGAAAATATGTCTCTGTGTATACCTTATGTGTGATTGATGCTCATTACTTTTATTGTCCATATGTTGTATAATGTTGATGATCACTTGAAGAAAGATTAAGAATGTATTAATAGACTTAAAATTGTTTAAGCTCAATAACAATTGATTCACCCCCCCCTCTTAGTTGTCTTAGTAATTTCAACAATTGGTATCAGAGCGGGTTCCTTTTATTCAAAGGTAGATCTGTAAGCTTAAACATGACAAGTCATGAAGGGACT
>JZKD02S0174864.1:7524-22998 GCA_000966675.3 Picea glauca | reverse complement strand
AGGATATACCCACAAAGAGGCATGGAATTGCAAGTAGGGTGTCTGGTGGAGATACAAATAGTATTCATAGTAGTAGTAGTAGTAGTAGGGCCATAGGAGACAAAGTTAGAACCCCTTGGCTATTTTGGGGTTCTGCAAACTCGGGGGAAGATGGGGCACATAGTAGAGGCACAAGAAAAGGAGAGGAATATGGAGTATCCCATAATGGTGGGGGATAAGAATTGGCAATAGCAGATGGTCTTGTGTGGCTACAGGTAGAAAACTCTCTAGGTCCCCTCACAAGAAATGCTAGAATAATATGGAATTATCCACCCTTGAACTACCCCCTTTGTTCATTTGTAATAAAGAATAAAGAATTGAATATAGTAAATCAATTGAAGTAGGAGAAAGAGTATGAGAAGAAACGAGTGAAGAAGAAGGTGAAATAAATGCTACTTCACCAAGATGAGTATCGGTGTTGAGAATTATTACAACGAGCAGTCAAAAAGGAGAATTTAGTTCGAGCTTGAGAATGGAAACTCAGGATAGCACCCTGAGGTTAATTGTGTTCCATGGAACAAGTAGAGATGATGAAGAAAAACATTGGTTCATGTGTGAATCAATATGTTCTGTGAAAAGAATCACAAATGAAGCAACAAATATTGTTCAATTGGAGACCATGTTCAGGGATAGAGCCTTGATGTGGTATATGAGTACAATATCATGGCACCAGTGAGACACACAAGGTCCCTAAAATATATTAAGAGAGACCTACTTAAGGAATTTCAAAATCCTAATTCGGAGTTTCAGTGTATTACATAGATCAAGGAGATCAAGAAAAGGGAAGGATAAACTATGCGGCATTATGATCAGCAGTTCAATATTTTGTTGGATAGGATGACATTCCAAATATAGAATTTGCAGTATAGGGAGTGATTTATTATGGGGTTACTCTCCCATATCTGAGTACCTCTTACCTAGAAAAAGGTGACAATTCAATCTAAGGCATTGGAGATCCCGATGCACTTGGAGGCTACTGCAAGTGGGATAGAGACATTGATAGGATTGGCATAGGTGCAATCACAACTAACCAATATAATGATGCAATTTTAGGACATGGTGAATACCGAAGTCATATGTGAGCACGTATGGTGTACCACATGTCACTCTAAGGGACATCACATGGATGAGTTTCCTATAATTCTGAATTATGTGGAGATGGGAGAACCAAGTCCATTTTGAACTAGGCCTTAGGCAAAGTGGTGTGAGATATGCAGACAATGGGTTCATGTACCACCCCACTTCCAAAATTTGGAGAATTATCAAAAGACGCACCATACTTAATTTTGTGAATTCTATAAATCCATGGGACATGATGTAAACAACTCCCAGTCACTCCAGTTGATGCAAGACAATACCCGCGATGCATTCTGGGTACATGAAGAATAGAAGGGTGGTGATCATGGTGGTGTTGAAAGAGGTGGATACCAAGGATATCCCAGAGGAAGATATGGGTGCGATTTCGGATGAGAATATGGAGGAGGGGGAGGAAGAACCCCCGCATGTTTCAATTGTGCATATCTTGGTCATGTATCAATATTTTGCACCAAATCACATGAGATTTTTGCCTATTTTTATGTTCCTGAGCATGTAACAGAGGAATAACCTAACTTAGGAAAGAAGTGAGAGGAATATCAGATTCATTGCAACATGGTGCATGCAGAGCCACAAAAAACCAAAAGAAGGATCAAAAGGATTATTTTTGGGTAGTAACCTAAGGAGGAGAAAAGAAAATAATGGAATTTAAGCATGGTGAGAGATGAATTCAGGGGTCGGAGGGAAAGATAATAAATCATAAAATCCCCCTCCTAAGTTTGATTTTTCTCAGCAAAAATCATTTATGTGCAATGCACAAAAGGTGGTGGAAGAAGAAAGATTGCATGAGGAACTATAGTGCATGACACAAAGGTCACTTGTAGAGGCCCATATTTGAGAAGAAGTGCCACATGTGACATAGAGGTCTCTTGAGGAAGCTCATATCCACGAAGAGGTATAGTATGTGACACAGAGGTCATTGGAGGAATCTCACACCTGAGAGGAATTTCAATTCACAACTCAAAGATATTTGGAGGAAGCTCACGTGTGCAAAGAAATATAGTACGTGATGCAAAAGTCATTGGAAGAAGCAGACAAATAGGATGATTTGTAACGCATTGAGAAAAGAGACATTAAGTAACATCCCCTTGAGTAATTGCAGTGCACAGTGCATGTAGAAGCATTGTGTGACTTGGGTCATGAGACAAAGACAAAAGACCAAGTACTTTATTGCATTTTTGTTTGTGATTTATAAATGATATAGATGCTACATGAAAGTTTATACAAATGTTATCCACTTGCATGGGGGAACAAGGGATAGAGAAAACATATTATCCACCCTACCAAAAAGAGATTTATTCCAGATCAGTAAGAAGAAGCATGCAAGAAAAGAATTCAAAATGACAATTGAACTTGGGAGTTATTAAATGGATGGAGTCATGTTGGATATTGGGTCTTACATAAACATTATGCTCAAGAAGTCTTGGGATTTGAAGGGGATACCAAAATTGGTTTGGTCTCCCATCCAACTACGGTTGGAAAAGAAGTACTACATATATCCTATAGGTTGACTAGAGAAAGTTGAGGGAAACATAGAAGGGTGAATATGAAGGTTGACTTTGAGGTCATAAATATTATGGATGACTTTGACCCATACACTACATTACTTGGCATTGATTGGGCCTTCGACAATAATTTTTTGTTGAATTTGAAGAAGAGGAAGATGTCATTTAAGACTGATACCTTGCATGTGGTTTCCCCTCTATACCCTTATGAAGGGGATAGATACAATGATTCGATGGATGAGGATGCACAGATCTATTGTTACATTTAGAGTTGTTATCAAGTTCTTTACAATTTACTAGACAAGAATAACATAAGCAGAATCATTGAAAGAAACACAATCACAAGGTACACAACATTTTATCCTGGGAAACCCTCATAGGGGAGAAAAACCAACAACAAATTCCTCAATAGTATATTTCCAATACAATTTCAAGACTAAAGACCAAACCACCAAGAATAACCCAAGATTGAGCATGCACCTTTCTCTCCTTCTTCTTCCAACTGCAACTACCTCCAAAACTTACGCACTAGATGAGTGACTGAGTGAGTGAGTGAACGAGGAGACATGCTCTCTTATTATACTATATTAGGGGCACTAGGGTTATGTCTTTTCACCAAGAAGGACCAACTTCTCCAAATAGTGGTTAAAACCACTTTAATAATCCCTAGGGGCTTACTTCTCAAATAACACCATATAAATATGGTTCGACCAATCCACAAAAGGGGATTTGGTCATACATAAGTCATGACATGATCAATACACAAAAGGGGATTGATCTATATGATAATAGCTTAATTATAATTAGAATATTCTTCACAGTTACAATATTTCAATACTCCCCCTTAACAAGAAAGTTATTATACTAACATAACCCAATACAACATCAATAGGAGAGAGAGGGAGAGACGGAAGAAACATCATAAACATATGTAACATTTACTTGCACATCTATAAATCATTGAAAGTTTTTCTCACCATCATCATTCATAGCATGGATCTGGAGTAGCATCATCATCATCTATATGAAGTTGAACATCAACATCAATTAGTATAATAACAACATCAACAACATGAGGTTGATACAACAACATCATCAATAGCACAAGGTTGATACAACATCATCAATAGGACAAGGCTGATACAACAACATCATCAACAACGACATGAGGATGGAACAACAACGTCATCGGCACAAGGTTGAGATAACATCATCATCATCATATGGAAACAAAATGAGGTAGGTGCAACAACAAAATTTTGTGGTACTCTCACAGACCATCCTTACCAGACCTTAGGGATCTACCTAGGAATCAAAAGATTCCCTAGGATATAAAATCCTAATAGAGATACCATGTGGTACTCTAACAGACCATCCTTACCATAACTTTGGTATCTACCTAGGAATCAAAAATATTCCCTAGGATATAAAATCCTAACAGAGCTACCACTACTGACCACAGTTGGCATATACATGCATAGGTACTCTGAAATACCATCCTTGTTCGACCTTCGGGATATGTCCAGGGATGATCAATCCCCTAGGATATAAAATACTAATGGAGCTACTTGTTGTTGTTCAGGATACCATAGTGTCATAAACATCACTCCCCCTTTCGAGGGAGGTCCTTTTAGACTATACCAAGCTTGTCTCAAAAGTATTCAAACTTTACACGAGCCAAAGGCTTTGTCAACACATCTGCAACCTGATCATATGTGCCAACATATTGGAGCTTTACAACTCCTCTCTCCACCATATCACAAATGTAGTGATACCAGATTTCTATGTGCGTTGACTTATCATGGAACATTGGGTTCTCCGTCATCTTTATGAAACTCTGGTTATCACATAGAATCATGTTGGATTCCATATCTAGATCGGATAGACCTATAAACAACTTCTGAAGCCATATGGATTCAAAACTGGTGGAACATGTTGCAATGCATTCCACTTCTATCATGCTAAGAGAAATATTGTATTGCTTCCTGCTATGCCATGAATTCATGGATGACCCTATACTGAAATAACATCATGAAGGTCTCTTTCTATTAGAAGCACTTCTAGCCCAATCTGAATCAGTATAACCATATAGTTTGAAGTCATGATTTCTAGTATAACAGAGACCAAATTCCAGCATACCCTTAAGTTATCTCATCACATTATTTGTAGCTACAAGGTGAACACGTCTGGGGCTCTACTAGATACTGACTCAAGGTGTTCACAACAAAGTATATATCTATCCTGGTATTCGTTAGATACATCAACGAACCAATAATTTGTCTATACAGAGTAGCATCAACCAACTCTAATGAAGTATCAACGAGGAGCTTCAAGTTTGTTTCCATGGGTGTGTTCATGGATTTACATTCCAACATGTCAAACCTCTTCAGTATTTCAATTGCATACCTTCCTTGGTTAAGGAATATCTTCTTTGGGCTCTACCAAACTTCAAGACCTAAGAAATAATGCATCGGGCCTAGGTATTTCATCTCAAACTCTAGAAAGAGATTATTATTAAATTTGTTGATGAGCTTTTCTTTTCCAGTCAAGAATAATTCATCCACATAAGACTACAATTTAATTGGCTCATCATTCATAACCTTGAAGTAAATGTTAGAATCAACTTTACTATTGGTAAATCCCAATCTCATCAAGAAACTATAAATTCTACCATACCAAGCTCTAGGATCTTGCTTCAACCCGTACAGAGCTATCTTCAACTTGCAAAATTTATTCTTTTTATCTTCAACTTCAAACCCTTGAGGTTGTTCTATATACACTTATTCTTCAATAAAACCATTTAAGAAGGTTGTTTTCACATAGAAGTGTATATGGCTACAAGATCAAATGTCTCTTCATAATCAATTCCTTCCTTTTGAGAAAATCCATGAGCTACAAATATTTCTTTATGTTTTTCAATATTTTTGTATTCATCATATTTTATCTTGTATATCCATTTGGAAGATACCAAATCTTTTTTCTTTGATCTGGGAACTATTTCCCATACATAATTATTTATAATGGATTGGTATTCTACTGTCATGGCATCCAACCATTATTTCTTTTGAATGGATTCTTCAAAGAAAGTAGGTTATTTTTCTATGAGATCATGCATCAAAGACATATAACTGGATAATGACTTAGGTTTCTTGCTTTGTCTCATGGTTCCTTCTAGGGAACCATACTTCTCTCCATCTTGAATAATATCCCTTTCCCAATTCATCTTTCTCTTATGAGAGATCGTCATCTGGGGAGGTTCTTGACCTTTTATCATATCATGATCTTTTGTAATCTCATCATCATGTGTAATTGTAACTTCCTTCATTGGTTCTACAACTCTGGGAGCTACAGGTTCTTCTGCATATACTTCTTCAAGATGGAATCTTCTTTATTTCTTGAGTATTGCATCTTCATCAAAGGTTACATCTTCATTGATCCCAATGTGATGGTAACCTGGTATGTAAATTTTGAAGGCCTTAAAGACCTCACAATATCCAACAAATATTCCATTCTTTCCTGAAGGATCCAACTTGGTTCTCCTTTCTTTCAGAATGTGTACAAACATTAGACAACCAAATATCTTGAGATGGCTTACTTCTGGCTTCTTTTCGGAGAACATTTCTTCAAGGGTTTTGAATCCAAGTGCACTATGGGATAATCTATTTTGGACATAAATTGTTGTTCTTTTTGCTTCATCCCGTAAGTGAATTGGAAGATCTTGATCATGGATCATAGTCTTCATTGCTACCATTATTTTTCTATTATTTCTTTATGCTACAGCATTTTGTTGAGGATTATAGGGAGTGGTGAGCTCCCTCTTAATAAAGAATCTTTGCAAAATCTTACAATTTATCTTGAGGTGTATTCTCATCCATTATCTGACCTGAGTATAGTGATTTTTATTTCAGTGATATTTTCTATCAAGGCTTTGAACTCCTTGAATTTTTCAAATATTTCATCTTTTGATTTCAAGAAATAAACCTAAGTCTTGTGAGAATAATCATCAATAAATGACACATAGTATACATACCCACTAAGAGAGGTTGATGGAATTGGACCGTATACATCTGAGTGGATGAGCTCCAAGATTCCTTCTTCTTTATTGTCGCTCTTTGGGAAAGGATTCTTTATTTTATTTCCTTGTGCACATCCCTTGCACACACCTTCATGATCAACTTTGAATTCTGGTAGACCTGTAACTACCTTGCTTACATATGGGAAGGATTTGTAGTTTATGTGAGCCATTATTCTATGCCAAAGTTCACATGGACTCTCAGTGGGGTGAGTCAAGTTTTCATCTTGGTGACCTTTTAATTTATACAAGCCACCTTATTTTATTTCAATGACAATTGCATCTTGTATGGTTTTTCCTTTAGGCCACATAAGAACTTCACCGTCTATGAATGCAACCCTGAAACATTTCTTATATAAAGATGAGATAGAAAGTAAGTTCTTTTTCAAAACCTGGTACATATAGTACATCCTTCATTCTCATCTAGGTCCCTAAATCAAGTTTGTAGATGGATTCTCCCACTCCTTTGATAGGGTACTAGTAATCATCTCCGAGTGTAACTTTCTAGGGAAAGTTGTTTTCTGTAAGGATAGAGATAATGTCTCTCTAAACTATCATGTGGTTATAGGAACCACTACCTATGATCCAAGTATCTTCTCCAAGTATCACGGATCCTAAGAGGGTGTAAAATAAAACATAATCTGCAATCTCTTATTTAGTCAACTTCTTGGGTGGCTCATCATCTTCAACTGCATGGAAATGATGCCTTTTGTTATTTCTCTTATAGTATTCTTCCCTTTTGGTAGGAAAATTCTTAGCAATATGTCCCATATTATCACAATCATAAAATTTATAAGAGGAGAAATATGTTTCTCTTCTTTGACCTTTCTGATATTTCTGGAATCTCCTTGGAGGGTGAGATTGTTTATGGAAGTGGGTGAATCTATTTGGGGAGTAAGACTCCTTATGGATATGGGTCTCCTTTTTGAAATGAGAGATTTTCTTTCCTCCTTTAGCATGAGAAGCTAGGGCTTGGTCTTCATCCCTTAAAAGTATTGCTTCTTGGTTAGCTACTCTTGCTTCTTCTTGAACAAATTCTTCCCACAAACTGTTAAATTGGAGTTTCTCATTTCTTGCATAGATGGTTTGGGTGAAGGCATCCCAAGGTCTTGTGAGACCATTAAGAGTGGTAATGATGGGTTCATATTCATCCAGATTATATCCAATTTCTTCTAACTGTTCTTTGAAATGAGTAACCCTATATAAATAGTATTGAATTGCTTCTCCTTTCTGGATATTTGTATTCTTGAGTTGGGTTCTCAAGTTCATCTTTTGGTTGATGTTATTTCCTTCATACATTCTGGTTAGGGAATCAAACATATATTTTGGATTATTCTTAGAATACAATTGAAAGATCAAGTGATATTTAATAGAGTCTGCAATAATCCTTTTGGCCCTAACCATATCTTTCTTGAACTTTTCTTTGGTTGCATCTTCTTTAGGTTCTAATACATATTCCTTTATGAATTTTTCCAGGTCATTCTCTTCAAGAATGAGTGAAATCCTATACTTCCAAGAATGAAATGTTTCCACACCTTCTAACTTTTCAAAAGATTGGTGCTTGAAAACATCTTGACCTGGATCTAGGAAAATGATGCAGGAGCATCCTGCTTCCAAATTCTTGTACAATTTCCTAGACTAGGAGGTCTTATGTTTTCAAGGGAGTTGGTTCCTAAAGTATTGATTATTTTTAATTATGTATGTTTTGAGTGCTTTGAGTGAGGAATGTATGTGTGAGGATATAATTGTAATTTTTCTTGAATATGTGAGAACTTGGGTGATATTGGACTTGTGAAGATCTCATGAGGATCTTAGGGATTAGGAGATCCTAGAACAGGGATTTGGTTGAGTGAAAAGTGGATTAGAGAGGATCCTTAGGAATCTGTTGAGGATTTGTTGGATCTTAAACTTAAACATTTTAGAATCCCTTTTTTATATTATTGTAATCCTTAGAGGCATTGGTTGTGGCCAATGGAATGTTAATTAGGCCAAAAGGTAGAAAATAGGAAAATAGAGAGTAATTTGAAAAAAGAGGAGTAATTTTTTAGTGTTTCAAGTCGATAAGGCATTTAGAGCCTTATGTAACTTATGTACAGTTCATTGAGATAATATAATAGAAGAAAGCTTTGTTTCGAGCTTAACCTGAAGAAGTATTTGTTGATGATGTATGGTGGTGTGTGAAGTATCTATGAGAACTAAATGTATCTCTGTCTCAGAATTAAGGAACCTGCATATAGCTGCAATTGTGATTATAAGTGCATATTGTCATAAAAGTGCACAAAAGAGTTGTAGGGCCAAGAATGAGGGCATTGTAGAGGAGATATGGCACAACTCCTTGTTCCAAACGAGATCAGCAGAGAACATTTTTTCTATGATCATCGATCATGAGAAGGATCGATGATCCTACAGAGAAATGAAGGAGGAAGGTTTCATGATCACAGGTTGAATACTCACCAATTGTTAGATCGAAATCGTGCAGGGAATATTGAGAAGTCATTATATCATCTAGATAATATTGTTCTAGACCATTGGATTGTGTGAAAGGAGTAGTTTGATACCCAATGAAAAACAATCGTCATATCTAAGTAAGGCAGAGGAGGACCGCCGGGTCAACGACAGATTAATTCATGACCATCGGATCATACTGGAGACACATCTACGATGGAAATACATTGCAGATATCAGAGGACGAGTTAACGTCAATGCCACTTCAAGTTTTGCAATAGCATTGGACAGTTGATCTTCGATGCTTGGAAAATCAACAACTCACATCAACCCCTCCACCAATGATCAGTTTAAATTGCACAGATCGGGAGGAGAATTAACATCTTCACAAGTTGTGGTTCCACAATCATCCATATTCATCGATCACCACACCAATTAAAATCATGATCATCGATCTTGGAGAGGATTGGTTAGCATCAAGGAAATAGGGTCAAGGTCATAGCTCTCAGTCACATGCAAAGAAGACAAATGATTTCATTTAGTTGTGTATACATAGTGTAGAACCTCTATATTAGACTGTGATCATGGGTTTAGTGACAACAGATGAAGGAAAAGGTTTAGTGCCAATAGATGAGGATAACGGAGTTTAGTACTATGTGGTTGAGTTGAAGGTCATATGAATTCGGACTAAAGCAAATAAAATCATGACATAGAGAAATGATTTGATCTTTTTAGCGATCGAACAGAGTAAGGAAAGATCATATCGATCCTAGGACACCCCTTTGTGGGTTTCGAGCACTCAGAGCTGAAATTAGAGTGATTAATTGTGGGATAGGCCAGTGAATTTGGATCTTCAAGGGGATTCATATCTGACTTGCATCAGTTTGGTATTAGAGCAAGGAATTCTCTTTAATATAGAACATAATTTCATAGTTACAGAGACAGAATGTGAAGGTGGAGTTCAAATTGGAAATATGAAAAGAAGATAATATGCATAGGATAATGCATAAGGAGGTCAAGGATATTCTACACAAAGAAATTCAGATTTAGGGAAATGTGATAGAATAAGGAAGAGACAAAGAAAAGTCCATTCAAGTGCAGATGGATGGTGGGACAATATCATGTGGAGATCTTGAAGGCTGCTATGCTATGTTTTATTTTAACTCTAGTTTTAAGATTTGTTTGCAGATTGTAGGTAACACACAAAGAGGGTGATAAAAACATATAGCTAAGAGGTTGTGACAGAAGAAGAGTTGTGTTATTAAAGAGGGAGAGAATGTGAGCTCTTAAGTAGTGGCATAACCTTGAATATTCCAGCTGAAGGTTGGATAAGGATGAAAGTTACATGTTCTCAAAGAAAAGTGGAGTACTGCAGAATCCAAAGAAGAGCAAAGGAGTTGCTTAGAAGGTGGTTTCAGAGGTAGAGAACCAAAGGATACCAAGAGGTTAGGCTTAGAGGGAAGATTGAATTGGTATGAATACTTGTCAAGAGAAGGCTTAGAGTCAGTCCATGGGTCAACATATGGAGTTCACAAAGGAGGGGAGGACAATGATCACTGAAGGTCAATGAAAAGGTTCAGAGGAAAGCCACGGTAGAAATAAATATGCAAAGGTAAAGGGCATGGAGAATATGTGTCAAGAAGAGTTTGATAGAGAGATTACTGAGATAAAAGGTAAAATTAGTTACATGATAAACATTCTACAAGAGGAAAATATGAAAGAGAACTAGAGACATGGATGGACTATGAAGAAGAAAGTCTAGTGGCCATTGATGCAGTTATATGAGGAGAATATTTGGAAAATATTGCAAGAAATGAAGCAGAGGATGAATGCTTTGATGCAGAAGGAGAAACTCATAGAACTTGAGTTCCAGAGAAGGCCATTGACAACATTGGAAGAAGTTCACTATTGTTAACCAGAGTAAGGAGACATCCTTGGAGAGGATGATATGGAAAGGAGACTAGTTGACAGTCTCATGATCTCTTGGAAGAGCTCAAATCATCATGATGAAGATATGTTGACATAGGAATCAGGAGAGGTTGAAGGCCTTAATATTTTAAATTATGATGATTTGTGTATGATTGCAGGTAAATCATGTGATATACAATCACTTGAATCTATCATGAAGATGGAGGAAGTAAAGGAAATGTATAAAGACATTTTGGAACAGAAAGATCATAATTGCATTCTGATGGAGAATGAGGCTATGTTATCTCATGAAGATATCCAAGGGAGAACACATACAAATTTGGATGATTAAAGGACTGAAAGACAATCAAAAGGATTTGTTGTTGGAGGTGGAAAATAATTGGCTCATGGAGATAGCCAATAGGAAGCTGAAGAAAATAATTCTGATGAAATGTTTGTCAAGTGGAATGAAGAGATAGATTTGTTGGAGAGATTGTTGATAGAACATGAATCATAAAGAGGAGGAAGTACAACCAAAGAAATGACATGTTCACATATTTCTAGCAATGAAAGAGAAATTCTTATGGCATGTAAAGAAAGAGAGCTAAGTTTTAATTTTAATTTTGATCTGGAAATTGCAGGAAGACAAGTGGAATATGGACATGACATGGGAGTAGAACCTATACTATTTCCTAAGGAAGAAGTTAGTCCTCAAGTGTTGAATATTGGGGAAGAATCAAATTTTCTAGAAAAATGGATGACTAAAGATGAAGACTGTAGAGAATATGCAGACCTAATTCAAATAGAAGAGAAAATGATTGTGTCAATTAGAGGTAACCCAGAAGAAGGAAATTAGAGAAAGAATCATGAAGATATAATTTAGGACATGATGTATAAATTTGTGGACAACAACAACAACATAATTCAGCGCATCAACAAATGGCAGATTATGTGTTAGCCAAAGGATAAGTTAGACATAGAGGTTAAGATGATATGGAATATGATGAGGAAGGTGTCTCAGAAAAAGGAGACAACATCAAGGAAGGAAATAAGAAGTAGAAGACAAGTAAAAAGGGTATATTGTGAAAGAAAAGACAATGGGGAATTACAAAATAAAGTATGGAAGCCAAGAGAAGTGAAAACAACAAAAAAGAAGCAACAGAATAGAGAAGCAGATGGAGCAAGTGCTAGCATTCAGTGCAAAGTTTGGGACCCTAGAGGGTTTTCATCGACATGTGAAACAAATGATCATGACATCATGAATGTTTTCAACCTTGGGAATCTAATGAAGGAGCATCCTGCTTCCAAATTCTTATACAATTTCCTAGACTAGGTCTTTCATTTTCAAGGGAGTTGATTCCCAAAGTCTTGATTATTTGTAATTATGTATGTTTTGAGTGGTTTGAGTAAGGAATGTGTGTGTGAGGATATAATTGTAATTTTTCTTGAATATGTGATAAATTGGGTGATATTGGGCTTGTGAAGATCTCATGAGGATCTTATGGATTAGGAGATCCTAGAATATGGATTTGGTTGAGTGAAAAGTGGATCAGAGAGGATCATTAGGAATTTGTTGAGGATTTGTTGGATCTTAACCTTAAACAGATCATAATCCATTTTGTATATTATTGTAAGACTTAGATGAATTGGGGGTGGCCAATGGAATGCTAATTAGGCCAAAAGGTATAAAATAGGCCAACATAGACTAATTAGAATAGAGAGGAGGAATCATTGAGTGTTTCACGTCGAGAAGGCATTTAGAGACTTATGTAACTTATGTACAGTTTATTGAGATATTATAATAACATAAAGATTTGTTTCGAGCTTAACTTGAAAAAGTCTATGTTCATGATGTATGTTGGTGTGTGAAGTCTTTGTGAGAATTAGATGTATCTATCTCTCAAAATTAAGAAACCTGTATATAGTTGAGATTGTGATTACATGTGTAGATTGTCATAACAATGTGCAGAAGAGTTGCAGTGCCGAGAATGAGGGAGTTTCAGAGGAGATACAGAAAAACTCCATTCTACAAATGTGATCATTAGAGAATGTTCTTCATGTTATCATCGATCACAATAAGGATCAATGATCCTACAAATAAATGGAGGAAGGTTTCACGATCACAGGTTGAAGACTTAGTGACCGTTAGATCATTCCACTGACAAATAATAATCGTTAGATCACAATCATCCAAGGAATACTAAACAGTCATTAGATAATTTAGCTAAGATCATTTAAGACCTTTGGATTGCATGAAAGGAGTAGTTTGATACCCAATGAATAGAAGCCATCATATCTGAGCAAGGTAGAGGAGGATCGTCGGGTCAACGATAAATTAAGTCATGACCATTGGATCATGCTGGAGATATATCTATGGTGGGAATCCATTGCGAATATTGGAGGATGAGTTAACTTCAATGACGCTTCAAGTTACACAATAGCATTGGACCATCGATCTTCGATGCTTGGAAAATCAACGACTCACATCAACCCCTCCACCAACTAGCAGTTTCCATTGCAGAGATCTGGAGGAGAATTAACATCCACACAAGATTTGGTTTCGCAATCGTCCATAGTCATTGATGTCCATAAAAATTAAAATCATGACCATCAATCTTGGATATGTGTGGCTAACATCTAGGGAATAGAGACAAGGTCATAGATCTTGGACACATGCAAAGAAGACATAGGATTTCAACTAGTTGTGTAGACATAGTGTAGTGCATCTGTATTAGAATCTGGTCATGGGTTTATCACTAACAAATGAAGGAAAAGTTTTAGCTCCAACAGATGAGGATAACATAGTTTAGTACTATGTGGTTGAGTTGAAGGTCACAGGGATCGGGACTGAAGCGAATGAAATCATGACAGAGCGAAAGGATTTGATCCTGTTAGTGATCGAATGGATTAAGGAAAGAGAAGATCTATTGTAGGACACCCCTTTGTGTATTTCGAGTTCTCATAGGTGAAATTAGAGTTCTTAAATATGGGATAGGCCAACATATTTGGATCTTTAAGGGCATTCATATCTGACTTGCATCAAAAAATGACCAAAAAATGAAAGTGCTCAAAAATTGATTATAAACTTACCAGGAGATGCATTGGACTAAGGTGAGTAGGCTGGAGCAGTCTATTTTCAGAAAATCTAAATTTTACCCCTTGAAATTGGACCTGCGCAAATTTGGACTGGTACTTCTAGTACTGGTTCTAGTTTTGGTTTCTTGGTTTTCTGGTACCAGTCAAAACTAGGGTTTCACTTTCTGGAGGCTCTGTCCACTAAAAAGGTGTGCACAAGCTTCCAAGTGATGCACTAGGATAGGGCTCACTTTCCTAGGTGGTTTTTAGGAAAACATTCCCTTCCAATAAAAATCCCTAATTTTCTTGTACAACAACAGTGACGTTTTTGGTTACCTAGTGAAAGGTTCCCTATTCAGTTAATCTCTGATACCATATTAAATTTAGAGATGCTATTAAGTTCTTTTAAATTTATTGGACAATAATAGCATAAGTAGGATCACTAAAAGAAACACAATCACAAGGTACACAACATTTTATCCTGGGAAACTCTCAGGGGGAGAAAACCTAGAAAAAAAATTACTCGATAATAGATTGCAAATACAATGCCAAGACTAAAGACAAAACCACCAAAAATAACCCAAGACTGACCATGCACCTTTCTCTCCTTCTTCTTCCAACTGTAGCTACCTCCAAAACTTGCGCACTAGATGAGTGATTGAGTGAGTGGGTGAATGAGGCACCATCTTCTCTTATTTATACTGGATAAGGGGAACTAGGGTTATGTATTTTCACCAAGAAGGATCGACTTCACCCAATAGTGGTTAAAACCACTTTAATAATCCATAAGGGGAGAATTCTCAAATAACACCATTTAAATATGGTTTGACCAATCCGCAAAAGGGGAATTGGTCATACATAAGTCCTAACATGATTAATCCACAAAAGGGGATTGATCTATATAATAATAACTCAATTTTAATTAGAATATTATTTTCAGTTACAATATTTTAACAGCTATGTTATTGACAATATCTATAAGATCACTGGAAACAGGGAGGATTATATCAATATCACCACAGATGGAGAGCTGATTTAGAGAATTGTGACATTTGATGACATGGATTCAGAAGTTTCCTTCAAAACATGGTAGCATAATATGTATGATATCTCCACCCATATATGTGTGTGGATCACTAAATAAGTACATTGGATTGGTTCTGAAATATCTGATGCACCATGCTTTGATGGGACACAGTCGGTAGAGGTCTTCATAATACAAATGGAGAATATTTTTATGGAGGATCGAAAAGTGTAGGCCATGGTTGTTGTGGTAGAAGGAGCACATTTGAACTAGTGAGGGACACACCATGTGAACATAATGGTCTAGGCACA
>JZKD02S0174853.1:8626-22999 GCA_000966675.3 Picea glauca | reverse complement strand
ATATCTCTAATATAGTGGTACCTGATCTCGATATGCTTAGACTTGTCATGGAACAATGGGCTCTCTGTCAACTTCACATAAATTTGGTTGTCACACCAGATACAAGTTGCATCTAACTCGAGATCAAACAATCCTGCAAGCAACTTCCAAAGTCACATTTCTTCACTGCTAGCTGAACACGCTGCTATATACTCTTCCTCAGTCGTACCGAGTGCCACACTAGTCTACTTCCTATTGAACCATGAGATCATAACTGATCCTATAATTAAGAAACATCTAGATGTACTCTTCCGGTCTGCAACATTACCGACCCAATCTGAATCATTAAATCCTTATAGGCTTATCTCACGATATGAAGCATATTTGAGTCCATAATCAATTGTACCCTTCAGGTACCTCATCACATGCTTTTCTGCAATCAAGTGAACACTTATCAGCTCCACCATATACTGACTCAATGTGTTCATGGAAAAACATATATCTGGCCTTGTGTTCGTTAAGTACATCATTGAACCAATCATCTGTCTATACACGGTGACATCCACTGTTTTTGAAGATGTATCACTCAATAAATTCAGATTTGATACCATCAGTGTAGGCATGGACTTACAATCCATCATTCAAAATCTCTTCAGAATCTCAACAAAATAGTTTCCTTGATTAAGGAAAATCTCACTCTGTCTCTGCCATACATCTAGACCAAAAAAATAATGCATCATGCCTAGGTATTTCATCTCGAACTCTACAACAAGCATCCTCTCACTCTCAATGATGAGCTTCTCGTTTCCTATTAGAAACAGGTCATCCACATACAACAATAATATCACTGGTCCACCTTCCACAACCTTAAAGTACAGGTTATAATATTCTTTACTCTTGGTAAATACCAAGCTCATTAGGAAGCTGTCAATTCTACCGTACCATGCTTTGGGTGCTTGTTTCAATCTATACAAGGACTTCTTCAATATGCACACATGTGTCTGACTATCATGTGTCTTGAAACCTTGTGGCTTCTCCACATACACTTCCTCTTCTATTACACCATTTATAAAAATTGTCTTCACTTCCACCTGGTGTACCCTCCACTTCATCACTGCAACTATCACAAGTATAGCTATAATCGAAGTGTATCTTGCCACATGAGCAAATGTCTCTTCATAATCTACTCCTTCTTTCTGGGAGAAACCACGTGCCACGAACTTTGCCTTGTACTTCTCAATACTTCCATCTACTAAATGATTCATTTTGTAAATCCATGGAACTTACAAATGTCTTCTCTTTCAGTCTTAGAACCAAATCCCAAACATCATTCTTTACAATGGATTGGTACTCTTCAACCATGGCATCCTTCCATTCTTTCTTTTCTGCAACCTCTTCATAATTGGTAGGATCAACATCAATAATGTCACTCAACAATGCCATGTAACTAGAGTATGGTCGTTGTCTCTTGCTTTCTATAAAGGATCCATCTGGAGCACCATATTTATCTACATATTGAATAATTTTTCGAGCCCAAGATGATCTTCTCTTCTTAGTATTCATCTCTCGAGATGAATCTATAGGTTTCTGTGATTATTCCCTATCACGATCTTCTAGTACAATATCATCACCTGCATCTATATCTGTAACTCTGGGAGCTTCAAGCTCCTCATCATGGATCTCATTTGTATGAGTCTGCCTTGATCTACTAATGCTACATCCTCATTGAAGGTGAAACCTATGTTAGTCTCAATATGTTGGTGACCAGGGATGTAAAATATTTATGCCTTCGATGTCTCACTGTATCCAAAAAATATACCCTTCTTTCCTGAAGGGGCCAACTTCGGTCTCTTGTACTTGGGGACATGTACATACACTGGACAACCAAATATCCTCAAGTGGCTGACCTCTAGCTTTTCACGTGTAAACATTTCTTTCGGTGTCTTGTTCCCAAGTACACGGTGGGGAATTCTATTCTACACATATACTACAATCCTGGATGCTTCTTCCCGCATATGCATCAATAAGTCTTGATCATTAATCATGGCCTTCACTGCTTCCATAATTGTATGGTTCTTTCTTTCTGACACACCATTGTGTTGAGGATTGTAGGGAGCAGAGATCTCCCTCTTAATCCCAACTTCAATTCATAATTCCTTGAATCCATCGAATGTGAATTATCCTCCATTATCTAACCTTAATATCTTTATCTTTTTCTCAGATAGGTTTTCAACAAGTGCCTTGAATTCTTTAAACTTGTTTAATACTTCACTCTTAGCTTTCAAAAAATAAATCCAAGTTTTACGTGAGAAATCATCAATAAATGAAACATAGTATACATTCCTGCTAAGTGAAGTGGATGACATTAGTACACACGCCTGAATGTATAATGTCCAAGACTCCTTTGGATTTTATATCACTGCTTAGAAATTATTTCTTCATGTGCTTTCCATGTGCACATCCCTTGCATATGCCTTCATGATTTATGTTATGATCCAAAGGGGGCATATATATGGCTAAATGTATATGATATGACCCCGACGGAGGGAATATATGGGCCTAAATGTACATGTAATGTGTAAATACATATTTAATAGGGTCGACCTAGTTATAAACGAGCCTCATGTGCACGTGTGTGTGTGTGTGTCTATATATATATATATATATATATATATATATATATATAAGAGATCATGTATTCATTAGTGGAGGAGGGGAATTGGGAAGTATGAATGGTATTTGGTTATTTGGATGGGGTTCCCCTATTCTTTAAGGATTTATTGTATAACTTATCCATATTGGAGTTGTGCTCCACGTTGACATTTTGTACATGGTTTGTACTTATTTTATTTTATGATATTTTGAGCATTTGAATCATTACACAAGATGAGAAATGTAGGGTATCATGTGATCCTTTACAGAGTCCACTATGATACTCATAGCCTTAATGTCATTATACTTGAACTTATCCATTTTTGCAATGTTCTGAGGTTCCTTCTCTTTTCCTACTTCAAAATGTGGTTCAATGATATTGCCTTTCACAATATATAGGAATATATTCTTGGAAAGGATGAGGTCAATCCTTGTCTTCCATCCTCTAAAGTTTAAAGCCCCTTCTAACTTGTTTTCTAACTTCATAGAGTAAGTCATGACTGGTTTGACTTGCTCAACCTGTGACTTTGAACAAAAAATCAAACTCGATGCCTTGGCTTGTTGAGAGTACCAGGAGGTGTTCTTGGATAGGGTGCACTAGGCTATCTAGAAATTAGGTCAAACACTTCAATTAAGGTGCCTCAACAAGAGGGTTATGGTTTTATTGCTGCAACAAAACTCTAACTGCAACTGCAACTACAACTGAGTAAATCCTCCTAATATACCTTCCAATGGTTAAATTGTCTGAATATAGTGTGGGCCCATAACCTGTTAAAATAATAGGTGTGCTCATTTCACCATAGACAATATCACTATATTGTCACCCAACCATAGGCACAAAGTCCACCCCTGAGCACCTTAACCTTGACAGAAAAAATAATTCTAGAAGAAATCACTAGAACCAATAGCGAACCAAGGTAGCGTACCTCTCTCCAAATCTAGCATACCAAGCAGAAATTCTAAACCATAACCAAAGACCAAGTCACCACTGCAATAGCTACAACTCTCCACCAATCATGCGCACCACTAGTCCTTATACAGTTTTGAGAGTGAGTGAGTGAAAATGAGCTCAAGATCCCTCTATTTATTTTCCTCCAAGTGACCTAATTGGGTTGACTTCTTCTTTTGGAGGCTAATAACTTAATATAAGTTGTTCTCTTGAGACGACTTGTCTTCTAGGGTTATTAACCAACCGTTTAGGGTTTCTCTTGCTTCTCAGAATATTCTAGTCTCGTCAAAGGTTACATGTAGAGGTTAATACCTCCTGCAACTACCATAATATCAACACTTCTAGGTACATGGCAGGTTACAAGGATTCCTTCTCATAATTAGTTTAGAAATATTCACCTCACAAGGTGAAGCTCGATGATGACTATCAATATCCCATCAAAGGAATATGAGAAGCATATTACAAATTAGATTCTTCAAAACCTATGAAGATGAAGGATGCTTTATATGTACCTGGTTTGAATAAGAATCTCCTCTCCATCTCAACTTTGGATGAGAAAGGATTCAGAGTTGATTTCATTGATGGTGAAGTCCTCATGTGGCCAAGAGGAAAATATATTGATGATGTTGTAGTGATTGGTGTCCAATAAGGAGGCCTATACAAGTTAAAGGGAAATTCAGTTTCAAAATTTTTACACACTATAATGAATACAAGTGAACTATGGCATAGTATATTTTCTCACATACATTACAAATCCCTACCGATCATGAGGAAGATGGTGACTGGTTTTCTAGAAATCAAAGTAGATTGTTATGACCCAAGGGGGGCATATATATGGCTAAATGTATATGATATGACCCCAAGTTGGGGGGGATTTATGGGCCTAGATGTACATGTAATGTGTAAATACATATGTAATAGGTCCGGCCTAGTGATAAAGGGGCCTCATGTGCAAGTGTGAATAGATATATATAAGAGATAATGTATTCATTATTGGAGGAGGGGAATTGGGAAGTATGAATGGTATTTGGTTATTTGGAGGGGGTTCCCCTATTCTTTAACGCGTTATTGCGTAAATTATATATATTGGAGTTGTGTTCCATGCTGAAATTATGTACATGGTGTGTACTTCTTTTATTTTATGACATTTTGAGCATTTGGATCATTACATTTGGTATCAAAGCACTAATCATAGGGTTTTTCTCTTGAAGATAGACATTTTTTCATTTTCCCTATAACTTTTTGTTGGAGCATTTTCAGAAGGTGAAACCTATAGAATATTCAGAATATTTATCAGAGTACCTTTGGTACTAATTTCATCTTCTGGGTCATTGTATGTTCGGGGATACACTCTGTGGAAGATAGGGTATCTGACTAGTCCTATTGACTAGTCTCAAATAGGTGTTTCGGGTAAAACATGAATAACTTCTTCCTAGAGTATCCAAATTGAGCGAAACTAGTTGCATTGGATAGTGGAAAGCATGTATTATTTTTGGTACAAGTTTTAGAATTTATATCAATTATTTTTCACGGGAAACACTATACAAGTGTAATATCCTGGAAATGCCAAAAATAAACAAGGTGTGGGGAAGTTACCATAACTTCCACTTGGCACATCCAATTTTGGTCAGACCTATGGCATTGCAGAGAAGAAATTTCAGAGTACTATAGGTCACAATTTTAGACCGAGAGGAGATGAAATTGTAGAGATACATCATAAGTAAGGTCGGCCAGGAAGATAGACTCCAAATCATGGTCTCAAAGGTATGTTCACTTAAAACTATCATAACTTTTGATTGGAATGTTCGATTGAGATGATTCAAAATCCATTGGAAAAATAACACATAGAAGAGAATAATGGAACAAGTATTAAAAATATTTGAGATATTTATCCTTAATGTATTGAGGTTGTGATTTGAGGGTTGGGATTAGACCTCAATTAAGAATAAATGGAAATACCTAAATTTACAGGAGATGAAGATAAATATGAAATCGATCCTATGGAATGGTCGAGGTTGGTAAAATAATATAATATGACTCCTTCGAAGGAAATAAATTATTTTTTTGATGAAGCTTGGAAGTGGTGGATGAGTGTCGATCAAAATACTATATGACACTGCACATGGGAAGAATTTGAAAATCTCTTCTCAGATAAATGGATTAGGGATACTAAAATGGAGGAATTGTACATAATTCAATATTAATTAAAAGAAGCAAAGGAAGATATTAAGAAGAAGGGTGAGGAGATATCTAAGATACTATCCCTTAATGAATCACTTATTAAGAAGGCTAAGAACTTAATGTAAGAAAGAATAGTAAATTAAAGTGGGAAAATGATGAATCAATGAAAGATTTGAAAAACAAAGATGAAGAGATGTGGAGATTATGAAACCATAATAAAAAACTATTGGATGAGGTCAAGATATTGAAAGAAGAAAAGAAGAATTGTCAAAATCAAGAAGAAAGAAGGATGTTGGATGAAGAATATACCAAAAGACTGGAAGATGAAATTTGCATGAAGGTTGAGGAATCCTTAAATAATGATGAGGTAAAATCATAAATACAAGCCATATAAAAATTTGTTAGAGGGGATCACATTGTAGCTTCAAAAGGAGAAATAATACAAGATTCTAGAAGGTCAACAAAAGATACTTGAAGAAGTTGAACTCCATATAGAGGATGTGCATGCCAAATATGATGGTATTATATCCAAGGCTAGAGTAATCAAGGACCAATGAAAGATGATTTAGGATGCCATTGTCTCCGAAAATAAGATAGATGAAATGCACATGAAGGGTGAAGAAAAACCGTCAAATGTGAAACCGTATCGACACCCTCATTACCAAGAAACATTTCAAGGATGACAAGAAGAATGATATCAACATTATGTAGGAAGAAGATGTGATACTTGTCAATATTCATGGAACAAGGAATCACCAAACTACTCTTCAACAAGCTATTATCAGAGACCAACAACCACTACAAATTAGAGAAGCTTCAACAAAAATACATGGAATCAAAGGAAAGAGAATTATGCAACAACTAGACACCAAAATTAAGATTGAAAAGAAATGATTTTGGATGGATAGATCATCACCAATGGAATTAAGAAACCGGGAACATAAGAAAATCATATTACTTGGTTTCATCACATGTGAATCCTTTAAATGCAAAGCTTTGAGGAAAAATATTTTTGAAGGAGGGTACTATGTTATGACCCAAGGGGGGCATATATATGGATAAATGTATATGAGATGACCCCAAGGGGGGGTATATATGGGCCTAAGTGTACATGTAATGTGTAAATACATATGTAATAGGGTCGACCTAGTGATAAAGGGGCCTCATGTGCAAATGTGAATATCTATATATAAGAGCTCATGTATTCATTATTGGAGGGGAATTGGGAAGTATGAATGGTATTTGGTTATTTGGAGGGGGTTACCCTATTATTTAAGGATTTATTGTGTAACTTATATACATTAGATTTTTTCTCCATGTTGACATTCTGTACATGGTGTGTACTTATTTTATTTTATGATATTTTGAGCATTTGGATCATTACACAACCCTTGGAAAGCATCTAGGCCGTGACCGATTTCTGAGGCTGAAAATCTAAATGTTGTGCTTGATGGAGGTAACTTAGTAGCCAAAACATATGATTTATCTACTCAAGGTGGAGGTTTTGGGATGCAATCACACATCAATCATATTTTGAATGGTTTTTGGGAAATATCGTCGATACTTCGTGGATATGCCCCCTTCATCCCTCATTATAACTAATTGTTCGTCCCTTCACTAGTTTCTCCTCAAGTGGGTTCTAGCCCCACTATCGAGATCTTTTTTTGAGGTCCAATGTTATTTGAGAGAAAGGAAATTATGTCAGATAGGAAACGTGTGCCATTTATTTGATTTTTATTACCCCACAAAGAGTTACAAAAAACCCAAACCACTTTTTACATTTTCTTGATGTATGATTTTCACCACTTGAAGCACATGCAATATTGTGAATACATTGTTTAAAGTAATTGGAAAGAAAGTTTTCCTATCATTCCTCACAAGTATTTACACAGACCCACTTCTAGGCTATAATTATAGAGGAACCACAATATCCCCGTCGTTCTAGATGCTTGAGAATTTACCCCCAATTTTGGGCGGTGTTCCTAATTTCACCGAGACATCAACATTACCATCACATACACCAGTTAGTGTTGCAATACTAGGCTCAGGATTACTAGGAGCCATTGTTCTTAGAACCAATATCCCAAGAAACTCACAAAAAATCCCTCCACCATAAGAAGGCAGAGCCCAAACTTTTTCACAAACTACAAGATCCCAAGGAACCACTTCCTCCCATAACATGGCAGGACCCACTCCTATCATGCCTTTTTTGGATTCACTCAATATCTCTGATCTAACCAAACTGAAAAATGATCCCATATTACACAACCCCACTTGGTCGAGTATGCCCACAAAACTAGCTTCAAACATCCCTAAGTTTGAAGGGAAAGTCAGAGAAGACCCCGCCAACCATGTCATGTCCTTCCAGTTGTGGTGTTCTTCTAATAGCATAATGGAAGATTCCATTCATCCATGGTTAGTTTAGAGAACCCTCACTGGTATAACAACCAAATGGTATGTGTAAGAGAAGTCTGGAGCCCACTCAACATTTGAATCATTAACCAAATAATTCCTATCATTTTTTCAACTCCCCATCCGTCATGATACTAGGTTTGAAATCTTGTCAGAATGCAAACAAAACGCCGCTACTCACATTTCAAACCATATTCACAAATGGCGTAGATGTCGCAACCTTTGTAAAGCGGACACCACCCCACAACAAATTCTAGATTGTTTCCTCCAATCGCTCGTTCCTACCCTTGCTAAATATGTGGCCCCAACCCTCCCTAAAACTAAAGATGAAACCATCACTAAGGTAAAATAGTTTGACCTCATCTACTCCCAACCAAGGATTTGACCCATGGGTGGTAGACTGTCTGATGTTCCATCATGAGGAGTCTGTATGGGGAATTCATCAGGAAGTATCAGGGTGATATGGGAAGGAGTGGTGGTGGGGTATGATGAGTTCTCGATGGACGAGGGGTATGGCATCTCTACTCCATCACCCGCATGCCTTGTGCACCCTTGCAAATAAATGTGCATAACCCTCATGCTAGGGCTACCCATAATTACAATCTTATTGACAATATCACTCAATCACCCACTGCCATATTAGTTATGGAAGTCCTTAAAACATGCCCTTCCCAATGAAAAGAATTAATTTCACAGTTGGGAGTAGTAGATACTGTTGTTCCAGAGTCTGTACTTAAGGCTTAGAAGTACAGTGTCTAGGCATCCAAAAATGAGTAAGGGGTAGAGAAGGAAGAAATGTCAACCTTTGGCAAGGGAAGCTAGGGTTGATTTCTAGGTTGTCGTTTAGCTTCCAACTGTTCCTGGATGTTTATATCCCTTTCAATCACTGCCCACGAACGTTCCAGTTCGACCCGGGTAGTGGCTGTTTTAAGAATAGTATCAAAAAGATTCAAGGCAATGTGTGTTTGATCTGATAGTCCAGGTTCAATATTAGGCTGTCTTGTCACAGGGACAGTCATAGAGGAACATAATAATAAGAAAATATAAATACTTTTTAGATGTTGTCTCGATTTCGGTTGTATAAAGGAGAGTTTATAGCTCCGATAGTGAAAACAGGGTGCGAACCAAAGGCCCTTTCCCGTAACTGAGTTATATTTTAATAAATGTGTTTGAGGTGTAAGAAAACATTAAGATGTCTATCATGTAAGGCTCCTATCAAGGGAGAATCTCACTTATAAACAGAAGAAGAAAAAGATAAAGAAATAACTTGATGAAGCATAAAATATATATAGAAATATAAAATGTTCACTGGTCTTATACCTGTTGATAGCTGGTACAGAGGAAAAACGGTAAACAATATAGAAAACTAAAATTTATTCACTATAGTAGAGGTTGTACTAAATTATAGCGAAACATTCATCAGATACATATATGAAATGAAATGAAATATGAAATATAAGGAAACAAACTCATAACAAAGTCGTGAAAGAATCGAGAATCTTTGGATTTTCTTTATATTAACTCTCGAGGGAGAAAAATCTCTATTATAATCGACACAAAAAAGGTCCAGCCCCTTTTTCTTCCTTCTATTGTATATTTATACAAATTTACATATGATGGAATCCCAATCATTCCAATATTTTTAGTTACAACGAGAAGGAGATCAATCATTTCATTTCTTTATCCTATGTCTTTATTTGGTACCAGAAGCCTGCCCTCTCGCATGCTTGGTACAAGTGACACATTTTTCCACCAGCCAAGATATCAACCTTGAAGGTTCTGCTTGACAATTGGCCTAAAAAATTTAACAATCTCTGACTAATTGCGGCAACCTTTCTTCCATCTGTCGGTCTAGGGTGTCAATAGCACACAATTGCACATTTGGTTTAATAACCCATTTATCTATTTGAACTATGTCTGCCAGAGTTACTTGTGAGACTTCGGCCAAATCTCTTTCTTCTTTCTCATTTATATCAAGTGAGAGTTTCACCATATTCATTTGGCTCATCGTCTCAACATTACTCTCGCTATCAATGCCTAACAAATTTCCATCTATAGAACCGAAAGCCTCTTCATAGGATTTCCTTACCTTCTTGGCTTGCAATTTGCCTTCTGATATGTTGTGTTCCCACTCTTTCAAAAAAATATTACCTCGAGTCTATTTCAAAATGGAAAACTTAGAATTTTTTTCCGATTCCCTGTTTGTTGTAGCTATTACGGCTTCTTGAAATGCAACCCAAGTTGCTCCAGTTTCTTTCTCTCTGACAGATAAGTTTTCTAATACTTGATTGATAAGCAGACAATTGTCCTGAATCGTCTCTACCTTGGCAAGTAAACTTCATTGGGCTGTAGAAAACCTGCTCCGAATCTCCATAGTCTGGGACTGGAATATACCGATATTTATAACTTGGCTTTCGACGAACTCTAATCTAACCTATAGCTACTCAATCAAGTCTCTTTGTTGGCCTACCTTTATTTGACTGGTCTGAGCTACCAACTCTGCTTGTTCGAGCTTAGCTTTGAGCAGTTCAATTTCCTTTTTATCGACCATCCTTGCTTGTTCTATTCCTGTGTTTTCCTGGTCTTTAGCAGCTTCTTCTGCTGTGGCTAGTTTAACTTCTAAGGTTTTCATGAGCTGATTTCTTCGCTTCAGCTGATTTTTCAAAACCCCGACTGAAAAATTGGTTTGCCGTAGCATACGCCCTTAATGTTCCGGCTATTTCTGTCACAAATTCTTCCTTCTTCATATCTTTCCCATCAGTCAACACCTTGAACTTCTTGGCCATTGATCCCTCTTCTTGATAGAATTCTCTTTTTACCACAACTTTTCTCTTTTTATCAAAAAAGAACTCATTTGGCGGAAGCTCTTCCATCCTTATAGGTCTCAATTCTTCATTGAAAATTCACCCTGCATCTATGTTCCCCTTAGTTGATTGTAAGGGAGTAATGGAGGTGATGGGATCTCTGATTTGCTTATTTGACTAGCCTGGAGTGGTAACTGGAGTCTGCTTTTTCGGTGGATCGGGAGTTTTTATTTTCGGTTTCAGACTCCTAGTTTGCTCCTCCCTGTCCTGGTGTTCTGAATCTTTTGAGCCTTCGGCTTCTTTTTGCTGCACCTCTACTGTTATTGGATTTTCACCCCATAATACTGGGGGAAGACAACTCCACCAATGTTCTTGGAATTTTAAAACATCATCCCTTTCTTCAGGAGCCAGGGCTTGTATCTGAGCCAAAACCTCAGCATAAGATCTCATGCCTCGTAAAATGTCATCCGAGGGAAAATTTTCATGCTCAAACCTTTTAAGCCCGCAATTGGCTAAGTGGTTACTTACGACCCTATGTGGATCGTGCTTCTTGAATTCAACATGAACCAATTTCAGGTCTTCCAGGGCTGTTGCCTTAGCTTTAGCATGCCGGAAATCTAACCAAGAATAGGAATGTAGATGAATAGGAAAAAGTGGCCATACCTTTTTAGAATATCCCTTGAGTTCCTTTCTTACACCACCAATTACGGTTTGCTTGGCAATCTCACGACAAGCCAGCCTATCGGGTATGAATAAAGGCAAGGCATTCGAAGGAATAGAAGCACTGAAAACCCTAAGATATGAAAATTCTTCTTCCACATACCAGTCGGCTATACTGCTCAGATTCACTGTGATATTGTCTGAGATCCTGGGTGGCTGGTGCCCGAAGATAGTGACATGCAATGGTACCATGACCTAGTTAAAGATTTCATACACAAAATCTAAGGCTTTGTCTTCCCATAGCTTTGAATGGTAGACATGGATGGGCTCAGCCTCTGATGGAGTCCAGCTCCAACTCATTAAGGGAAAAGGTGTCAGAAAACACACGTCATCCATGATATACGCAGACATAAAGAATGAAGCAATATTTCTTCTCTCCCTCTATGCTTGATACTCTGTAACTCGACTGGTCAAACTATCAGACAGTAGTTTATCCCAGTCGAAGGAACAACCTTCGATGACTGTGTGAATTAGAGGCACCCACTTAAGGAAAAATGTGTGGTGTCCTGTCTCCCATATAATCTGCAGGTCATCATAGCAATATATTTGAACTGTGGTTCCAGAGAAGCTATTGAATATATACCATTACTGTCTGCCCTGAACTTCGCAGGGTGTGAAACCAAATCTTTGATTAAACCAGACATAGTCTTGTTGTATTGCACACATTCCTTCTGTTTAAAATTCTCCAGGAATTCAGCATTGTAAACAATGTCCGACATGACTGGCAACTTGTACATAGCCTACAATTGTTTGGGTCTGAAAGTCCCAATGGTGACCCTCTTCTCATTGACGATAGTTTTGGTTGGTACATCTACATGGTCTAAAGCCCACCAGATCATATCGTAGTAAGGGAGTAGACGTGGCCTAGCCGCTACTTTATGCATTTGAGCCTAGACGACGATCTTATATTTGGTGATCAGGTCGTATTTTTCAATTTAACTGGAATCATCCGAAACATCTACCAATTCAGACTGTAGAACCTCAGAATTATATGACCAGGTCCTGATAGTGTCGACACTTCTAGGTGAAGTATCATAAACGTTGTATGCACCTTGTCCTAAAACCTCAACAGTGGCTTTAGAATCTTTTTGCAGAGCCATGGCGAGGGATTCTGCTTTAGCTCTCCTACGATAAAAATATGTATACATACATAAATTAGTTCTCTCGCGAAAAGTTGGCTCTGTGTAGAATAAAAATGAAATTTGAGACAAAAAATAAAAAATCCATGTCTTCGACTATTTAAAACTAGGTTGTCCTTAGGGACAGAATAGTCAAATCGTTCTTAAATATAAATTTAGCAATATAAACCAAATCCTTACTTGTCGATTCGCTTCATTTCCAATTAATGTCCTAGATTTTGACAATTTGTAATGCAAGTTGGCGCAAGGAAAGTTTAAAATTTCCTCGGAGACTGTGCATATTAATTTGTATTAAAACACTGGAAATGCTAGCTTAGATTGATTAATCATGCCTTTTTAAATGTTAATTAATATTTCGGCACTCGCCTCATCGGGAGATTTCGGTTTAACCCTTTGAACCTCTAAGACTCGAGATTGCGATAATTAGCTTTGGTTAATAAAAAATGTAACCATGATTAGGCATTTAATTAATTACGTTGTTATTTATATTGCGACTCGGAGCTTTGAAGGTATAGCTTCTGGGAGGCTCGTATGCTGAGTTGCGAAATCACAATGATATGATTTAATTAAATTGGAGGATAAAACCAAATTAAGTGTTTAATTAATTACGTTTCTATTTTTATCGCGACTCGGGGATTTGAAGGTGTGCTTTTGAGGGAAAAAATGCCGAGTTCCGAATTCCCAATTGAGCTTAACCATGGATAAACTTTTTACCTTTAACATTAACCTGGGTTACTAAAACAAGAATCTCGCGGTTTTGGCTATTGGGGTTACGACGGTAAGACTTTTGGAGCTAGAAAACACCGAGACACAAAATCCCGATGATGCTTAACTATGATTTAGAGTATTTTTACTCTTGGTAATGATCTGGGTACACTTTTTAAAACTAGTTCTCCGTTTCGACCCTCGGGACTTGTAAACGATGTGATCTATAACTCCCGACATGCGACATCCCGAGGTAAAAAGGAGAGACTCTTTTAAACGATAAAAAAAAAATAATCTTACGTTTAGAGTATGATAACCGTCGATGTTTGCGTGATGAGACTTCTGAGATTTTGGCAAAAATAAAGGAAAATATGAAAACCAACTTTCGACTTCAAGCATTAAGATATGAAATTTTAAACAGGCTAAAAAAAAACAAAGGCGACTCCAACTAGGGATCTTGTTTTCCTGCAAGACGTGAAGAACAGTAGACCACGTGCCTATATTGGGTAAATGGAGTCAATGGCTTTAATCCGGTGAAAATTTTCCTTAGAACAGGATACCGAAGGGGAAAGGGACTTCGTCCTTTACCTTTGAAAATATTTCAAAACTCAGATACTTTTTGCACTTAGTTGTAGTCCCTTTCACGACTTTCTCCTTCCCGTTACTGAGTTAGGTCTGCATTAAGATAATCAAAACAGTTCTAGGAGACCCAACAGATCTTGTGGTTATCGGCTTGCATCAAAAGAAGAAAATTATATGTTTTTAATCAGGAATCCTTGTCTGAACTTGGGATGTAGATAAGGTTTTAAAAAGAATTGGTTACCAGAGTAGA
>JZKD02S0174820.1:0-22999 GCA_000966675.3 Picea glauca | reverse complement strand
AGATAGCTTGGAACAATGGATCATGTATCATAACACATCCCACCAATGAGGCTCAATCTTCTAGAAATCCATCACTAAAGTAGCTCACCTCATTACAAACCACCTTTGTTGGAGTATAAGAGATGGACACATGTAAAATTGGGTCTTAATAGATGGGTATAAGAGGATATTGAATACAACATGCCCTCACAACTTCTATATACCCTTAGAAACATAGATCTCAACACACTAAATCAAGTTACCCCTAATATAGGCACAAACCTATAGACTTGGCACACAACCTAGGATCTAGGTCTAATGGGGATTGGAAAACAACAATAGAAAGAGTTCACATTTCAATTTATTAGAGTAGGAATAAAACTTAGATGGGAAGAATAATCCTTAATATGGGGAGAAAATCTAACATTGGGATGGTGTAGTGTCAAAATTGGATATAAATATTTGTTCCCTCCATGCCCTGCTAACACTTGCCATTGGTGGTGAACCAAATTGTGGAAAATTTAATATCCTCCCAAAACTATATTATTTGCATGACTATCCATAAAAAGGATTTTCCCCCACTTGGGACATACTTAAAATAAAAGGATGGCAAGGGCCTAGTGTGTGTCTCCTACATGAGTAATACGAAGAATCCATATCACAACTATTAGTACATTTCCACTTCACCAAGGAAATCTAGGTTGTCTCTTGTGGGTTAGTTCTTTCCCTCAGAGCTAGATAGGTGACAACACAAACTCAACCCTACTCCATTGGATCAAAAACTCATAAAATGTAGATAAAGGACTAGCCATGTAGGTAATGTGGTGATCAATATGGATTGCTAGAAATTAATGCATTTTCCACAATAAAGTTGCAATCCCATAGAGGATATTTTATAAATTAAAAGAACACATACACCAATCTATTGCTCCCAGGCCTCCAAAGCCCCTAAGACTCCTCATACACCTAGAATATGACCCATATCATGCAAGGGGACACTTGGATGGATCCTCTCAAGACAACCTAGGTCACAATGGTTTAGGAGGATAGCTACTTCTACCTAAGACAGATAAAATATTTTTCAAACTAGGTATAGGATGGGCCACCAACAACAAAGCATAACTACTAGCAGCCAACACACTATTTGATTTGGATTGGGATTTTGGTATAAGAGTTTTGGATATATATGGTTATTGAAAAGTCATCATAGGTTGGAAACATAGGTCATCACAAGTAACAACTATAATGCATCAAGAAAAATGTGGGAGAAGTCGAGGACGAGAGTGCAAGGCATCACAAAATCTCCTTCACTCATATTTATATAGAGTTGAACATAGAAGTGGAAAAACTAGAAAAATATGCACCACACATGGACCTAGGTTACTACAAGTAGAGTATACATTAGAGAGTGTCTCCACATCACAATCCATACAACTTTTTTGATCATATGGAAGATGAGGTGAAACATGTTGGTTATCGATCCATCCATATTTGATTCTTATTGATGTTAATCCTTGATTGTTTGAGGTTGTGTAGTTTCTTTTCTTTTGATTCCATGCATTGTTGTAGCTTATTCAATTTGTCATAGTTTTTGGTCTTTGAGAATATCTTGTTACATAATGGTTCCTCAATGCCACATTCTATGAACATATTTGACTCTATCATTTACTTCCTTGTTTGTGTAAATGTGTACTTTCCTATATTTCTTGGCACTTTCTTGATATTAAGGGTGCAATGAGGACATTGATAAGGTCCACTTTTGATGGTTTTCCTTCATTTTCCATAGCCTTAGTTGCTTCACATTTCATCTTTGATTCCACATCTTGTAGAATTCTTTTCACATTCTTAACATCATTAAGAAGGTATTTGTCTTCATATATGATCTTTGATCCGAGTCTTATAAATTCCTTTTTGATCTTCCTTCACATCGTTGATAGGGTATTTTTAGTCAAATTAGAAGGTAATAATTCATTTTACGTTAATCATCAATCCAATTTTGTAAACTTACAAGGTGCAAGGAAAAATCTATGCATAGATAAGTCTTGAAGTGCTTCTAAACTATGAAATCAACTCACCAATCATCACACGACTATTGAAAGAAAATAAAAAGAAATCTAATTGAATTTGAGATTTCATTCAAGATTGATTAAGATACATTGTGAGATTCTAAGGTAGAAATGTAGGCCAATCATATGTAATCCTAGTTATGACAGACAATTCTCTGAGAGTCCCACTTTTAATATATTTAGTCAATACTTAGAAATGCACTTTTACGAACTAAATCTAAGAACAACAAGAAATTGTAATCATGCATCCCCGAGACCAATACTATCCAGTTATGGACTGTTAAGTAGAACTCCAGGTTATCATATGTGGCTAACAATACTCTGCAGGTCTCTTCTTCAAATGCTGTTGACTTAGACATGCATGAAATAAAACCTATTTAATTCATCAGACCGATTCAAATATGAATTCTATAACTACTCAAAATAAAACTTATATCAAATCGCTAAAACAACATGCTACATGAATTGTATTGAGGAAATCACAAGGTACACGAATCACTTAGAAAATAGAGTTTATTACTTTCAAAAACCCATAACACTTTTATGTATAAGAAATAAATAAGCATTCATACACACCACACCGCAAACATGATAAACACACTAGGGTGTTGTTTCTAAGAGGAAGGGGGCCATGCATTCTCCCATAAACACGCCCACTACTGCCAATTAAAACTCATGAATAATGATTAAAGGTGCATAATAAATATGATTCTATTAATTAAAATAACAAAGTACCATAGATCTGAATCCTTGATCCTATGAGATATCTAAGTATAATTTCCCCTCCTTTTTCTATGAGAAGATCCATTGGAATTTATACAAGTTGTATTACACATATAACATATTACATGATAACGTTGCAGGAAAGAATTGCAAGGGAGGATACGCGAATCATGTTGCCAAATCACAATACAAACTATATCATGCTAACTTAAGAGTAGGAGGTTACATCCATGGATTGGACTGGATAAACATAGCAAAGAATTGGTTTGTCTTTGTCATACAATTTCATGACCGAAGGCATGAAATTGTTCTTCAATATCACACCCTGCATGAACGGTGAATAAGACTAAATATCTCAAGCTAGTGATTCCTTGATGACGATTTAGACTGACCATAGTAACAAATCATCATCTTGATGTGATTTCCTGTGAGATCCATATTCCTCTTTCACTTCATGAGGATCAGACGTATTCCCCAAAACGATGTTGTTACCAGAAAGATAGGTGTTACCGGAAGTGGTTAGTGGTTACCGAAACTTGTTGTAAGAACTGGTCCTATAACTTCATCAACCAAAATAAATAAAGAAATTACGACATAGGCAGGGGTTTGTGCCTTTGAATAAATGTGGCATATTGTAGGGTAAATACAAAGGATTAGGCTATGAGAGGTGATATGATAAGGTGATTTATGGGGAAAATAGTAAAAATAATATCCCATAGACATTCCTAGAAATGTGAAAACAAAGACTCTACATCTCCCCAAGCCTAAGGATTTTCATGTCCTCATGCAAATAGAAAAAGAACCTCCTTCATACTGTAAATTCAAAATTATGAGACCCCTTTATTGTGTTGATGCAAATTGACTTAGGCTTGAGTGGCCTCATGTACAAGTAAATCCATTATGGACTGAGGCTAAGACTCCTTGTATTTGACCTGAAGTTTCATGTTTATATGGCAGAGCTTCTTAGCTCTCTTGTACCACTTCCTCTCCATCTTAGTCAAATTTTGACCTTCACCTTTCAATCGTTTGATTTCCTACTAGAATCGAGCACTGCAATCCCTCAATGTGACATTTTCTGTTTTAATGTGTCCTTCTAATACAATCATCTCCCTAATTATACTTTTTAACTTTTTGACCTCTTTTCCTTCCTCATATTTCTTCACATTACTTTCACTTGGAAAATTCTCAACTAGTGCACTGTCAAGACCTTCAATTCTAGGTGGAGAATGATCAAATTGTGTTTCTTTCATAGGTTTCCAAGAATCGGGGTCATTATGCATTTGGTCAAACTCTTCCTCTAGTTCTTCCTAAGTATCTACGATTTCTAGATAATACCTAGTCCTCTTTTTCCTAGGGGTATTTTCAAAGTTTGCTCCACTCCTATTTTCTAGAGGAAGGTTTTCAATTATTACCTCATCCTCTTCTTTCGTAGGAATTGGTTTGGATTATTCTGCTATTTTAGCTGCTCGAATCCTTGTTATTCTTTGCCTTGGTGGAGATTTTGGAGTCTTCTTAACCTTTTCACTGGTCGTTTTCTCTTCTATTTCTTCATAGGGGTCGAAATAATTTGTACATCATTGTCACTTTCCCCAATTATCTCAGGTGCCTCTAGAGGAGTTCTAGGTTCATTTCCATCTTCTACATCGTCTCCTTCTTCTATATTACCCTGATGCTCATCTCCAATCCCAACATCAACTTCATGTTCCTCTAAAGTCTTGAGCTTGTCCTCTATTTTATGTGATCCCACATTGCCTTCTTATGCAAATTGATTCTGTACCAAGAATCTATCCCAATGGTCTTGTCTTTTCTTCAATTCTACCATGACCAATAACTTAACAAGGTTGTGGTGATAGAGATTTTTCTCTACATTGTTTTTCCTTCTTTTTGCTGCATTTTCCATCTTCACCAACGATTTCAACAAGAAGAGAGGTAGATTCAACCTATTTCCTATAAATTGTCCTAGTAGTAGAATGTGATATAGGAAATTCAACCCATATTGCCCTTCACAAGTGATATACTTCTGAAGGATTACCAAGAATTCTACATACCTCTTCTTTAAACAAGTTCTTGACAATACAAAATATTGGTTCCAAAAATCATGGTTCCAAGGGGTAATAGGATTGGGAATTCAATTTTTTCAAGAGGTTGTCATAATTTTCTAATATTTTGAATAAAATGAAAATTAAAAGTAAATTTCTTTTGGTTTCAGTTACCTAACCCTTTTGCAAGGTATGTTGGATCATAATGCATACTTGTTACCACAAATTATTCTTACCATTGCTTCCTTGGATGAATAAGGGGATAAGGATTATGTTATTTCCACACATTTTAGAGCAGAGGTTGTTGCAGGAATAGGAACAAGATTCATACCACCTAGTTTCTTTTCTATATGAACATAAGTCTTTACTGAATATAGGATCCCTGCCCAATTTTATTCCAACAATCACCTATTGAGGCTAGATCAAAGGACCTGATCCAAGAAATATGAATCTAACCTTTATTAACAATTATGAATGACTCTATAGTATGTTGAAAGTCTTCATATTTACTCCTCCATGTAAATATTTTTCACATGAATATATTTTCTTGAAGTCGAATGTGAAAAGGACTCATTGGATTATCATCCATTGATGAATGTCATTAACCAATGAGAGGTTTCCCACTAATAATGACAATGAGAACCAAGGTACTCTGATACATCCTAATAGGTGTGAATAAATGTGTTGTTTTTGAACCCCCTCCAGGATCTAACAGTCAGGAGGAGTTTGCATCCCCTCTGGTGTTAGTGGGAAATATTGTCATTGAGGCATACAAGCTTCAAGGAATCATTAAGTTTATGATCTTGGGCCTAGATGATGAGCCGAAGTCAATGGGACAGGATTGTCAAAAGGAAGGCCTTAGGGAATCCTCCATCAATCTAACATGAGCATTGCAAAATAATTTTTAAGTATAATGATTTAAAGGACTAACACCCTGAAATGAAATTTGTGGAGAACTTTGCCAACCAATATCCTGGTTTTCAAGCAAAACTATGTCTAACTGCGCTAGCACCTTGGTTTTCATAGTTAGACTTATTTTTCTATTTACAATTTTATTTATTCATTTATTACAATATCCTACCCTACTTGGAAAAATGAAAACCTATTCTCAAGTATAGGAATATTTCCAATGGAGCCATTTGCGTAATAGGATCTCAAGATACTCATACCCAAATCTGAAAAATGTACCTTAATGAATACCTGTATATGAGAGACTAATTGTTCTTGTAAATATGGTGCCCACAATTGTTGAAATATGGAGTGATGTTGCACACTGATGATTGATTGAAACTAATATTCAATATGATCTTTATTTCCTTGATTTCTTGTAGTTGTCATGTATTTAAGTTCTTCAAAAAGTTGATCTTCATATTTCTGAATGCATAAGGGCTCTGGATATGGGGATAGCGATGCAAGGAATTCTTCAATTTTTTTCTCCAATATCTGTTCCTCCTTGGATTTTTTCCATGAATCATTGATCTTTCCTTTTGTTCAATAAGGATTACAAGAAACTTCTAAATCCTCCTCTTGTTCATGGTTCCTTTGGTCTTCTACTACTTTGTGAGGTGCAAACTCCCCCTAGTTACAATTCTGAACTTCAAACAAGGAGTTAAGAATATCCTTGTGGTGGCATGACCTCCTCTATTCATCAAATTGTTGAGAATTATTAGCTTATTGCTATTCTAGAGCCCCTGCCCACAAATGGATTAGTACACGAGCTTCTTACAACACCTAAAATTAAATATTATTGAAAAAAATGAATTGATATAAAATCACATCACTCAAAGAAAATTAAAATCAAACATTGAAAATGCCTTCGTGCTACTAAGACCTCGTTGTCACCAAGACCCTGCTAACATGAGTCATCAAACTAAAATTCAATCTCTATTACCTCTAGTTCTAAAAACCTGCTAAAAATTCCAACATAATAAGGGCTTTGAGAAATCCACTAAAGTGGATGCGTCAGACTATTACACCAAAACAATTTCGTGGTGAGGTCGTCTTTGTGTCTTACCATTTATCCTCCTCCGAGTCTAAAATGTTGGATCTGCAAAACAACATAGAAAGATGCACTTCAGTACTATCCTTTTAGCACCTTCCTAGAAACGATGCCAAAATCTTAGTCAAATTAAAGGTAATAATTCATGTTACATTAATCATCATCTTGAGTTTGTAAACGTACGAGGTGAAAGGAAAAATATATGCAGAGATAAGTCTTGAAGTGCTTCTAAACTATGAAATCAACTCACCAGTCATCACACAACTATTGAAAGCAAACATAAAACATTTAAATTGAATCTGAGATGTCATTCAAGATTAATTAAGATCCATTATGAGTTCCTAAGGTAGAAATGCATGCCAATCATATGTAATCCTAGTTATGATTGACAATTCTCTGAGAATCCCACTTTTAACAGATTTAGTCAATACTTAGAAATGCACTTTTACAAACTAAATCTAAGAACAACAAGCAACTGTAATCATGGATCCCTGAGACCAATACTATCCAGCTATGGACTGTTAAGTAGAACTCCAGGTTAGAGTATGTGGCTAACAATACTCTGCAAGTCTCTTCTTTAGTTGATATTGACTTATACATGCATGAAATAAAATCTATTTAATTAATCACACTGATTAAAATATGAATTCTATAAATACTAAAAATAAAGCTTATATCAAATCACTAAAACAACATGCTACAAGAATTGTACTGAAGAAGTCATAAGCTACATGAATCACTTAGAAAACATAGTATATTACTTTCAAAAAACCGGAGCAATTTTATGCATAAGAAATAAATAAGCATTCATACACACCACACTACAAACAAGATAAACACACTAGGGAGTTGTTTTTGAGAGGAAGGAGGCCTTTCCTTCTCCCAAAAACACACCCACGACTGCCAATTAAAACTCAGGAATAATGATTAAAGGCACATAGGAAACAAGCTTCTATTAATTAAAATAACAGAATACCTTAAATATGAATCCCTGCTCCTGTGAGATCTCTGAGTATAATCATTGCTCCTTTTTCTATGAGCATAATGATTAGAATTTATACAAGTTGTATTGCACAACTAGAATATTATAGGATAGCGTTGCAGGAACACATTATGAGGTCAGTTACAATAATCACACTGCCAAATCACAATACAAAATATTTCGTGCTAACTTAAGAGTAGAAGGTTACATCCATTGATCGAACTGGATAAGCATAGCAAGGAATTGGTTTGTCTTCGTCGTATGATTTCATGACCAAAGGCATGGAATTGTTCTTTAATATCGCACACTGCAGAAATGGTGAATATGACCAAAGATCTTGAGCTAGAGGTTCCTTGATGACAATTTAGGTTGACTTGAGTAACACATCATCATATTGACATGATTTCCTGTGAGATCCATATTCCCATTTCACTTCATGAGGATCACAGGTATTCCCAACAACAAAGTCATTACCAGAAATATAGGCATTACCAAAAGTGGTTAGTGGTTATTGGAATTTGTTGAAAGAACTGATCCTATAACTTCATCAACCAAAACAAATTAAATTTCAATTTTATCCAAAATAAATAAAGAAATTATGACATAGGCAGGGGTTTTGTACCTTTGAATCAATGTGGCATCTTATAGGAAAAATATCGATGATTAGCCTATGAGAGGTGGTATGATAAGGTGGTTTATGGGGAAATAGTCAAAATAATAGCCCACAAACATTCCCATAAATGTCAAAACAGAGACTCTATAGGTATTTCTTATGATCATACAACCTTCTTATTTCTTCATTTTTTCTTTTCAATTTTTCCTATGAATTAACATTTTTCTTCATTCCTCCTTGCTTTAAGTTTTTAACCTCTTTAATAAGTGTAATTAAGATCTTGTACTTTTTCTATTATGCTATTTTGTGCATTAGGTTCATAACATTTGACATAGATCTTGTAACTTTGGAGAATTGACAATATATTTCTTCTTTAGCCTTATTTAGTAGGTGTACATCCAAATATCTCTTTTGAAATTATATTTCTGCTCCCTTCCATTCATCCTTTATTTATTATCTCTTTTGAAATTATATTTCTGCTCCCTTCCATTCATCCTTTATTTATTGCATGTTTTACTCCATTTTTGTTGCATTTATCCATATATTTGAGAATGTATTTTCAAAATCTTCCAATGTATATTTTAAATTTCGTACCTTTGTCATGATTCTTCCACCACTCCATAGCTTCACCTTAAAAAAAAAATACTTGAAAGGAAAACACCTATAAAATTTCCCCTCGTAATATCTGACTATTCAAAAGGATCAATCTCATCTTTATCTCCACTACAACTAAGTGTTTTCATTAATTCATGCCTAAAACACTTGGGGTCCACTGAAAACCCATGAATTCCAATATAATAAACTCAAAAGGATTATCCCCATACTGTACCAAATGTTTTAGCAAACTATTATTATATGTTTCTTATTTCAAACACCTTTTGAATAATCTCAATCATATTTTCTAATCAAAATTCAATTTTAATTTGACATAATTTTTTAAGTCCTAGGGAACTCCTTTGCAAGTTGACATTGCGAATATTACATCTCTAATATTTCTGCACCAAATTCTCTAAATTTTGACCTATAAGAGTCTGAAATGTCTTTGTTGTGAGATCCACAACAACCCACTAAAATTCTTGATCTTATAAGATTTTAGTGGGCACCCACCAAACAAAATTTCAGCATGGTACTTATCACTACTAACCTAACCAACTATTCATTCATAAAACTACCTTTTTGTACACAATCTCCGAAGTTGATCTAAGGAAAGAGAGACCAACATAAGGTAATAAATTGCAAGATACTACCCATTATATTCTGCCAACAAACCCTACTCAATCCCAATCCAAACCTTGAACAAGCCTTTCATCCTTTATCATACTCAGTCAATACACCACTCAGGTTTCCACTCATCGAGTTCCCACTCACTCTGAGGTTATATTTCTTCTTCGATCCCTTGCAGATATACTATACTAGAACTTAGTACGCTAATAAGAGAATATTGTGAATTCGTGTTAACATGACAGTGGAGTAGATAGAGTGGCCAAATTCCGATTGACTATTCGGCACCCCAAACCCAAGGACGCCCCATAGGGGACAAATTGTTTTTGGAAAACCCTTTCACCCATGAGGGGAACCCAACTATCACGATGCCTGAATACCATTTACCTCAAGTTTTGTAAGACATTTCAGAATCTTCATATTTCAAATGAGAGCATTTCTTACTCACTGGTGGAGGTGGTTGACCTCCTGTTCCCCCAGAATATCCACCCAGAACTCCAAGGAGGGAACCCAAAGACAAACCCAAGGAAGAAGGATAATCAGAAGGATAAGGAGGAGAAGAGGAAATACAATTAATTATTTTCAATACTCAACCAATGATTGGAACTAATCAAAACCAACTAAACTACCAACCCTGGTTAGTTCCTAATGTTGTATTAGTACTTGGGGCACTCCATGACATGCCCAAACATCCTCAGATTGTTTTTCCCAAGTTTGATCCTAATAGGAAAGATTCCGTTGAAAACCACATCAAAACATTTATGCTTGCTGTGAGACTTATGAATGTTCGACATGAAGATGATGTATGTAGATTGTTTCCTTATACTTTTGAAAATAAGTCTTTAACTTGGTTCTTTTCTCTAGAAGAAGATTCTATCACTAGTTGGAGGGAATTTGAGACCGCTTTTATTGAAAATTTTAGGGAATACAAAACCCCAACAACCTTAGTCCTGGACCTTTTGAGAATTAAAATGGAAGCTAAAGAAAAGATCAAATATTTTAATCAACGATTTCTTACTTTAATGAAGATAATTCCTCAAGCTTCTAATGCCGGTGAAGATGTTTCCATTGAATTCTATACTTCAACCCTTCTCGTTTCAATCACAATGTTTGTTAATTATGCTGAGAAAACTACTCTTGAAGAAACTTTTAAAGAATCCATTAAAGTTGAGAAGGTTATGTTGAGTTTGAAAGGTAACCCTGGGGATGAATCTTCAAAATAAAAATCCAACCTTAAAACTAAAACGATTGTAACCAAGCCCTCAGAAGATAAGAAGTATACTAATTCCAGGAAGCCCTCTAGATAATTGTCAAGAAAATATCCAACACGACAATTGATCTGAAGAAGAATTGTGGAGAAGGCTCTTCCAACCCCAAGACGTTTTTTAAGTTTCAACCCAAGAAAGACAAGAGCACTCCTCCTACCAAAAAAACCACCCCTCCTTTAGAAGGAATTAACATGGAATATTTTGTTCAATCCTTTTAGGCTCGGGAAAGTGCAAGAAAAAATGAATCTAAAGATGAAGAGGAGGGAGAATATGAACAACAATATCATGCCCATGAATCTGAAGAAACAAAAGAAAAACAAGTTAATTCTTTTTGGGATATATCATTTGGATTGGGAGAAGAAGAAGAAGAAGTTGAAGAGACACATATGTCTCAAAATGAAATGACCACTAGGAGTGCAACTAATGCTTCATATTCTAACCCTCCTACATCTTTTGATGCTACTAAAACAACATCCAACACCTAGAAGACCCTTGCTGCTGAAAAACATAGTACTCCTTCTAATCCTCCATCAAAATTGAATTATGATTTCTTGGAAGATCTGAAGAGAACTAAAGAAATAATTTTCTTGTTTGAAATTATGAAGCTCCCTCAAATTCATGAAAATTTTATTAAAACTTTGCAAGGTAGACCTTCCAAAAACGCTCAAGAAGATAATGTTGGAGTCATAAAGGGAAAACATAAAGTTGGACAATCCACTGAAAAGACAACACCAAAGAGACAATCAATAGTTAATGCATCTCTGACTGGTCAAAGATCAAGATCTAGTACTCCCTTCTTATTGAATTTTGATATCTTTAACATGAATGTGCACAACTGCATGGTGGATTCAAGAGATTCTTCCAATGTAATGCCATTCAGGGTATGTGAGAAACTTAATGTGAAACCTGAAGAATCTGATATCCAAATTATATAGTTGGATAGAACAAGAGTTGCAATTATTGGGGAATTAAATTTTTTTTTGATAAGATTGTCATCCAACCCTAAATTACATCAGAACATTGACATTATAGTGGTGGATATCCCTTATACTTATGGAATTCTTTTGAGAAAATATTGGTCTTCTATGCTTGATGGATATTTTTCCATTGATTGGTCACATTTATGGATTCCTTACAATGGGAAACCCAATCAAATCAGAGTTGACAAAGAAAGGTATATGAAGCACGTAGTAACATATTTGAATGAACCCAATGAGTCCATTATGTTTAATTATTCAATTTTGGGGAATTATTATTGTGATTCATTCTTTGGGAATCACACAACCAATATTTCTTCTCATGTGAAATCAAACACACAATATGAAATCCTTCACTGCACTCATATTGTTGAGCCCCACTATCACATAGTAGATAACATTGAAAATAATTATGATGTATAGTCTAACATAGTATCTAGATATATATTAGAAGTGTTTGCTAATTTTATTAACCCCACTAATTCAAAAAACAAAGAATATTATGAGTCCATGCTCAAACTGAAAAGACATCCTAACATGTGGACTTTATTTTTGATGGATCCAAGTCTCTTGAAGGTGTAGGTGTTGGATGCATACTAAATGACCCTACTAGAAAGAAAACATTGATTGCATATAGACTTGAGTTCCAATGTACAAACACCACTGCAAAATATGAAGCCCTTCTCTAGGGATTGAGAAAAGCAATAGACTTGAGAGCAAAGAAGATTAAGGTATTTGGTGACTCCAATATTGTAATAAGACATGTAATAAACACCATTCATTTCCTTTCAATTCATCTCAAGCATTACTAACAAGATGTATGGGAATTGATTAAATTTTTTGATGCATTCAATATCAGTCTCGCCCCTTGTTACTTGAACTATGATGCAAAATTGCTAGCTAATGTAACATCCAAAATAATTCCATCATAAGGGATATTTCTTAATAATTTCTCCGTGGAATTACTATATAGGCATTCAATTCCTAATAATGTGACCAATTGGAGAGTCTTTGATGATGACTAGCAAATTATAAGCTTCCTACACCTTGAGAGAAATTTCAAAGATTCTATAATAGATAAAGGACAACATGATCAAATTATGAATACTAATGTTCTTGAATTAGCATATCAAACAAATAAAAGTAAAAATAATATGATTAATAATATCCCCAAGAATGTGGTGAGGTTGGAGAAACTATATGAGCTTTAAGAAAAATTCAAAAAAGCAACAAACTGCAAAACCAATAGTTCATCAATGTAGTTTGAAGTGATTAATCTGGGAACAAACAATGTACCTCAAAACATGAACCTTGGAAAAAATTGTTCCCTTTCTGAAAGGTAAGCCTTTATCAAGTTGTTCAAAGAATAAAAAGATATATTTTCTTGGACCTATGATGACCTCAAAACCTATGATACAAATACTATCCAACACATCATCCCAATGAAGCCTAAACCAAATGCTTTTCATCAAAAGTTGAAAGAAATGCACCCAATATTAGAGCCACAAGTAAAAGAAGAATTAAATAAGATATTGGTAGTATGAATAATATTCCCAATTAGACACACTCAATGGATTTCCAATCTAGTTCCTGTGAGGAAGAAGAATGGGGACATAAGGCTTTGTGTCAATTTTAGAAATTTGAACAAGGCCTCTGAAAAATATTATTATCCGGTGCCACCCATGGAACACATACTACATTATGTCTTAGGTTCTAAAATGATCTCATTATTGGATGGATTCTCAGGGTACAATCAAGTTTTAGTTTCCCATGATGACCAACTCAAGACTGCTTTCTGAACTAAATGGGGAACTTATGCTTACAGGAAAATTCCATTTGGATTAATAAATGTTGGGGCAACCTTCCAAAGAGACACATACATAGATTTCAAAGGACTAATTGGTGATTGTATAGTGGTATACCTAGATTACTTCAAAATATTCTCCAAAGACAGAAATGGTTATATAACCCACTTAAGGAGGATATTAAACAAATGTAGAGGATATGGCATCTCACTGAACCCAAAAAAATATGTTTTTTCATTTGATGAAGGAATAATCTTTGGATTCATTGTATCCAAATAAGGCATGATGATTGAGCTTGATAGAACCGAAGCCATCTAAAAAATACCCCCTCCCCATAATAATAAATCTATGCAATCATTCCTTGAGAAGATTAATTTTGTAAGGAGATTTATCCCAAGCTTTATTGAAACTGTCAAACCCCTCCAAGACATGATAAAGAAGAATTCATAGTTTAAATGGGTTTCCAGAGAAAAGGAATCTTTTGAAAAAATTAAAGTTGAGATAGCACAAGCTCCTGCATTGATGAGTTCAGACTTCAACAAAGATTTCATACTCTACACATTTTCTTATGATATTGCATTTGTAGTTGTCCTAACACAGAAGAACAATGAAGGAAAGGAATTTCCAATTTCATTTATGAGTTCAAGGATTCAAGGAGCCGAACTAGATTATCTAGAAGTAGATAAGAAAGCCTATGCAGTCTTTAAGGATGTCAAACATTTCAGACCTTATTTGATCAAATCTAAAACCATGATGATTGTCCCTTACCCTATTGTGAGAAACCTCTTGGTACAAAAATACTTGGGAGAGAAAAGAGATAACTGGATAATAGCCTTGCAATAATATGACCTGGACATTAATACTGCTAAGATTGTGAAGGGCCAATGATTACAAAAATTAGCACCTAAATCAATAGATGACAAAGCAAGTGAAGATGGACTTTATCAAGATCAAATCTTGTTTGAGAATTAGGTTTTCTATATCCTTGTTAACAATGATCAATGGTATTATGAAATGAAGTATTATTTAACCCATGGTTTAGCTCCACATTATATGGAACCAAAGAAGAAGAGGGCTCTTAGACTCAAGTCAACCAATAACATATTACTCAAGATATACTATTCAGGAGGAATTATGATGGTGTTTTCTTGAGATGCCTTGAGAAGGAAGATGTTGATAAAGTACCTGTTTGAACTCCATGATGGCCCAGCAAGCAGATACTTTGGAGTAGATAACAAAACACATAAAATCCTTAGATCTGGTTACTACTGGCCTACTTTTTAAAAATATTATCATGTTTATGCAAGAAAGTGTTAGGAATGTCAAAGGTCAACTGGGAAGGAAAAGAATCCTACCTTTCCCCTTCAACCTGTCACAATTGAAATCCAATTTCAACAATGGGGTTTGGATGTGATAGGAGAGATCAATCTCAAATCTTATCAATTGCACAAATACATCCTTACTGCAAAAAATTATTTCACTAGGTGGACTGAAGAAATACCTCTAAAAAATATCAATGAAAATCATGTGATATCTTTCTTGGAATCTTTTATTATAACTAGATTTGGTGTCCCATAATCATTGGTTTTTGCTAATGCCAAGTATTTCTCTTCTTTAAAATTATCTGAATATGCTCTTGAAAGAAATATTAAAATTATATATTCAACTAATTGTTACCCTCAAGGGAATCGGCTAGCAAAATCTAGTAATTAAAATCTAATTAAGATCCTAAAGAGAATTGTGATTGAACATCAAATAAATTGGCATTTATCCCTCCCCAATTCTCTATTAGATGATAGAGTAACACCCAAATATTCTATGAGAAATTCGCCTTCCTTTCTTGTTTATGGAAAATAAGCCATTTTTTCTACCCATACTTTCTTACCTTCGCTACGACTTGGTCAATCTGTCCAAGATAAAGGGTGCCCGTTTTTTCATCAAAGGATGAACATTCTCCTTAAACTTGAAGAAGAAAGAGAAAATCCAAAAGAAACTTAATGCAACACCAGGAAATGATCAAGAGATGGTTTGACAAGTTATCTGTGGGAAATAAGGATTTTCAAGAAGGTGATCTGGTTCTTAAATGGGACAAGGCCAATGAGGTTAAAGGAAAATATACTAAGTTTCAAAAGCTATGTCTAGGCCCATATCAAATCCATTAGAAAATTGGCTTAGGAACTTTTAAACTCGGTACATTAGAGGGAGACATTGAGGAGATCCAAGTCAATGGACAAATTCTCAAACTATGCTTCTCCTAATCACCTTAAGTGATATAGTATTGTACATAATATATTTCCTTTTCTTTTGATTTTTGTAATTCATTTTAGAATAATGTTTTCCTACCTCTCTTTCTTTTTTCAAATTTGCTTATTTCACTACTTTTTCAATAAATCTTCTTTTGACCTGTCTTTTCAATCATGTACAAAATATTACTTGTTGGATATTGTGTTACATAAAAAATACTCAACTTATGTCCGAAAAAATTTTCAGGTGCTCAAGAAGGGAGAAAGATGCATTACATTTTGTTTGAAAACATTAGAACATAATAAGTGGTTACACTGAATGGGAAGGATTCATGATTCTATGTTTTTGAGAAAACCCCAGACTATGAATGAAGCAACTACAAATACTTTAATTTACATACCATTTTGTATCTTTGTGATCACTCTCACATCCATCTCATGGTCCCACAAGTTAAAGAACATGTGACAACTTCAAATTTCTTTTGAATAATATTTGTGAGATGTCCCCTTCTATACATGGATATAAAATATTATTAGAAATATTCCTGGAAAAAGACCCACGAGGAAAAAATATTGACCGAGACTAGCATATCAAAATAACTATTGTATCACCTCGCTTCCTAGACAACCACAATACAAAAAGGCTATATATATTACAAATCTACATAGAGAAATTTAAATCTTATACAACAAGGAAGTTGAAAGCACCAATGCTTGGTGGGAAGTAAAAGTAAACCCGTTGGGGCTATGGATTCTCATTGGAAGCGAGGCTATGCTTGTATGATATCGAGGCAACTTCATCGGGGATATGGATGCTCACTGGCAACAAAGAAATGTCAGGAAAGAAGAGATGAGGAACACACATTGATCTATAAAAAGTCAGGAAAACACCTACATGGCGTCTAGCTCCTCCAAGATTTCTCAACAAAGTTAACTAAATCCCATCCCATATTGTCTCACACAAATTATTTCGAGGATCATCCAGGCTATATCGCCTTCCCATTTTTCAGTAAGAGCTAGTGATGTGGGGTCTACGATATAAAGGGAACTGTAAATTTTTTATAATATATGAAGATCATATGTGTATAATCTGGGGGTGTATTTGGAGAAAAGATAATTGGTTCTCCTAGAAAGTCACCATTTATTGTGACATCCACAACAACCCACTAAAATTATTGAGCTTAGAATATTTTAGTGGGCACCCACCTACCAAAATTTTAGAAAGGTACTTATCACTACTAACCTAACCAATTATTCATTCATAAAACTACCTTTTTTACACAATATTCGAAGTTGATCTAAGGCAAGAGTGAACAACACAAATTACTTCATATTACATTGATCATATTCTTCCCCTCCATATCCAATCAAAACCATAAGCCCCTTTTTGGGAATCCCATCTACAATAATGTGCTCAATTACTGACCTATATGACCTTGGTTTAAGTGACATCGAGCCTTCTTTGCTGGTTTTATACTGATGTATACCTCATTATCAATACTCCTAACAATGAAGATAAATTAACAGTGTCATCGAAATAATTTGTTGGGAGAGAATATCCCCGCCAACCTTTCTCAACCCCACATCTCTCGACGATGACACATTATTCAACATCTGATCCATCTACCTTCTTCTGGGACCTGGACCTCAAGCGTACGTTTTAGAAGGGTATTATCCTTTGCAACTCTTCAAGAAATAATCATTGTAAACATGTGAAAATGGACCCCTCACCCTATTATTTATTATATTTAGGGAATCTGAGATGCTCTCGCTAAAGTCCCATATACTCCATGGAATCCCCCTTTGATCAATGCACACTTTTCAAGCATAACCACTTTTAATCGTCGGGGAAATACAACATACACTTCCTCCATATCTGTCGATGCCCCCTCTCAAAAAATCTTTCGACAATGACCACGTACACAAGTTAAGTATGTTACAACATAGAATCTATTTCGTGCATAAGTGTTAACAGGAGATTAGTCCTTAAATATTTCAAGAACCAATCACTATATAACATGTAAGGCGGGCCCCTAACACAATTCTTCACTCTGATTCAAACAAGCGCGAATATTTACCACACATTGTACATGCTATGTGGCCTCATTCCATTGACACACCTTTTCTAAAGAATACCACTTCATCATCGGAGAATGCAATAAGGTTTTCATATGTGTTGTTAGTAATACTATCCCCGATGACACTACCCAAGCTGTATCGTTGGGAAGTCACCTTGCTGGTACATGTTGGTCACGTCCTCCATATGATCTATTTCCTCATCCTGATTGATCCTTCTGATGATGATATTGTAACCCTATAAGGTTGATCCTCCACGTGGCCTTGCGACATACGTCAATTTTTTCAAATTGGTAAAGTAAAGTCATAGGTGAGATAATAGTTAACATGGGATATACAAATTAATTAACACATAAGACCTTATTGATTAATTGGTTACCTATTCCCTTAACACATTACTTGAGGGTAAACTAGTTTTTTAAAAAGTAATTGTTGTTGTAACAGTTTGCTGTCTTCAAATGTCTCAAAACAATTGTCCTTATCAATCCTCCCGACAACGACACAATCGGAGAACATTTTCACTCCATTCTCAACCGCATATCTCCGATGACTTGCCAATGGTAAGAAATAGAGAGATTTCTTTGAAGAATTAATGGAGGATGTATGATTCTGACCCAGCCAACGTTGTAACATGCTAATCATTTATTACAAAGGATTTAGGGGAAAATGTAAAATATAACACTTTTGTTAGGCCCTAATCGACATAGTGTTTATCCCTAAGAAACTTGTGAAAGAGTAAGTGATCATACTGAGGTAGCTGGATAAATTCAAATTTTCTCTGAAGCCTCAAGAAAACATGTATGTATGATTTGTGTTTTGTATTTAATGCTTTTTGTGACCAGTTGGAAGGTAAACTAATTTTTGATCTTCTATAAATAGTGTACCCTGATGCCAAGATGTCCCGCATGTAGACCAGAAAAGTGAAGAACCTGGAAGCTACTAGGCCTGCACCTATTATTATCCTGGAATCTATAACAGTTGCAGACACCAATTTCTTCGACGAGAGAGAACACTCCCCAAGGTATCACAAAATCTATCATATATTCTAGAATGAGTAGTATCGATCCAATGATGAAGACATAGATGAATATCAGAACATCAAAAGAAGTGACATTCACACTCTGGAAACTCTCCCAATTCTCTTCCCCTACAATGACACTACATGGTGGTGTTTTACCCACCTCCAAAAAGAGACATCCACCATAGTCAATGAGTCCAAAGTCCTAATTGATTCCTTGAATCTCAAAGACATCTGAATAAGGTATAAAACCCGTGAACCTACAATATCATTCAACAAATCCTTTATGGAGAAGTTTGAGGTAGAGAATGAAGACTTCAAAGAGCTAATGGAAAATTGGTATGTCAGTGAGGTGAGACAAGTTAAGGAAGGAGAAAGATATATCCAAACACAATGTCTAAATAGACCATATGGATTTCTTAACGCAATGACATGCATACCATACAACAAAGAAACCAACACACACTTCAGGATGGAATGGTTCTCTATGACGTATACAATGGTGAAGACAGGACAAGTGTTTAATTGGGAAACCATCCTGGCCTACAACATTTTTAACAGAGCCAAAAAATCTTTAGGTATGAAAAACCCTGGTTTTTATATGTCAACATATCTTATTGATGCAATCTGCTCTGCACACCATTTCCTTTCTTTTGAATGGAGTTGGACTCCAAGTCAACCTCCAATACATATTTTTTGCTCGAAATTGTGGGATGTAAATTACAAGGGATATTTATATAATATATGTGACTATTTTTTAGCTCTCTCGTGCAAGGTTATTTCTAGGATTTACCCACACAATATATCTCAAGGGGCCATAGCAACCCTTAGAGAAATAGGAGGATGGTATGTTAAAAAATATTATACTTATATCAAAGTATATGGGAGTACTGGACTACCACATCTCTTGCTCAAATATGTCCCTGACAAGTTGAGAAATTGCATACCAGACAGTAGAGAAGGGGATCACATCATATCTATTAGAGAAAAACAAGAAATACTAGCCAATTTTCCCATTACACATAGGAATATATAATCTGCTAAATAAACCCCATGCTGAGAAGGAAGTTGAATCCCTGAGGGAATTATGTCTGTGCACTGGGAGCCTAAATGGGCACTATCCACACAATGTAGTGTATGACCATGTAAGATTGGTCAAGCTCACACAACATGTCATTCATGAAGTGAAATTTGTAGAAGACCTATTCAAAGGGGATTTCTTTTTCGAAGAAGTGTTAAAAAGGCTACAAGATAAACCAATCAGGGAAAATATCCAACAAGAAGAAGATGAAGAGAGGAATGCAATCAAAGAATATTTCAAAATGTTACTAGAGAAAGAAAAGGAAAATATCCAACATCATCCCTAAATGCATTTGCAGGTCCAAATGCCATGTCAGTATATGAGATAGGAGAAGCATTGGATGTATCTAGGGCCAGGGTAGATGAGCTTGAAGTATCTATGAACACCATCAAAGAAAGCTTGGACGATGAGTTCAAGAAAGAGGCCAACACAAAAAAACAACTGCACAAAGAGGAATTGCAAAGGGAATTGCAACTTCAAGGAAATAGGTTAAATGTTGAGTTTGAAAATATGACCAGTATAAATTAGAGATTACATCAAGGAGAGGTAGAAGCTCTCAATCTTAAACATTCAGAGGAAATGGAGCAACTCGGTACCAAACACACACAAGAGATGACAAGATTACAAACAAAATGCTTGGAGGTGAGCATATACAATGAGAAGTTGGAAGACATAGTCCAAAAGTTGCATCAAGATAATCAAATCCTTGAGAAGACCGTAGAAGAAAATCAAAAGGGAATTATCATCCTATAGAATGTCAAAGAAGAATCCAATGCTGCCAATGAAGAACTCAAGAAGGAAACACAAAAAATTATTCTGTGTATTGAATGAAATTCAAAAGAACAAGAGAAATCAAATCAAGATCAATAGTCAGTTGGAAGTCACGAGGAAAAAATACCAAAAGGCTCAAAATGAATGTGAAATAATTACAGATTGGCAAGATGTATATCATGACCCACCAAGTAGTCTTCCAGTCTACACAGCTAGAGAAAAGATCAAGGACCAGGTCCTATTTGATATTGGGAAATCCATCATGAATGATATTAAAAGTACTAAAGAAGCAGTCAAAAAAACATGCAAAAGACTATGGAGGGCATCCAAAGACATACTTGAACAGTTTGAGATGGATATCATGGAAGACTTAGAAGAAGCAACTCCAGTTGAATTGAATATAGAAGATGTGGAAACCAGAAGAAATCTCAGCAATAAAATTATTGAAGCAATCGAAGAAGTAAATAAAGAGGTCATGGAAGAAAAGATCATAAAAACAATCAGAATGACCTCACTAGCCAAAGACTTCATTCAACAAATAGAGAAAATCTTGAAGGTAGAGGTGAAAACCCAAATATGTGACAGTGATATAGACCTGGAAAAGATGCAGATGAGCAGAGTGGATGCAATCTTGAAGGACCATGAGCTTTGGAAGGAGTATAGAGACAAAATGAAATAACTGAAGACCTCTTAATTATTATATTTTGTAATGAATTCTCTTCATTTTGATCATATGTAATTTTGTAAAGTCCCAGTGTGGAATGTGAAACAAAATGCTGCAATTGTCATACGACATAATGACAGTTACAAAATATGAACAACCTCCTCTTATTTTATTAAAGAGAGTGTTGCAATGAAAGAGAGACTTTTCCCCTTTGTAAATGAGAGACCATACTTTTACTTCGGAATTAATAAAGAACAAGAGGCATTTAGGAAATCTGTGATTGTGGTGAATGTATATGAGACTCTTCTTGATGCATTTCTCTTCTACTAGAGTATTACAGAAATATGTTGTATGAATTATTTCTTCACTTTCTTCTTGATGCTCATGTGGTCATATGTTCCCTTATGAATACAACTGTGATGTTATGAACATATATTGCAACTAATTCTAAATGTATCTGTAACATTGTTGTCATTTATCATTGAGGTACATTGATTTTCTCTGATCCTAATGGTATTATCTTTCACTGTATTAATTTTTAATTAGCTTTCTCATGATCATGATAGATTAGAATATTTTATAAGTGCATCTAGAATAGAGATAGACAATATTAGTTAATTTGGTCTTGGATTTTAATTCATATGAGAACATCATGTTCTCAAATTCATATTTAGATTATAATTTAGAGTGGCAACCATGCCCACATACTGGTCGGAAAATCCATCCCAAACGAGAGTAGGTCTAATTAGGACCTGCCATTGGGAATTCTCCCTTACCTTCTTGACAGGCCATTTTGGACCTGTCAACAGTCTTCTCCCAAATGAATTGTTGGTCTCACTAAATTTAGATTCTCCAAGAGAAAGTTATGGTCAATTTTTCAAACCTTGTTATTTTTAGTCCTTATTAAGAGAGAAAGGATGCACACATACTTACTTTAACACACTCACTATAAAGTATTTAAACTTTGGAATTGTAACATTATGTTATATATTATTTCAGATTAGTCCAAGGGGTTCACTCAACCGGTTGTCACCAATGTTGTTGGACATTTTGCCAGTTTTTTGCTAACATGTGCCTAGTTTGAATATTCTTAGTTGAGACACAGTACTCTATGCCAAGAGGTTTAATAAGGATGCCATCCAAAAATGTGGAGAAGCACCACTTCGATTTCCTTGTAAGGATTTCCTTTGAAAAAAGAACATTTTTCAGATTTTGCTTATCTCACTTCAATTAGACCTAGCAATCTTAAGATATGTCTACTTTAGTGAACCTTGTTAGTTTTAGCAAGTCTTTGGAACTAGGTCAAAATCCCAACTTATACATATTATAACTTCAAAATTACTAGAAATATGATGCTAAAATTTAGACCAAATATATATCATGACTTCTTCTTTACAACCTTATAAGTGGAATTGAATTTGGAGATCCCTATCCAAATTTATGGATCAAACTATGCAAGGTGTAGTTTGATTAT
>JZKD02S0174809.1:11186-23000 GCA_000966675.3 Picea glauca | reverse complement strand
CCTGCGACGGACTTCAAGTATCTATTATCCTCCTCTAGCTCGTAAAACTAGAAAAAGATACTCACCGATCATGGTGGGGAATTTTTAGAGGGTTTTTTTGTCTGGTTATCTTCATTATTTGGAAATTGTCATTACTTTGATTCACGCTTGAACAATGCACATGTTCTATCACTACATACAACAACTGGGTTATCCATTCTCTCTCACCGACCACCATTCCCATCATTGTGTCACATTCCACTTACCAGTCCATGGACAATTATTATGGTCTTCATTTGAGTTATTGTTGTCGATTCAAGTCATTTTTCATGCATACTTGTTCAAGGGAAGTACTACCTATGTCAGACACCTATCGTTCCTTTATGATTGTTTATATTTTCCATCCACGTGTCATTCGTGCTCTATTATTATCATTTCACACCATTTATCTTTACTTGTTTCACGTCGATTGATGGGGGATACATCAAGGCCCTCCTTCGATGGATTTCACCCTATCAACTACAACTCATTATCCCAGATTGAAATCTAGAATGAATCTATGAGTGTTCGACTTCAACTCCTTTATTCACACTTTTTATATTGTACTTGGTAACTTGGGTTCCATCATCATCATCGATGGACTCCCTCAAGTCTATTAACGATATACATTAATGACCAGTAATCAGACAGTTTCTACCATGATTGACTTCAACTCATTTATTCACATGTTGTAGAATCATACCATTTGATTTACAGATGAATACCTTGGGGAAGATTACCCTCATGTTAAATGATATCAAGCTGTGATGGAGAATATTTATGAGCACTTCACCGATTTCTCACTGCTCTTTATGCCATCACATAGATCCACATTTGTACTTGGTCATGGCTATGATTTCACTTTCATTTTTCATGGATTAACAATGTATATTTCAATGGCCATGAATCAAGTCATGTTTGTTTATTGATGTATCCATAGTGTATTATGTTGTGTCCATCACTTGCATCATGAATAGATCCGTAGTGTATTTATGGAATCTATGCTCTCATATGTCTTACCGAGCATGGGAATGCCTGCCTCGAGGATATTTTCTATAGGACTAGCGATGCTATTCTCCAATCTTCTTTGCCCACAAATATACACCTTTTATTGGTAAAGTATTTTCTCCATCAGACAAATCTTACGAACTCACACTTTAGGGGGAAAATGTTATAGCATTATTAACCACCTAACCCTTGGGACATCATCTCCTAGAGGTCACCTACCTAATTCATCCATTTTCATCATTTTCCCATTGAGTTTCTAGCCTAATTTCCCTTCGGTCACACTTGTCCTTCCTCAAGCTTGTGACCAAAAGGGTTGGTCTCCCTTTCTGGACTGACAAGTCGTGACCGAGTCACTTTGTTTGTGTTATTAGGTTGCAATCGAGCCTTGAAGCTCCCTTTTTTGGATTTGGTTGCAATGGATGAGACCTTACTCTGATTTCTAGGGGTTTAGTCTTGAGAAGGATTCCATTATGAGTCTAAGGATTTTACCCTATTAACCATATGGCCTTATATTTAAATACCTATAATAACCAAGCCATTTCCATGGGAAAAGGGAGAAAGAACTAGCAAGGTTACTCTGGCGTTTTGGTGGCAAATCTTGGGAAAGGAGCTTAGAAGAAAGACATCTCTTCAATTTATACTTGTAAGTTGTGATATTGTTGTTATGAGGAAAATATATATATGGATAGGGGTAAACCACAATAGATGGAAATGAATGTAGGAATCAACTCTAATATCAAGTATGATATATAAAAAAATATGCTAGCAAGACAAAATAAAAGGCCTACCTCATGCAGAGATTTGATGAAGTCCACCATTGAGCACTTGACCCAAAATAATATACCTGCAACTAGTCCTCAACAACCAAGCAACACAAGCATATGGTGATAATAGATAATGTTAGCACATTCAATAACATAATCCATGAATATTCAAAACAAATATGCCCATGGAATAACAATTCAAATATTCACAATATATCAATTAGATGAGAAAAGAGTATTTCTATTAAGATGTAATCAATAGAAGTGAATGAGTTACAAACTTCTGTGTCGGCATAGTTCAGAACCAAGAAACTAAGTTCCTTCTAGATGGGCCTCTGCCACTTCAATCCTCCACTAAAGTAAATCTCATATAAGAGAGACAATGAGGTTCTCAATCAATAAGGGAAGAACTTGGGGGCTGAACAATGTGTTTAGACTTAAAGGACAAAGGGATGCAGACTCAATGTGAAGTGAATAATTTCTCCAGACTAAATTTTCTCTCAAAGTTGAATTCTTTCTCCTCTTTTCCATAGGTCAGATTTGGCCCATTTGTAGCCTTCAAGTGGAACTGAAGGGCTGAGTCATAACATTTCTAGTATATGGAAGGCCAAGGATCATTTATCTCATGATGTGGCATGGAAACCTGACACCATTTTTTTAATTTTGGGCGTAAATCCTGATGTACGCGGGCTGTAGTGGTGCAACCTGTGTATACGCATGCTGTAATATAGGCAAGGCACGTATATGTGGAAAAATCATGTTTTTAGCTCTAGGATTTACAAAAAAAAGGATTCCAAGTCTGCATAGGGAAATGGAAAAAGGCCCTCTGTGTAAGATTGCATGAGGTGAGGAAAATCTTTCTATAAAATATGACCCCTAATGTGTGAGGTCAGAGGAGTATTTGTGATGACCGAAATACATTATAAAAACCCAGAAGTGGAGTAATGGGGACCCAACTGGAAGAACTAGTTGCTCATTACAATCTGTACTGACTTTGCATACATGGCCGCCAATTTGAATTACACTGTAGATCCATGTGAAAATATACCAAACAAATTTCCATGGCCATGAATAGGCAATATAAAGGTGGCTACATGCCAAAGGCTTTCATAGTCACGAACAAGGCCCAGTAAAACCGGTCTCAAAATCAATATGAAGATATCTGTATATAATGGAGTACAATATGATCTCCCATGATCACTGAAGTCACATGGGTGTTGGTCCAATGAAAGGTAGAAACAACTCAGGAAAGCTGTGACTATAAACTGATGTCTTCAAGTCTTCTACACAATCCTCCAAAGGTGAAAGTCTACATCGTGTGAATAAATGCATTGAGGTCAAACACAATGAGACTTCGTTTGATTACCGATCATTGAGGTATACAGTTAACAAATGCGAGACAACCTATCGATGATGAAAGTAGGTATCAAGGCACCGAGTACATTCTTACAAGTGTGAATAAAGGTGTCAGGGTCGAACACTTGAAGAATCCATTGATTAGGGGACATAGATGTATTCCCAACTGTCGATGGTGGGAAAACCTGCCACTAATGACTGCAAGCCTATAGGTACTCATAGGAATCTAGGTATCTTCTCCAGAATAGATGAGCTGAAGTTGATGGAAGGAGACCTGCTGAAAGGAGAGAATTAAGGCATCTCTCATCATTCAACATGAGGTACAAAGTAGGAGCTTGATGATTTGGAGGAAATCGAACGAAGAACATGTTCATGAACCAATGACCCCGTGCGTCTTTTGTGTGTGCCAGGTGCAAGCGGTACACGAAAAAGACACTCTGAATAACAACCAATGAGTAAAAATATTGACAAAGGTGAGGAAACCACCAATAGGGATAATGGAATCCAAGAAAATGCACAAATCCAAATGTGTGAATATATGTCTTGTCATCGAACACAAGGGAAACCACCTAGTCAATGACCAATGATGAAATGTCAACTCTTGGGTTCAAGGTTACCTACCAATGAGGAAAGTAGGACCAGGGTGCACAATAGGACTACAAATTCATGTGATTCTGAGACAAAGTGAGGGTATGGCTGACATGCAAAGTCAAGAGTTCTGAGTGTTACAAGGAAAATCTCTCTATGGCTAGTGTGAACCACAACAAACGGAAATGACTGCAGAAATCAATTCTCTTCTCAAGTATGCTACATAGACAAATATGTTAGTAAGAAAAGATAAAAGGCCTACCTCATCCAGATGTTTGATGATGTCCACCATTGAGCACTTTGACCGAAATATATATACCTATGACAAGTTCTCAACAAACAAGAAAAGAAAGCATATGGTGATAATATAAAATGTTAGCACATTATATAGCATAATCCATTAATAAACATGACAAATACGCCCATGGAATAATAATTCAATATATTTGCAAGATATCAATTGGACGGGAAAAGAGTATTTATATTAATTAATGATCAGCATAAGTGAAAATGTCACAAGCTTTCGTGTCAGCATGGTTTAGAACTGAGAAACTAAGTTCCTTCCAGCTGGGACTCCACCACTTCAATCCTCCACCAAAGGCAAGCTCATAGATGGGAGACAATGAGGTTCTCCATCAATAAGGGAAGAGCCTAGGTGTTGAACACTGTGTTTAGACTTAAAGGACAAAGGGATGCATACTCAATATGAAGTAAATAATTCCTCAAGAGTAACTTTTCTCTCAAAGTTGAATTATTTATCTTTTTCCAGAGCTCAGAATTAGAATCTTTATATCCTTCAAAATGGAACTGAAGGGCCGAGTCAGAATGTTTCCAGTATATGGAAGGCCAAGGATCAGAGATCTCCTATCGTAACATGAAAACCCGACATTTAATTTCATTTTATAGTACAAATCCCGATGTACACAAGCTATAGTGGAGTAGCCTATGTATACGCTTGTTTTATAGTAGGCAAGATGTGTACAAGTGAATTTTTATTTTATTTTTGGCTCTGGATTTTATTAACAGAGAAGATAAGTCTGCATAGAGAAATGGAGTAAGGCCCTCTCTGCAAGATTGCATAAGGTGAGGAAAATATTTTTATAACAGATGCCCCCTAATGTGTGAGGTTAGAGGAGTATCTGCGATGGGTGAAATACATTATAAATAACCCAAAAGTGGAGTGGTAGGGGACCAGCTAGATGAACTCGTTGCTCATTACATTCTGCACTGAATTTGCATACATGGGTGCCAATAAAATTACACTATAGATCCATGTGAAAAATATACCAAACAAGTGTTTGTGGCCATAAATAAGAAAATACAAATGTGTTTACATGCCAATAGTTGTGAACAAGGCCCAGTAGAACCAGTCTCAAAACCAATATGAAGATATCTATATACCATGGAGTACAATATGATCTCCCATGCTCACTGAAGTCATACAGGTATTGGTCCAATGAAAATGAAGCAACAAATCAGGAAAGCTATGACCAAATAGTGATGTATTCAAGTCTTCTACAAAATCCCCCAAGGGTTCAAGTCTACATCATGTGAATAAAGGAGTTGAGGTCAAACACAATGAGACTTTGTTTGATTACTGGTCATTGATGTATATTGTTAAAAAACACGAGACAACCTACCGATAATGAAAGTAGGTATCAAGGCACCGAGTACATTCTTATAAGTGTGAATAGAGGAGTCGGTGTCGAAAACCTAAAGAATCTATCGATCAGGAGACATTAATGTATTCCCAATTGTCGATGGCGAGAGATCCTGACACTAAGGACTGCAAGCCTCAAGGTACTCATAAAACTCTAGGTCTCGTTTCCAGAATAAATGGGCTGAAGTAAATGGAAAGAGACCCACTAAAAGGAGAGCATTAAGGCATCTCTCATCAGTCAACATGAGGTACAAAGCAGGAGCTTCATGATTTGGTGAAAATCGGATGAATAACAAGTTCACAAACTAACGACCCTGTGCGTCTTTCGCGTGCGCCAAGTGCAAGCGGTACACGAAAAAGACACTCTAAATAAAAACCAATGATGAAAATTGCTGACAAAGGCGAGGAAACCACCAATAAGGCTAATGAAATCCAAGACACTGCATGAATCCCAATGTGTGAATATATGTCTTGCCATCAAACACAAGGGAAACCACCCAATCAACGACCAATGATGAAGTGTCGACTGTTGGGTTCAAGATGACCTACCAATGATGAAAGTAGGGCCAGGGTGCATGATAGGACTACAATATCATGTGATTCTGAGACAAACTAAGGGTATGGATGACATGCAAAGTCAAGAGTTTTGAGGAGTGGCCGACATAGGTTGATAGAATTCCTTTGAACAAGAGCATGAGACATACAAAGGACTCTAGCAGTATAGACCCAATGATGAAACCATAAGATGGAGGAGGAACCAATGAAATTCTCTATAGGGACTGGAAGGGTAAGTAGTTGGTAGAGAAGACTCTGTAACGAGCTCAACTTCCTAAGGCCATGATAATCCCAAAATTATGACAATTAATGGACTCAATAACTTTGTGCTATGTTCAAAGGCGACACGACTGCTGCCAACATAAGATGATACTCCCTTCCCACCTGTCTTTTTNAGCTCAGAATTAGAATCTTTATATCCTTCAAAATGGAACTGAAGGGCCGAGTCAGAATGTTTCCAGTATATGGAAGGCCAAGGATCAGAGATCTCCTATCGTAACATGAAAACCCGACATTTAATTTCATTTTATAGTACAAATCCCGATGTACACAAGCTATAGTGGAGTAGCCTATGTATACGCTTGTTTTATAGTAGGCAAGATGTGTACAAGTGAATTTTTATTTTATTTTTGGCTCTGGATTTTATTAACAGAGAAGATAAGTCTGCATAGAGAAATGGAGTAAGGCCCTCTCTGCAAGATTGCATAAGGTGAGGAAAATATTTTTATAACAGATGCCCCCTAATGTGTGAGGTTAGAGGAGTATCTGCGATGGGTGAAATACATTATAAATAACCCAAAAGTGGAGTGGTAGGGGACCAGCTAGATGAACTCGTTGCTCATTACATTCTGCACTGAATTTGCATACATGGGTGCCAATAAAATTACACTATAGATCCATGTGAAAAATATACCAAACAAGTGTTTGTGGCCATAAATAAGAAAATACAAATGTGTTTACATGCCAATAGTTGTGAACAAGGCCCAGTAGAACCAGTCTCAAAACCAATATGAAGATATCTATATACCATGGAGTACAATATGATCTCCCATGCTCACTGAAGTCATACAGGTATTGGTCCAATGAAAATGAAGCAACAAATCAGGAAAGCTATGACCAAATAGTGATGTATTCAAGTCTTCTACAAAATCCCCCAAGGGTTCAAGTCTACATCATGTGAATAAAGGAGTTGAGGTCAAACACAATGAGACTTTGTTTGATTACTGGTCATTGATGTATATTGTTAAAAAACACGAGACAACCTACCGATAATGAAAGTAGGTATCAAGGCACCGAGTACATTCTTATAAGTGTGAATAGAGGAGTCGGTGTCGAAAACCTAAAGAATCTATCGATCAGGAGACATTAATGTATTCCCAATTGTCGATGGCGAGAGATCCTGACACTAAGGACTGCAAGCCTCAAGGTACTCATAAAACTCTAGGTCTCGTTTCCAGAATAAATGGGCTGAAGTAAATGGAAAGAGACCCACTAAAAGGAGAGCATTAAGGCATCTCTCATCAGTCAACATGAGGTACAAATCAGGAACTTCATGATTTGGTGAAAATCGGATGAATAACAAGTTCACAAACTAACGACCCTGTGCGTCTTTCGCGTGCGCCAAGTGCAAGCGGTACACGAAAAAGACACTCTAAATAAAAATAAATGATGAAAATTGCTGACAAAGGCGAGGAAACCACCAATAAGGCTAATGAAATCCAAGACACTGCATGAATCCCAATGTATGAATATATGTCTTGCCGTCAAACACAAGGGAAACCACCCAATCAACGACCAATGATGAAGTGTCGACTGTTGGGTTCAAGATGACCTACCAATGATGAAAGTAGGGCCAAGGTGCATGATAGGACTACAATATCATGTGATTCTGAGACAAACTAAGGGTATGGATGACATGCAAAGTCAAGAGTTTTGAGGAGTGGCCGACACAGGTTGATAGAATTCCTTTGAACAAGAGCATGAGACATACAAAGGACTCTAGCAGTATAGACCCAATGATGAAACCATAAGATGGAGGAGGAACCAATGAAATTATCTATAGGGAATGGAAGAGTAAGCAATTGGTAGAGAAGACTCTGTAACGAGCTCAACTTCCTAAGGCCATGATAATCCCAAAATTATGACAATGAATGGACTCAATAACTTTGTGCTATGTTCAAAGGCGACACGACTGCTGCCAACATAAGATGATACTCCCTTCCCACCTGTCTTTTTTTTATTTTTATAGACAAATGAATGCTATGATACAGAGGAGGAAACAACTATCGCAAGTAAGAAAAACTACTTCCAGCAGTTGAACATACCTATGCTCAATGTAGGGAAGTGCATGAGGGAAATTGACACTCGGGGGAATGCTCCCTCCTAGGTATAGGGTGTCAAATTGCGAAGGATAAAAAAAAGGCTCTGCTTGGTTGAGGATGAAAAACTGGTTAGGCAAATGGTTTATAATGCAAAGCGAGAACCGATCATAGGCTCAATACTGCAAGCAAGGGCATGCGATGCAATCACAACTTGATGCCAAAAAAATGTCCTTTTTTATGTCTTTTAGTCTACTTGGTGTGAAAAATGGATAAACTTGTGCCAAATAGACATCTTTCCAAAACCAATTTATGAGTGTGAAAGAGACAAGTTCACTTGGAAATATTTTCACTTTTTGATAACGAATCGAAACAGATCTTAACTAAGACTCATGACCTTTCAAGTCCAATTTAACGAGTGTGAAAGGGACAAATCACTTGACAATCTTTTCGCTTTTTAGATGAGTCAGAAAAGAGCTTAAATTAAACTTGTTTGGGATTCCTCGGGTTATAAGGTCATATGTTTATGAATGGTAAATGAGGCTCAACATAAAGTCAAGTATGAGCTATGAGGAAATCCCGGTCCTACGAAAAAATCTTTTCATGGGCACCAAATGCAGTAGGGTATCTAACTAGGGCACCCATGTTTGGTAAGTCTCTACCACTTGATAACGCCATGAATTTATAGTAGATGGAAGGTTATGTGTCACAACAAATGGGTTCGTACCTAGGGAATAAAGAGTGATAGTTATAGGATAATGCAAAAATACATAACAGAGTGGATACCTATCCTATATGTTGGGTAATGAAAATACCTGCCCGTGGTGAGGAACGACCAACATAATGCTGAAATATGCAAGAATCCCAAGTTAAAATTGAAAACCCCAATTCGTTTCACCTTTGTATGAGTCCATTGGGTGAAAAACAATGGCTTAAAACTATAGAAAGTGGGTAAAAGTAATTTATAAATAGTAACAAAATAAAAAATTACTATACCATTTGTTGCGACACATAACCTTCCATCTTCTATAAAGTTTACGAAACCATATATTTTGGGTTCGGTCCACAGTGGATTCACCAATTTTGTTACGAGAAAAATCTCTTTATGGCTAGGGTGAACCACAACAGACAGAAATGACTACATAAATCAACTCTCTTCTCAAGTATGCTATATAGAAAAATATGCTAGCAGGACAAGATAAAAGGCCTACCTTGTCTGGATGTTTGATGACATCCACCATTGATCACTTTGACTGAAAGCTATATACCTATGACAAGTTCTCAACAAACAAGCAAAGAAAGCATATGGTGACAATATAAAAGGTTAGCACATTAGATAACATAATCCATTAATAAACATGACAAATACGCCCATGGAATAATAATGCAATATATTTGCAAGATATCAATTGGACGGGAAAAGAGTATTTCTATTAATAAATGATCAGCAGAAGAGAAAATGTTATAGACTTCTATGTCGGCACAGTTCAGAACTGAGAAACTAAGTTCCTTTCATATGGGCCTCCACCACTTCAATCCTCCACCAAAGGCAAGCTCATAGATGGGAAAAAATGAGGTTCTCCATCAATAAGGGAAGATCCTGGGGGATGAACACTGTGTTCAGACTTAAAGGACAAAGGGATGTAGATTCAATATGAAGTAAATAATTCCTCCAGAGTAAATTTAATCTCAAAGTTGAATTCTTTCTCTTTTTCCATAGCTCGGAATTGGCCTCTTTATAGCCTTCAAAATGGAACCGAAGGGTCGAGTCAGAATGTTTCTAGTATATGGAAGGCCAAGGATTAGAGATCTCCTGTCCTGACATGGAAAACCAAAATTTAATTTCATTTTCTGGCACAAATCTCGATGTACATGGTCTGTAGTGGAGCATCCTACGTATACACTTGTTGTATAGTAGGCAAGATGCGTACAAGTGGAATTTTTTTTTATTTTTGTCTCTGGATTTTATTAACAAGGAAGATAATTCTGCACAGGGAAATGGAATAAAGCCCTCTTTTCAAGATTTCATAAGGTAAGGAAAATCTTGCTATAACATTGAGGAATGCCCAACACAAGTTGATAGACATCCTTTGAAAAAGAGCATGAGACATATGGAAGACTCTAGAAGCATAGACTCAATGATGAAACTTTGAGATGTAGGAGGCATCAATCAAACTCTCCATAGGGACTAGAAGAGTAACCATTTAGAGGAGTAAACTCTATGTAATGAGATCGGCTTCCTAAGGTCATGCTAAACCCAAAATTATGATGACAAGTGGACTAAAAAAATTTGTGCTTTGTTCAAAGGTGACATGACTGCTGCCAATATAAGATAATATTCCCTTCTCGCCCGTCTTTTTTTGTTTTTTCATAGTCAAATGAATGCTATGATATAGAGGAAGAAACGAGTGTCGCAAGTAAGAAAAACTAGTTCCAGTAGTGGAACATACCTATGATCAATGTAAGGAGGTGCATGCGGGAGATGGACACTCAGGGGAATTTTCCCTCCTGGGTATAGGGTGTCAAGTTGTGAAGGATATAAACAAGGATCCACTTGGTTGAGGATGCAAAACTGCTGAGGAAAACAATTTATAACGCAAAGCGAGAACCGACAATAGGCTCAATACTGCAAGCATGGGCATGAGATGCAATCACAACTTAATGCCAAAAAATGTCCTTTTTCGTAATCTTAGTCTACTTGGTTTGAAAAAGGGATAAACTTGCACCAAATAGATGTCCTTTCAAATCCAATTTACAAGTGTGAAAGGGACAAGTTCACTCAAAAATCTTTTCTCTTTTGAAAATGAGTCAGAAAAGAGCTTAAATCAAACTCGTTTAGGAGTATTCTAGGTATAGGTCAACATGTTTATGAGTGAGAAGTGAGGTTCAACATAAAGTCATGTATTAGCTATAAGGGACTCCTGGTCGCATGGAAAAAATCTCTGCATGGCCATCGAATGAAAGAGAGGATCTAACTAGTGTACCCATGTTTGGTAAGTCTCTACCATTCTATAACAACACTTCTAGTAGTAGATAGAAAGTTTCGTGTCGCTATAAAATGGGTTCATATCTAAGGAATATGAGTGACAACCATAGGAGGACGCAAGTGTGCCTGATTGAATGGATACCTATCTTATGTGCTGGGTAGCGAAAATACCTGTCCAAAGTTACGAACGTGCGACATAACGTTGAAAATCACAAAAAGCCCTGGACAAAACTACAAAACCCAACTCAATCCACTATCATATTAGTCCATTAAGAGAACATATTATCCGAAACTATGCAAAGTGGGTAAATATTTTCTATAAATAGTAAAAAAAACCATATTTACTATACCATTTGTATTTTTTACCCAAATAGTGGATTTTGGACCAAATTACCTCCGAACTTCAACTGGTGATTGTAGGGGCTACGAGTGACAGAATCGATGACCGTCTGGACTAGGTAATTCCTCTTCCCCTCCTCTTTCTTTTCGATGGATTAGATTTTATATTTATGTTCCATTTTTTAAGTTATTTAGGGCACAAATTAGAATTTTAGGTGTGCG
>JZKD02S0174808.1:327504-355228 GCA_000966675.3 Picea glauca | reverse complement strand
TGGGCATTGTTGCCCTGGATTGTTGACTATATAATCCCCTGGACCCCTGGATGCAAAGAAAACAACAAGTGGGAGAATGTTGGGTATGTGTTATATTCTTTGCATGTGTGTGTGTATGGGTGCGTCAGATACGACAACTGCGTCTGACGATCCCTTCACCTAGGGCTCGGTCGTGTGCATCGGGCGCTTTCCTAGGGGGGTCCCAGGGCGGGGGGGGCAGGTATGCACCCCCCTGGTTACGCGTAGCAGCCCGAGGCAACGCCCCGAATTTTTTTTTTTGGGCGGTTTTTGCTATTTTTAGTTGATTTTTAAATTAATCCCGGATTAAGGGATTAGGGTTTTGGTATCTACGGAATACCTAAAAACATTATATATATTGTATGGCGAATGGTGAAATTCGATATAATGAAAATAAGAAAGGTTTTCCCGGTTGAGGGTTTCCGGTAAAAATCTTTGTGTACTCTGTGTATGAGCCATTGATTTCTGTATTGCTTAAGAATATATATGCATTTATTTACTTCACAGGTTTAAAACTTACATTTTTGGCTTCCAATGCCACAAGAAAATTAGGGGGTCTCATGATGGGTTGGTGCTCTCAGGATATATAGGTGCAAAATTCCTGGGGGCTCCCCTCTGTTCTTTCCATCTTCACTAGAATGACTAATATTCCCTCCCCCTTCCTCTGTATCAATATCTATGTCCCATATGTTGACATGGAACCATTATAGAGTAAATTTCTTAACTCCCCCCTCATCCAATTAGATCGCATTATTATAGGGGGAGACCTAAAATTTACCCTCAACTCCAACGAAGTTTGGGGATCAGGGGATCTTCCATACCCTCTGGCCTCCTTTATTGCACAAGTGATGGAAGGAGCCAAACTGATGGATGTTCTCCCACAAAAATATGACCCAACTTGGAGGAATATGAGAACGGGGGAAGCTAGAATTGCAAAAATACTAGAAAATTTTTTAATCTCTGATGATCGCCCCTTTGACAATCTTTGTTTCTGATAATGGATAGAATTGGGAAGTATTTCAAACCACAATTCCATTCTTCTATATCTCTCATATGACCCCCAAAATCCTCTCTGCCCTTTTAAGTTCAAATCCACTTGGCTTGAAGACCCATCATATCTCTCAATGGTTCAGCACTGTTGGTCCCCCTATAACCCTGCCCTCCTGAAATCTCCTCCTATCTAGTTTCATTCAAATCTCAAGAAAATAAAATTTCATCTATGAAATGGGCAAAAGACAAAAAGGAACAAGAGGATAAATCCCTAACCATAATCAAAATCCAGGTGAAAAATTGGGGAAGCACATAAGTGGATTCCTCCACCAATGAAGAACAAAAGGACCTTATAAAACCCCTACATAAAGAAAAAAACAAATCCTCTGAAACAAAGAAAAGGCCCGAAGATTAAAAATCATAGCTCTTTGGCTACATGATGGAGACAAAAACATAAAGTTTTTTCATTATTGTGCAAACAGGAGGAAGATTAGAAACATTATATGGAACATAAGAAGAGAATATGACTCTCAGGTATCCTCCTTTGAAGGCATTTTCTTTTGAAGGAGTATCCCATTTCAAATCTCTCTTCAAAGAAGAGAGTAGGGTGACAATTGATGCCATTCTCCAATCCATTAAACTCTTCCTAAGTTTCACAAATGAAGAATATAATGAAAACCTAATGGTAGAAATTACAAATGAAGAAATCCTCTGGGTAATCCACTCCTTCTATAAATATAAGAGCCCATGACCAGATGGATTTCCTGTGGACTTTTACAAAGAATGTCTTGAAATTCTGGATGAGGACCGCCTTCAGGTTGTTGAATACTCTAGATCCACTGGTCAAATGTTCAGCCCTTTCAACTCCACTTTTATTTCCCTTATCCCCAAAGTCGAAAACCCCCTCTCCTTTGCTATCTTCTGCCCCATCTCCCTTTGCAATGTGATCTACAATATTATCACTAAGATAATTGCAACCAAGCTAAAATAAACTCTGGAAGGGAACATTTCAGAAGAGAAATTTGGATTTCTGAAGGGAAAACAAATCCACCATGCAATCATAATGTCTCAATAAGGATTCCATTCCATCCAAACTAGGAAGCTAAAGGCAGTGGCATACAAGGTAAACCTCTCAAAATACTTCTACATGGTCAGTTGGCTTTGCATCATGATCCTCCTCCTACATTTGGGATTCAACCACAATTTTGTCTCTTGGATCATGAATTGTCTCAGCTCCTCCTATTTTTATCTTATCATCAATGGATAAACCTACCCATTCTTCAAAGAAGAAAGAGGACTTAGACATGGATGCCCCCTCTCTCCCTTCCTTTTCCTTATGGTCACCAAATGCCTCAACAGGCTAATTTCAAAATCCACTACACAAGGAACATTCAAAGGCATAGCAATCAATGATCATGTATCTTTCTCCCACCTTCTCTTTATTAATGACATCCTAATCTTTTGCGATGGTAATCCTACATTAGTGGGCCAACTCAAATTAATGCTAAATCAATTCTGCAAAGATTCGAGAATGAAAATCAACCCAGAAAAATCTATGCTCATCTCTCGAGGTCAAAATAATCAGGAAAAAAGTCAGACTAAATATACTCTAGGGGCTATCAATAAACCATTGAATGAAGGGATAAAATATCTGGGTTTTCTCCTCAATGCAAACAACAGTATCTCCAAATATTGGAATTGGATAATTAAAAATTTAGAAAAGAGGACAAAAAACTGATACAACAGATGGTTGTCTAGAGCAAGGAGACTAGTCTTTACCAAGTCAGTCATTGAAGCAATCCCAATATACTGGACTTCTGTAGCTTGGGTACCAAAATGAATCATAAAAAAACTCATAAAACTGGATTTTATATATCTATGGGTTGGGAAGGAGGACACAAACAACTTAGTACTAGCATCTTGGGAAATGTTGACACTTCCCAAAGTATTAGGGGGATCATGACTCAAAAATATCCACTTATTCTCAAAATCTATGGCAATAAAGAATGGATGAAATTTGATTGAAAATAATGAATTATGATTCCAAATCTTCAAAGAGAAATACTTTCCCAATGACACCCTCATGACATGGATCTGAAGACCCCCAAAATCATCAGTCAATGGATCAATTGTCTAGAAGGCCATCATATAATCCTTCCCTTTGATAAAATATTGGCTCATATGGAAAGTGGGAAATGGAGAAACACTCATGATCGGAAAGGATCCATGGATTGGATGTTCAAACAACCATCTACTCCCAGAAAAAGCTCCACAAGACATTCATCAAAACAACTTCTTCTTCCTAAATCAAATCCATAGGGGAGAGCAAGGAAAAAATAGGTGGCTTTCTTGGAGAGAAGTAGGGCTACCAGAACAACAAGCCTAGGCCTGGTATAGATACACATTGGAATTACATGAATCCTTGGTTCTTTTATCAGATCAAGAGGACAAGATAATTTGGTCCTTCAGTCCAAAGGGAACATACTCTCCAAGGTCTAGTTACAAGGGCATCCTTCTTGAAACGAATAGTCCACCCCCACCATGGTGGGGTGAAATAATATGGAAACTCAACTGTGTTTCAAAGACAAAACTCTTCACCTGGCTACTCTTAAAAGGCAAGGTCCCTACCTGGGAAAATCTATAGAAAATAAGCTTCACAGGTCCCAACAGATTCCCCCTCCACAAAAAACAAGAAGAATCAAGCATACACTTATTTCTAACATGTCCTTACACTCTTTAAGTCTAGAAGAACATAAAATATGCATTAAAATTCAACTATGCTCGGAATGGTGACACAATTTAGGAAGCTCTGAAATATTGGTGGGAGAACTAGAACCTAAAAAATTTAAAGGCCTTCCCTGTGTGGCCTGTTGGGGCATCTGGATTGTCAGAAACAAAGCTATATTTTAAGAGAAATAAGTCCCTCCCTACAAATGTACACTAACCACCCTGGCCATTTTTGAATCCCTCCTCTCCAAACCAGTGACCCCCACTTCTCACCCTCCCTCCCAACATATTGTCATCAACAAAAACATCCCTTGGGCATTTTTTGATGGAGTATCTCAAGGCTCCCCACCAAAAGGGGGAGCACGAGGCATCCTACATCTTTCTAAAGCGTCCTCCATTTATTTTTCAGTTGGTCTTGGTGAAGCCACAGACAACAAAAGTGAATTCACAACTCTCTTTCTGCTTCTCAGCCTAGCACAAAAAAATAAAATCTCTCAGCTACAAGTTTTTGGGGATTCACTTCTTGTAGTAAACATCATCAAAGGCACACACATTCTACACAACTTCTCTCTACATCCCATTCTGGAAAAAATCAAAGGAATTGTCTCCACTCTCACAATTTTTTCCATTTNTTTAGATCCACCAGTCAAATGTTCACCCCTTTCAACTCCACTTTTATTTCCCTTATCCCCAAAGCCGACAACCCCCTCTCCTTTGCCATCTTCTGCCCCATCTCCCTTTGCAATGTGATCTACAATATTATCACTAAGATAATTGCAACCAAGCTTAAATAAACTCTGGAAGGGAACATTTCAGAAGAGAAATTTGGATTTCTGAAGGGCATACAAATCCACCAAGCAATCATAATGTCCCAAGAAGGATTCCATTCCATCCAAACTAGGAAGCTAAAGGCAGTGGCATACAAGGTAAACCTCTCAAAATACTTCTACATGGTCAGTTGGATTTGCATCAGGATCCTCCTCCTACATTTGGGATTCAACCACAATTTTGTCTCTTGGATCATGAATTGTCTCAGCTCCTCCTATTTTTCTCTTCTCATCAATGGAGCAACCTCCCCCTTCTTCAAAGAATAAAGAGGGCTTAGACATGGATTCCCCCTCTCTCCCTTCCTTTTCCTTATGGTCACCAAATGCCTCAACAGGCTAATTTCAAAATCCACTACACAAGGAACATTCAAAGGCATAGTAATCAATGATCATGTATCTTTCTCCCACCTTCTCTTTATTAATGACATCCTAATCTTTTTCAATGGTAATCCTACATTAGTGGGCCAACTCAAATTAATGCTAAATCAATTTCGCAAAGCTTCGGGAATGAAAATCAACCCAGAAAAATCTATGCTCATCTCTCGAGGTCAAAATAATCAGGAAAAAAGTCAGACTAAATATACTCTAGGGGCTATCAATAAACCATTGGATGAAGGGATAAAATATCTGGGTTTTCTCCTCAATGCAAACAACTGTATCTCCAAATATTGGAATTGGATAATTACAAAATTATAAAAGAGGATAAAAAAATGATACAACAGATGGTTGTCTAGAGCAAGGAGACTAGTCTTTATCAAGTCAGTCATTGAAGCAATCCCAATATACTGGACTTCTCTAGCTTGGGTACCAAAATGAATCATAAAAAAACTCATAAAACTGGATTTTATATATATATGGGTTGGGAAGGAGGACACAAATGACTTAGTACTAGCATTTTGGGAAATGCTGACACTTCCAAAAGTATTAGGGGGATCATGACTCAAAAATATCCACTTATTCTCAAAAGCTATGGCAATAAAGAATGGATGAAATTTTATTGAAAATAATGAATTATGGTTCAAATCTTCAAAGAGAAATACTTTCCCTATGACACCCTCATGACATGGATCTGAAGACCCCCAAAATCATCAGTCAATGGATCAATTGTCTAGAAGGCCATCATATAATCCTTCCCTTTGATAAAAGATTGGCTCATATGGAAAGTGGGAAATGGAGAAACACTCATGATTGGAAAGGATCCATGGATTGGATGTTCAAACAACCATCCACTCCCAGAACAAGCTCCACAAGACAATCATCAAAACAACTTCTTCTTCCTAAATCAAATCCATAGGGGAGAGCAAGGAAAAAATAGGTGGCTTTCTTGGAGAGAAGTAGGGCTACCAGAACAACAAGCCTAGGCCTGGTATAGATACACATTGGAATTACATGAATCCTTGGTTCTTTTATCAGATCAAGAGGACAAGATAATTTGGTCCTTCAGTCCAAAGGGAACATACTCTCCAAGGTCTAGTTACAAGGGCATCCTTCTTGAAACGAATAGTCCACCCCCACCATGGTGGGGTGAAATAATATGGAAACTCAACTGTGTTTCAAAGACAAAACTCTTCACCTGGCTACTCTTAAAAGGCAAGGTCCCTACCTGGGAAAATCTATAGAAAATAAGCTTCACAGGTCCCAACAGATTCCCCCTCCACAAAAAACAAGAAGAATCAAGCATACACTTATTTCTAACATGTCCTTACACTCTTTAAGTCTAGAAGAACATAAAATATGCATTAAAATTCAACTATGCTCGGAATGGTGACACAATTTAGGAAGCTCTGAAATATTGGTGGGAGAACTAGAACCTAAAAAATTTAAAGGCCTTCCCTGTGTGGCCTGTTGGGGCATCTGGATTGTCAGAAACAAAGCTATATTTTAAGAGAAATAAGTCCCTCCCTACAAATGTACACTAACCACCCTGGCCATTTTTGAATCCCTCCTCTCCAAACCAGTGACCCCCACTTCTCACCCTCCCTCCCAACATATTGTCATCAACAAAAACATCCCTTGGGCATTTTTTGATGGAGTATCTCAAGGCTCCCCACCAAAAGGGGGAGCACGAGGCATCCTACATCTTTCTAAAGCGTCCTCCATTTATTTTTCAGTTGGTCTTGGTGAAGCCACAGACAACAAAAGTGAATTCACAACTCTCTTTCTGCTTCTCAGCCTAGCACAAAAAAATAAAATCTCTCAGCTACAAGTTTTTGGGGATTCACTTCTTGTAGTAAACATCATCAAAGGCACACACATTCTACACAACTTCTCTCTACATCCCATTCTGGAAAAAATCAAAGGAATTGTCTCCACTCTCACAATTTTTTCCATTTNTTTAGATCCACCAGTCAAATGTTCACCCCTTTCAACTCCACTTTTATTTCCCTTATCCCCAAAGCCGACAACCCCCTCTCCTTTGCCATCTTCTGCCCCATCTCCCTTTGCAATGTGATCTACAATATTATCACTAAGATAATTGCAACCAAGCTTAAATAAACTCTGGAAGGGAACATTTCAGAAGAGAAATTTGGATTTCTGAAGGGCATACAAATCCACCAAGCAATCATAATGTCCCAAGAAGGATTCCATTCCATCCAAACTAGGAAGCTAAAGGCAGTGGCATACAAGGTAAACCTCTCAAAATACTTCTACATGGTCAGTTGGATTTGCATCAGGATCCTCCTCCTACATTTGGGATTCAACCACAATTTTGTCTCTTGGATCATGAATTGTCTCAGCTCCTCCTATTTTTCTCTTCTCATCAATGGAGCAACCTCCCCCTTCTTCAAAGAATAAAGAGGGCTTAGACATGGATTCCCCCTCTCTCCCTTCCTTTTCCTTATGGTCACCAAATGCCTCAACAGGCTAATTTCAAAATCCACTACACAAGGAACATTCAAAGGCATAGTAATCAATGATCATGTATCTTTCTCCCACCTTCTCTTTATTAATGACATCCTAATCTTTTTCAATGGTAATCCTACATTAGTGGGCCAACTCAAATTAATGCTAAATCAATTTCGCAAAGCTTCGGGAATGAAAATCAACCCAGAAAAATCTATGCTCATCTCTCGAGGTCAAAATAATCAGGAAAAAAGTCAGACTAAATATACTCTAGGGGCTATCAATAAACCATTGGATGAAGGGATAAAATATCTGGGTTTTCTCCTCAATGCAAACAACTGTATCTCCAAATATTGGAATTGGATAATTACAAAATTATAAAAGAGGATAAAAAAATGATACAACAGATGGTTGTCTAGAGCAAGGAGACTAGTCTTTATCAAGTCAGTCATTGAAGCAATCCCAATATACTGGACTTCTCTAGCTTGGGTACCAAAATGAATCATAAAAAAACTCATAAAACTGGATTTTATATATATATATATGGGTTGGGAAGGAGGACACAAATGACTTAGTACTAGCATTTTGGGAAATGATGACACTTCCAAAAGTATTAGGGGGATCATGACTCAAAAATATCCACTTATTCTCAAAAGCTATGGCAATAAAGAATGGATGAAATTTTATTGAAAATAATGAATTATGGTTCCAAATCTTCAAAGAGAAATACTTTCCCAATGACACCCTCATGACATGGATCTGAAGACCCCCAAAATCATCAGTCAATGGATCAATTGTCTAGAAGGTCATCATATAATCCTTCCCTTTGATAAAAGATTGGCTCATATGGAAAGTGGGAAATGGAGAAACACTCATGATTGGAAAGGATCCATGGATTGGATGTTCAAACAACCATCTACTCCCAGAACAAGCTCCACAAGACAATCATCAAAACAACTTCTTCTTCCTAAATCAAATCCATAGGGGAGAGCAAGGAAAAAATAGGTGGCTTTCTTGGAGAGAAGTAGGGCTACCAGAACAACAAGCCTAGGCCTGGTATAGATACACATTGGAATTACATGAATCCTTGGTTCTTTTATCAGATCAAGAGGACAAGATAATTTGGTCCTTCAGTCCAAAGGGAACATACTCTCCAAGGTCTAGTTACAAGGGCATCCTTCTTGAAACGAATAGTCCACCCCCACCATGGTGGGGTGAAATAATATGGAAACTCAACTGTGTTTCAAAGACAAAACTCTTCACCTGGCTACTCTTAAAAGGCAAGGTCCCTACCTGGGAAAATCTATAGAAAATAAGCTTCACAGGTCCCAACAGATTCCCCCTCCACAAAAAACAAGAAGAATCAAGCATACACTTATTTCTAACATGTCCTTACACTCTTTAAGTCTAGAAGAACATAAAATATGCATTAAAATTCAACTATGCTCGGAATGGTGACACAATTTAGGAAGCTCTGAAATATTGGTGGGAGAACTAGAACCTAAAAAATTTAAAGGCCTTCCCTGTGTGGCCTGTTGGGGCATCTGGATTGTCAGAAACAAAGCTATATTTTAAGAGAAATAAGTCCCTCCCTACAAATGTACACTAACCACCCTGGCCATTTTTGAATCCCTCCTCTCCAAACCAGTGACCCCCACTTCTCACCCTCCCTCCCAACATATTGTCATCAACAAAAACATCCCTTGGGCATTTTTTGATGGAGTATCTCAAGGCTCCCCACCAAAAGGGGGAGCACGAGGCATCCTACATCTTTCTAAAGCGTCCTCCATTTATTTTTCAGTTGGTCTTGGTGAAGCCACAGACAACAAAAGTGAATTCACAACTCTCTTTCTGCTTCTCAGCCTAGCACAAAAAAATAAAATCTCTCAGCTACAAGTTTTTGGGGATTCACTTCTTGTAGTAAACATCATCAAAGGCACACACATTCTACACAACTTCTCTCTACATCCCATTCTGGAAAAAATCAAAGGAATTGTCTCCACTCTCACAATTTTTTCCATTTCACATATTTACAGGGGTAATGGCAAACAAGTAGACTCTCTTTCCAAAAGTGGAGTGGCACTGGACAAAGGAATATGGAAAATAGTGAAAAAAGGTCCACAAGGGACCGTTGGATATCTTCATCCCCCTTGGTTCATAACTTGACCTGTAGGCCATTTAGGTCAATTTTTTGCTGGTTATTTTTGTAATGAGGAAGGCTCCTCCCTCATGTTTTTTTGATAGCTGAAAATATTAGAATGTAAATATATGAAGATCATAGTGGACTAAAATCAAGAATATAGATGATCATGCCGACTCATGAACATATCAAGCAACAATGCATAATTGAATGCCATCTACTAATGTAATTTTGTTTTATATAATAAAATTACTTGTTTTTTTCCTCGGAAAAAAAATTGACTAATTTAACCCCCCTTTTATTCAATTTTTCAATTTGATTTTTATTTCCCCCTTCTTCAATGATTATCTTTTCTCTCTCATCCTATTTATTTTCACTTCTTGGCACTTTTTTCCCTTTCTTAAGCTTCTTTTGTCCTTGATGAGGGGTGGAGTGTCCACTCGAAATGTTGGACGTTTTGAAACTTCTTACACAGTTTAACTCCATAAAGCTCAAGTAGCACAATGAGGTTGTCGAGTTGAAGAAAACAATTCCGTTCATTCTTTAACTTTACTTATAAGCTCACTTTTACACATAAATTACTTTTATAAAATAAGTGAAAATCACCTTTACAATGAAATTACTTTAGAACTTAAAACTGCATGTAAAAAGAAAATTTATTATTATTTATTTTTATAATTTAAGTGAAATGCACTTTACAATACAATTGTGTTATAAATTAAAGTTGCATGCACTTTAAAAAAAAAAACTTAATAAAAAAAATACTTGAATTTAAGACCTCTATTTTAATAAAGTAACTTTCAACCAAGTGGGCTATTACCAAAGATATAACAAATTTTTTAAATGAGAAGAGGGACTTTTTTTTTTTTTTCAAAGCTCCACTTTGAATTGTGTACTTACCTCGAAAAACCCCTCTTTTTGCATGTAAAAAATTTCAACACAACCGCACACAAAAGGAAACAAATTCTCAATTTTTTTTTAAACTTTATAAGTTCGAGGTTAAATCTCGATTAGTCTACCCAGAAAATGCAACTTTTCTTCTTTCCTTTTTATTTGTCGATCTTGCAAAAAGTGCAGTGCAAAGAACATACACATAAAATAAAATAGTTTTTACTATGTTTATTATTTGTCGATCTCGCCCAAGGTGTAGGGGAAAGAACATATGTAGATTTGAAAGGGAGCAAACCAGAAATAAACATACAAAACATGGAATGAAATATTAAAATAGTTTGAAATATATTTTAAAAACTGAAATGAAACTATATACATTCAAATTTGATATAAATGGTTGTTTCTTGGGTAAAGATAAACATTTTTGGGTGAAATGAAAAGGATTTCCAATTGAAAACAAAACTCTAGATGCATTGGAATGATACTCTTGACTCATAAATACTTAGAAACAACATAACATAGATGTCATTTGATCCATGCAACGACATAGGTTCTAGATCTCGATCAACAATGTGAATGGGTCTTCATAATGCTTTGACTCGATGATTGATAAACAAGATATATTTTCACAAGTTGAACACCTTAAGGAAACCACTCACCAAATACAACAAAGATCAGTTCACCAGTGTATTACGCAGTTAAAACCGTCAAAGAGGGAAATAGTCCATAGTCCCAACCAATGTGACTACTTGAGGCAATATATTAATGAAAAATGAAAATATTTTACATATGATTTTCTTACACTCAATCATTGGCAAAGGACCCTCTTTGCTCTTTAAATAGATATCACAAACCAATCAAGTGTTAAGCCACAAAAATAGTCATTAGTATAAAAAAGAAGATAAACCATTGGATCACTTTATGCCTATAACATAATTGTGACTATCATATTAGATAATTACAAATGCAAAAGACACATTAGACCAAGTTGACCTTAACTAACTCTTGTGTGTCTAAATATCTTAATTGACTATGTCTGGGAGAGGAAAATAGGTCCTAATGTTAAACATTTCCTTTTGAAACATGTCAAGACAAGGGAAGTTTTGCATAGCTATGAATTTGTGTAATAAAATTGTGTTCACATCACTANTCCTTGATGAGGGGTGGAGTGTCCACTCGAAACGTTGGACGTTTCGAAACTTCTTACACAGTTTAACTCCATAAAGCTCAAGTAGCACAATGAGGTTGCCGAGTTGAAGAAAACAATTCCGTTCATTCTTTAACTTTACTTATAAGCTCACTTTTACACATAAATTAATTTTATAAAATAAGTGAAAATCACCTTTACAATGAAATTACTTTAGAACTTAAAACTGCATGTAAAAATAAAGTTTATTATTATTTATTTTTATAATTTAAGTGAAATGCACTTTACAATACAATTGTGTTATAACTTAAAGTTGAATGCACTTTTCAAAAAAAAAACTTAATAAAAAAAATACTTGAATTTAAGACCTCTATTTTAATAAAGTAACTTTCAACCAAGTGGGCTATTACCAAAGATATAACAAATTTTTTAAATGAGAAGAGGGATTTTTATTTTTATTTTTTTTCAAAGCTCCACTTTGAATTGTGTACTTACCTCGAAAAACCCCTCTTTTTGCATGTAAAAAATGTCAACACAACCGCACACAAAAGGAAACAAATTCTCGATTTTTTTTAAAACTTTATAAGTTCGAGGTTAAATCTCGATTAATCTACCCAGAAAATGCAAATTTTCTTCTTTCCTTTTGATTTGTCGATCTTGCAAAAAGTGCAGTGCAAAGAACATACACATAAAATAAAATAGTTTTTACTATGTTTATGATTTGTCGAGCTCGCCCAAGGTGTAGGGGAAAGAACATATGTAGATTTGAAAGGGAGGAAACCAGCAATAAACATACAAAACATGGAATGAAATATTAAAATAGTTTGAAATATATTTTAAAAACTAAAATGAAACTATATACATTCAAATTTGATATAAATGGTTGTTTCTTGGGTAAAGAAAACATTTTTGAGTGAAATGAAAAGGATTTCCAATTGAAAACAAAACTCTAGATGCACTGGAATGATATTCTTGACTCATAAATACTTAGAAACAACATAACATAGAAGTCATTTGATCCATGCAACAACATAGGTTCCAGATCTCGATCAACAATGTGAATGGGTCTTCATAATGCTTTGAATCGATGATTGATAAACAAGATATATTTTCACAGGTTGAACACCTTAAGGAAACCACTCACCAAATACATCAAAGATCGGTTCACCAGTGTAGTACGCGGTTAAAACCATCAAAGAGGGAAATAGTCCATAGTCCCAACCAATGTGACTACTTGAGGCAATATATTAATGAAAAGTGAAAATATTTTACATATGATTTTCTTACACTCAATCATTGGCAAAGGACCCTCTTTGCTCTTTAAATAGATATCACAGACCAAACAAGTGTTAAGCCACAAAAATAGTCATTAGTATAAAAAAGAAGATAAACCATTGGATCACTTTATGCCTATAACATAATTGTGACTATCATATTAGATAATTACAAATGCAAAATAAAGAAACACACTTTACGTAAAGACACATTAGACCAAGTTGACCTTAACTAACTCTTGTGTGTCTAAATATCTTAATTGACTACGTCTGGGAGAGGAAAATAGGTCCTAATGTTAAACATTTCCTTTTGAAACATGTCAAGACAAGGGAAGTTTTGCATAGCTATGAATTTGTGTAATAAAATTGTGTTCACATCACTANAAATCTCAAAGAGAAACACATGGAATTCAAGGCATTGAAAGATGAAAACCTACCTTCATATGCAATAATTGACAATATGTATTGTTACATACACATGTAGCCAAACTAGGTGACAATTATTCTCATGAAGATTCATCTAAATATGATGACCTACAACATGTAATGATAATTCTGCACTAATGGTGGAAGTGGTCATTGAATACATAAAGGGATGGTTGTTTTGTTTTCATTTTTTCATTTAGAACACAAGTCTTGGAAACCTTATGAAAATAGGGGACTCACATAATAATGGGTTCAAGAACAATATATAATAGCTTCCTCTCATATTAGCATTAGCTTATGACACAAGGCATTGCATACATGAATGAACTCAAGCCTTGAAGCAAATAATCATAGCTAGTCCTTTTATGTCATTTTGGTGATTAACAATTGAGAAGCCAACTTAGAGTCTTGATGAGTATTTATTGTTAGCTGGTTGTTTTGTGTGCATGTTACACTAAACAACAATGTGCAATTGATTGGCATGTTGTAACCTTGCATGCCTATAGAAGAACAATGAGGAGAGAATTTTGCAATTGACATTATAGTGCTAGAACAAGCCTTGCAACCATCAAAAGGGCATAGGTCTCTATATACGAAAAATAATAGAGATCATAGATAATTTTGCATAATATCCATGCTGGTGAAGCAAGTGGGATATAAGCCCCTCACTTATGAATCAGATGGTATCAGAGTAGTTGAATCCTTGATTATGACACAATTTTGAGAACTTTGAAGAGAAGGTAGACCTTGAATGGGTAAAACAAATAGAGAAAGGTTGGACAATTTAAGGACCATCGGTATTCAAATTCAAGAAAAGAACAAACACTTGAAAGAGAAGGTCTAGATGTATGACAAGAGGATGGTAGAGATGGAGAAGAAATTTGAGGCCTTTGGCAAACTACTGCCATTTCTGAAGAAGTGATTTGATGAAAACCAAGACTCCCTCATTGCAGTTATGTAAAATTTAGGAGAAGAACATAGTTCAACTTATGCAATTGGGAGAGACGGTCATCCATATGGATATATGGNTGTAAATTAAAAAAAATAGCGGGATTGCATGTTTTCCTCTACATGTTGGATGATATAAAATGGATATGAACACGAAAATGGTTATAAGAATTAGTAATTTCAAGTGTAATTATTCAACCAATGAAGGTTAGATAAACTATCAAAGACAATACAAATGTAAAAGTAAATGAGACAAAAGAGAAAAAAATGAAAAATGAAAAATAATAATAGGAGACAAAAAAATTAGGAATGGGAAATGAAAGGTCAGGGTATTTTGGACAAGGAGGGGAGTATGGACAAAGATCCACAAGCTGCATTGTAACTAGTGATTGCTGAAATGAAAATTGAGCAACCATTCGAAGATGGTTTTTCCGTTTGGGTTTCCAGGGTGACTCTCCATGTTTTGGGGTGTGCTTTAATTGCCATGTTCACTATATTATAGTTTGTGCATTTGACAATTCTATATGGCATGATTTGCTCATTGTTATATTGAATGAGTTGGGCATTTCAATTCTCAAATTGTGTGATTTGATGTTAAAATCTAATGGTTGTTGACCTTTTAATATGGATCAATAAATCCCTTGTTTTCTCAAACCAACGACTACAATATCTGAGTTAAATGAAACATATCCTATAATTTGATAATTTACAGATATGTAGACTCCAACGATTCATCACTGTGAATCGTTTTGTCCATGGTTTGGTCAAATCCAACAATCAGAAGATGCAGGCCATTGATCTATGGTGTCCATAAATCAATGGATTCCATTGTGGATCCATTGCATTTATGTAGGGGCTTGTTAAATTGGGTTTTTTAAGAGTTCATAAATGTTAGGAAACTTTTTTCCTTGAAGTTGGGCATTTGTCTTTGTCAGTGGATTGATTCACCTCTTTGTTGGGCATGGTAGCTTGCCCACTACCCATACACATCCCCTGAGATAGTATACACTTATGGCAGACCTCTTGGAGGTTGTATGTGGCCATGCGATGGTCATACGGGTCGTACATACCTATTGTGGGGCTATCAAAATCTCAAAGAGAAACACATGGAATTCAAGGCATTGAAAGATGAAAACCTACCTTCATATGCATAATTGACAATATGTATTGTTACATACACATGTAGCCAAACTAGGTGACAATTATTCTTGTGAAGATTCATCTAAATATGATGACCTACAACATGTAATGATAATTCTGCACTAATGGTGGAAGTGGTCATTGAATACATAAAGGGATGGTTTTTTTGTTTTCATTTTTTCATTTAGAACACAAGTCTTGGAAACCTTATGAAAATAGAGGACTCACATAATAATGGGTTCAAGAACAATATATAGTAGCTTCCTCTCATATTAGCATTAGCTTATGACACAAAGCATTGCATACATGAATGAACTCAAGCCTTGAAGCAAATAATCATAGCTAGTCCTTTTATGTCGTTTTGGTGATTAACAATTGAGAAGCCAACTTAGAGTCTTGATGAGTATTTATTGCTAGCTGGTTGTTTTGTGTTCATGTTACACTAAACAACAATGTGCAAGTGATTGGCATGTTGCAACCTTGCATGCCTATAGAAGAACAATGAGGAGAGAATTTTGCAATCGACATTACAGTGCTAGAACAAGCCTTGCAACCATCAAAAGGGCATAGGTCTCTATATAAGAAAAATAATAGAGATCATAGATAATTTTGCATAATATCCATGTTGGTGAAGCAAGTGGGCTATAAGCCCCTCACTTATGAATCAGATGGTATCAGAGTAGTTGCATCCTTGATTATGACACAATTTTGAGAACTTTGAAGAGAAGGTAGACCTTGAATGGGTAAAACAAATATAGAAAGGCTGGACAATTTAAGGACCATCAATATTCAAATTCAAGAAAAGAACAAACACTTGAAAGAGAAGGTCTAGATGTATGACAAGAGGATGGTAGAGATGGAGAAGAAATTTGAGGCCTTTGGCAAACTGCTGCCATTTCTGAAGAAGTGATTTGATGAAAACCAAGACTCCCTCATTGCAATTATGTAAAATTTAGGAGAAGAACATAGTTTAACTTATGCAATTGGGAGAGATGGTCATCCATATGGATATATGGCAAGAGGACAATCTCACTCAGATGATGGCTCAACTACACTGAGAGTTTATAGAGAAGGAAGAAGAATTAGCAAAGCTCCAAGAAACTATCCAAGAGCATAGAGAAGCAAAGCCAGCTTCCATTGCCACTGCCAATGCCAACACCATGACCAATATGACTTTGGTAAGCTCATATTTCATAGACATTTCCCAAGATCTTCTTGGTGAATTTCAAAAATATACTAGAGGCCTTGGTAAAATTGTTAAGGCAGATGGGATTTGATGGAAAAGGGGTAGGAAAGAGAAGACAAGGCATCCTAAGCCCCATTGTAGTTGAACAAAGGGTCAGCCATGAAGGCCTAGGTTTTTATGGCAGAGAGGAAAAGGAAAAAAAATCCAAGATCACATTTGTGAAGGAAAAGGACATGGTGGAGTTGGATTTCTCATCAGAAGAAAGAGTAACAATACATGAAGGTGGTATCCCATTACCACATTAGCCTTCTTGGGGCAGATTAAAAAAGGGTAGTGATGAGAAGAGTTCAAAGACTTAGCCTACAAATTTACTCAAAATAAGTAGTGAGCAAATCAACTGGAAGAGGAGGAAGAACCATGGNATGTTCAACTTAGGTAGACTAGTTTCTAAAAAAATATCTTCTAAAATGAATTGCACCAAGTTAATTAATTTTTAATTTTAGATTTTTCACACCTATGAATACAAGAGGTGCTTAACCTTTTCTCTCACAAAGATATTCAACTTAAATTAGTTTTCAAAAACAAATCCTTTAAAATGATTTACACCACGTTAAATAATTTTAACTTTTACCCTTTTTAGACTCTGCCGAAGGCGCAAAGGGACTATATCGATTGATAATTAGTTGACTTCATATTAATATGTCCTTTGACTATAAATTTTCTCATCATTTGTATTGTTTGTACTATAGAAGTAAAAACACACACATATATATGTCATCGTCTCATTGGAGAATATATTCGAGGTCTTATTGCCAGCTTCGTTGTTCCCAATATTGTAGATGTGTAGATATCCAAAGTTTTGAGCTTAACACTCCTTTTTAATTTTTATTGAAATGTTTACAAACTGAAATTTTTGAGCATGGACGCTGTTTTTTAAAGTTTTTTGATTATTGGTCCTTGCCGAATGCATAGAGGGACTATAGTGATCGCATATTAATATGTCCTTTTACTATTACTATTATTATTATTATTAGTCCTTTGTATTTGTATTGAAATGTTTGCATACCGAAGGTTTAGATTATTGACACTTTTTTTGAGGTTCTTGAATAGGCCTGGCAACTTAAATGTTTACATAGTGCGAGGTCCTGAAACATGCCTGACAACTTAAATGTTTTCATACCACGAGGCCCTTAGACATCCTGACAACCTTAAATGTTTTCATACCACAAGGCCCTTAGACATCCTGACAACCTTAAATGTTTACCTAAATAGGCTTCTCGGAGTATATTTTTCCTCGAAATTTTCCATACAATGTTGTAGTGAATTTGGACAATATTGTTTTCCACCGCTAGTTGAATAGGCATTGTATGTTTCATACTTCTTCTAGGCTTGGAATGCAATTTTGTCATCGTTGAAGCTACATACATTGTTTACTGGTTTAGTGGGTGCTTCTTCTTCGCTGGTTCGTTGGTTGCTGCTTGTTGTTGTTTGATTCAACTTTGCAAGGTTGGGGACCTGTGCTTGCGGTTGGACCCGTTGGTGCTTGTTGATTGCTTTTGTTTACTTCAACTTTGCAGGGTTGGGGTCCTGCATTCACAGTTGTATCTATTTTACTTTGTGGGGTCCAGGTGCTGCATCCACAATTCGACCTGCGCTTCTGGCGTTCATCGTTTCAGAGTAAGTTTTGATGCCATAATTTCATTTTCTATTACTTCTTTGTTGTTCAGTGTTTGCAGTTTGCAAGTAATAATGTTTTCTTATTTCTACCGGCATGCTCGTCATATGTTTCTGGTTCCTTCTGTGCTTCTATTGCAGTTTGGTAATCGTTGGAGATACATATGTTGTTTACTGGTTGGTGGTTGTTGCTTGTTCACTAGTTCGTTGGTTCGTTGGTTGTTGGTTGTTGTTGTTTGGCTCAAGTTTACGAGTTTGGGGCCCTGGGGCTGCAGTTGGGCCTGTTCATGCTTTCTCGCTGGTTTGGTGCTTGTTGTTTTCTTTTGTTTACTTAAGCTTTGCAGGGTTGGGGTCCTGCGCTGACAGTTGGAGCTATTTTTTTTTTTTGGCTCTTTGTGGTGTTCAGGTCCTACACCCGCGAGTGGACCTACAGTTGTGTTGTTTTCCCTGTCTGGTGAGGTTGAGATCTGGCACTTGTTCCGTGCCCACCTGTTCTGCTGTAAAATTTTTCTGATACTTCAGTGTTGACATTATACAAAATAGTGGCATAAGAAATAATTGGACAACTACATGTGCAATTACAATATCCGYCGTCTTTTTGTTAAAATAAAACATGTGCAAAACACACTTATTAACCATATATGGTGAAATGTGCCCATATCACAATACAACTTATTTATCCTCTACACAGACTGGTGTGACCATGATACAATTTGTCTTGTACTTGAGATATGATATGTACACCAAATATATTTCATAATTATATTTCCATGTCTGGAAGCATATCTGGATACTTTGCCACAGAAAACCAAAATCATTTAGCTATGGCCATGCAATTTCTTAATATTTTGTGGCTTGTAATATATTTTGGGCAGGGAAAAACTTTATATATTTACAACCATGGATGGAGAAAAGCAAAGGTTCATGTTTCTAACTATCTTTTATTCTATTCGTTGATTCTCATCTACTGTATGTACATATTACTTGTTCTCTGCTGCATACCAGCTTCCATTCATGTTCATTGTATTTTGTGCATTCCCACATTCAAACAAACATAATAGCTGGAGAAAACGAAGGAGTTTGAACTACAATGGTGGAAGAGGAGATACAAAGGTACATGCTTGTACTGTTATTTCATATTTCGTTGTTTTGTATTTCATTTATTGTCTGTATATGTGTTCACCTAGTTTATTGTATGTAGATATTGCGTACCTTCCTACATAATAACTTATCTTCATTTCCTTTGTATTTCCTGTGCCGCTACATTGAAAAAAATCGAACTCTGTTTATTTATTTTTACATGTATTCCTGCATACTAACTTCCTTCATGTCCATTGTATTTTTCTTGCATTGCTACATTTAAACAAACAGAGTGGTTGGAGAGGATGATGGACTCTTTGGCGCGAATGTAGAGGAGGAGTTACAAAGGTGCATACCTGTACTGTTATTTCATATTCAAGTGTTTAGTATTTCATTTATTGTCTGTGTATTTGTTCTACTGCTTTACACATTTTTTACTGTATGTATATACTACATATCTTTCTGCTTATTCTCATGTGAATTGTATTCTCTTTGCTGCTACATTGAAATAAATAGAAATGTATTTATTTCTTTTACATGTCTTTCTGCATACTAACTTGCCTTCATGTCCACTGTATGTTCGACGTTTCTACCTTGAAAGAAACAAATTTGTCGGACAGGAAGATGAATTCTTATATGCGACAACATAGGGGTATGTGGTACAATATTCGAAAAGGTATACCAACTGTGCTAGTAAATTAAACATTTAAAACGGGTGGGGGCATATAATATCGGACTAGAAAACAATGATTTGGCAACAATGGGCCTTTGTGCTCTCCCCATTTCTAATTTTTCCATTTTCTATTATCCCTTTTGCTTCCCGATTTCTCCGCTTAGTCGTCTTTATGAAAATTCCTTGGTGCGCAAGTTGGTGAACTCACGAGTTCACATTTATGGTCATGATTCTACCTTATTCCATACTTATGCACTTTTTCGATTGCGGGTGGCAGGATGGCAGGTTCAAGATTGCACCTTTGGCTTTAGAGGTTCTGCGATATACAGATTGGCCGTTGTACCCCGCCATCATGCCCTACTTTCTGTTACACATTTTTTTAGTCAAAAAATCCGAGGCACACAATTTGACCCTCGGGTCCTCATGTTTCCTAAGTATCCCTTGACACCCTATTTTGTATTCCATCTCCTTCGACCCTGCATGTGACATTAAGAACAATTATGGACAATATACAATACATATACTTGTTTAGTCCTTTTGATGTTCATCTACACATGATTGCATCACAAAAAGTTGGACTAGTGACATGGCCATGAGCAGTCAATCATCCCAATTATCAACAGACCAACAAGGCCAAAAGTAAAGATGCATACATTATGTTNCTTCTTGGGGCAGATTAAAAAAGGGTAGTGATGAGAAGAGTTCAAAGACTTAGCCTACAAATTTACTCAAAATAAGTAGTGAGCAAATCAACTGGAAGAGGAGGAAGAACCATGGGTATGCATTAGGTAAGGCATCCCTTGTCTATCATCACCACACGAAGAAAGGCCATAGCATTGGTAGTTGTTGGTACTCAAAGGCCTGCTCATTTTGTGGGAAGAAAGGAAATTGTGAGACATCTTGATGGGAGAAGCAAACCACATGCCATAAGGCTGAATGGTTTAAGAGGAATAATGACAAGGAGACTTCCCCAATCCAACAACTAACTCATAGACACATGGAGAGGATGAGTATGTCAAATAGTCCATACAGTATCACAAAGAGTCTTTTCCACCAGTGCAAGTTGAGTGGCCACTGGGAAGCAAACTGTTGGCAATTCCATCCAGAGCTTCAACCTAGAAAGTGCACAATGAAGAGAAGAGTGTGGAGATTTAAGAGTAAAGAAGATGAAGAGTTACTTTCCTTAGTTTTCCCTCACTACTAAGTCCTTGATTAGTCACTTTAGATTATATCGATATCTATTACTTAGGTAATTTATATAGCAAACATAGTGTGGGGTACAATCCTTCTAGTAAACTAGATCCTTTTCATTGTTTCATCTAGTTGATCTTGATACTAACAAGCCACCTTTTCATAATTTTTTATGGATGCTCCAATATTTTCCAAGTGGGAGATAAAGAAAGGTACTCAACCTGAGATTGACAAAGCATACATTCAATTCGCATGTTGAAGCCTAGGAAATTGATTTTCCCAAAGACTTAACATACTCTAGTTTATATTTTCACTTTAGTGACAAGTTGATAAAACCTCTTAAATAAAGTAGACACCAGTTACCTTGTAGTTTGAGAGTTTCTCTAACACAACTTAGAGTTTGTTCCCATCAACATTGTATTAAGATGGAACACCATATTCCTTGAGAGCATTGTTTTTTATGCAATACTTGAGAGCATTGTACTTGTCAAATTTGTTCATTAGAGCATGAGACATAATGACATTTTACATTCAAATGCACTACACCCTATTGTGAGATCATGGTGTTGTTCTTTCATTTCTTTAGGGACTCACACAATGCCCTCTAGGGTTTCATGGATTATGAGTACCATAAGTGCTTAACCCTTTTCTCTCACAAGATGTTCAACTAGCTTCAACGAGTTTCTAAAAACAAGTCCTCTAAAATGACCTTCACCTAGTTAATTAATTCTTACTTTCAGCCCTTGTATTAGGGCTAGACCCTTTTCTCTCACAAGATGTTCAACTTAGGTAGACTAGTTTCTAAAAAAATATCTTCTAAAATGAATTGCACCAAGTTAATTAATTTTTAATTTTAGATTTTTCACACCTATGAATACAAGAGGTGCTTAAGCTTTTCTCTCACAAAGATATTCAACTTAAATTAGTTTTCAAAAACAAATCCTTTAAAATGATTTACACCACGTTAACTAATTTTAACTTTTACCCTTTTTAGACTTTGCCGAAGGCACAAAGGGACTATATCGATCGATAATTAGTTGACTTCATATTAATATGTCCTTTGACTATAAATTTTTGCATCATCTGTATTGTTCGTACTATAGAAGTAAAAACACACAAACACACACACACACACATATGTCATTGTCTCATTGGAGAATATATTCGAGGTCTTATTGCTAGCTTCGTTGTTCCCAATGTTGTAAATGTGTAGATATCCAAAGTTTTGAGCTTAGCATTCCTTTTTAATTTTTATTGAAATGTTTACAAACCGAAAGTTTTGAGCATGGACGTTGTTTTTTAAAGTTTTTTTATTATTGGTCCTTGCCGAATGTGTAGAGGGACTATAGTGATCGCATATTAATATTTCCTTTTACTATTACTATTATTATTATTATTATTAGTCCTTTGTATTTGTATTGAAATGTTTGCATACCGAAGGTTTAGTTTATTGGCACTTTTTTTGAGGTTCTTGAATAGGCCTGACAGCTTAAATGTTTACATAGCGCGAGGTCCTGAAACAAGCATGACAACTTAAATGTTTTCATACCACAAGGCCCTTAGACATCCTGACAACCTTAAATGTTTACCTAAATAGGCTTCTCAGAGTACATTTTTCCTCGAAATTTTCCATACAATGTTGCAGTGAATTTGGACAATATTGTTTTCCACCGCCAGTTGAATAGGCATTCTATGTTTCATACTTCTTCTAGGCTTAGAATGCAATTTCGTCATCATTGAAACTACATACATTGTTTACTGGTTCAGTGGGTGCTTCTTCTTCACTGGTTCGTCGGTTGCTGCTTGTTGTTGTTTGGTTCAACTTTGCAAGGTTGGGAACCTGTGCTTGCAGTTGGACTCGTTGGTGCTTGTTGCTTGATTTTGTTTACTTCAACTTTGCAGGGTTGGGGTCCTTCATTCGTAGTTGTATCTATTTTACTTTGTGGGGTCCAGGTGTTGCATCCACAATTCGATCTGTGCTTCTGGCGTTCATCGTTTCAGAGTAAGTTTTGATGCCATAATTTCATTTTCTATTACTTCTTTGTTGTTCAGTGTTTGCAGTTTGCAAGTAATAATGTTTTCTTATTTCTACTGGCATGCTCGTCATATGTTTCTGGTTCCTTCTGTGCTTCTGTTGCAGTTTAGTAATCATTGGAGATACATATGTTGTTTACTGGTTGGTGGTTGTTGCTTGTTCGCTAGTTCATTGGTTCGTCGGTTGCTGGTTGTTGTTGTTTGGCTCAAGTTTACGAGTTTGGGGCCCTGGGGCTGCAGTTGGGCCTGTTCTTGCTTTCTCGTTGGTTTGGTGCTTGTTGTTTTCTTTTGTTTACTTAAGCTTTGCAGGGTTGGGGTCCTGCGCTGACAGTTGGAGTTGTTTTTTTTTTTTTTTACGCTTTGTGGTGTTCAGGTCTTGCACCTGCGAGTGGACCTGCAGTTGTGTTGTTTTCCCTGTCTGGAGAGGTTGAGATCTGGCGCCTGTTCTGTGCCTGCCTGTTCTGCTGTAAAATTTTTCTGATACTTCAGTGTTGAAATTATACAAAATAGTGGCATAAGAAATAATTGGACAACTACATGTGCAATTACAATATCTGTTGTCTTTTTGTTAAAATAAAACATGTGCAAAACACACTTATTTACCATATATGGTGAAATGTGCCCATATCACAATACAACTTATTTATCCTCTACACAGACTGGTGTGACAACGATACAATTTGTCTTGTACTTGAGATATGATATGTACACCAAATATATTTCAAAATTATATTTCCATGTCTGGAAGCATATCTGGATACTTTGCCACAGAAAACGAAAATCATTTAGCTATGGCCATGCAATTTCTTAATATTTTGTGGCTTGTAATATATTTTGGGCAGGGAAAAACTTTATATATTTACATCCATGGATGGAGAAAAGCAAAGGTTCATGTTTCTAACTATCTTTTATTCTATTCGTTGATTCTCATTTATTGTATGTACATATTACTTGTTCTCCACTGCATACTGGCTTCCATTCATGTTCATTATATTTTGTGCATTCCCACATTCAAACAAACACAATAGCTGGAGAAAACGAAGGAGTCTGAACTACAACGGTGGAAGAGGAGATACAAAGGTACATGCTTATACTATTATTTCATATTCCGTTGTTTTGTATTTCATTTATTGTCTGTATATGTGTTCACCTAGTTTATTGTACGTAGATATTGTGTACCTTCCTACATAATAACTTATCTTCATTTCCTTTGTATTTCCCGTGTCGCTACATTGAAAAAAATCGAACTCTGTTTTTTTTTTTGTACATGTCTTCCTGCATACTAACTTCCTTCATGTCCATTGTATTTTTCCTGCATTTCTACATTTAAACAAACAGAGTGGCTGGAGAGGACGATGGAATCTTTGGCACGAATGTAGAGGAGGAGTTACAAAGGTGCATACCTGTACTCTTATTTCATATTCAAGTGTTTAGTATTTCATTTATTGTCTGTGTATTTTTTCTACTTGTTCTATTGCTTTACACCTTTTTTACTATATGTATATACTACGTATCTTTCTGCTTATTCTCATGTGAATTATATTCTCTTTGCTGCTACATTGAAATAAATAGAACTGTATTTATTTCTTTTACATGTCTTTCTGCATACTAACTTGCCTTCATGTCCACTGTATGTTCGACGTTTCTACCTTGAAAGAAATAGATTTGTTGGACAGGAAGATGAATTCTTATATGTGACAACTGAGGGTTATGTGGTACAATATTCGAAAAGGTATACTAACTGTGCTAGTAAATTAAACATACAAAATGGGTGGGGGCATATAATATTGGACTAGAAAACAATGATTTGGCAACAATGGGCCTTTGTGCCCTCCCCATTTCTAATTTTTCCATTTTCTATTATCCCTTTTGCTTCCTGATTTCTCCGCTTAGTCGTCTTTATGAAAATTCCTTGGTGCACGAGTTGGCGAACTCACGGGTTCACATTTATGGTCATGATTCTACCTTATTCCATACTTACGCACTTTGTCTATTACGGGTGGTGGGTTGGCATGTTCAAGATTGCGCCTCTGGCTTCAGAGGTTCTATGATATACAGATTGGTCGTTGTACCCCACCATCATGCCCTACTTTCTGTTACACATTTTTTTAGTCAAAAAATTTGAGGCACACAATTTGACCCTCGGGTCCTCATGTTTCCTGAGTATCCCTTGACATCCTATTTTGTATTCCATCTCCTTCGACCCTGCATGTGACATTAAGAACAATTATGGACAATATACAATGCATATACTTGTTTAGTCCTTTTGATATTCATCTACACATGATTGCATCACAAAAAGTTGGACTAGTGACATGGCCATGAGCAGTCAATCATCCCAATTATCAGCAGACCGACAAGGCCAAAAGTAAAGATGCATACATTATGTTCCTCATATGTTTACCAAAAAAATATCCTCGGCTATTTATTCATCTATGGCATGGTGAATATGCTGATGTCATCTGCAACACATACTTTGCAGTTCACAAGAAGTCTCAACAAGTGCAAGCGAGACACCGAACATAGCACAGGTTCCACAGACTAAGAGGTCTGGTTGCAAAACTCTAGCTCCATAGTTCATCCAAGTTGTGCTTCTACTTGTACATTTATGCCAGGAAAAAAAATAAAAATAAAAATAATGCACACTACCATTCAAATTACTTTTCCTGTTCAAAAAATGTCACCAGGTCTAAACTTGTAACACCCAAAATACTATCAATAGAGGGCTTGAACAATCGCTGAACTGGACAAGTGTTCATCGGGGACATAATGGTCATCTATAGCACCTACTTGGACAAGGAAAAAAAAAACAGATCCATTATGCGTGCTGACATGACAGATAAGGAGGCCTCGATGACAATCACACTGACTATTCCTACACAACTTGTCCAGAAACATGCAGAAAATATATTTCTAGGTAATGGGATATCCATTACAAATTTTAATATATTGCCCAAAACAGTATATGGCCATGGTGATTGTGATCAAATTATATCGCTCAATGAAACAAGTATTGTGGAAAAAATTCTCGCTATTTGTTCAGAATATCATTTTGTCTCGGACACAACTATCAACCAACTTGCATAGAGCAACGACATTTACCCTATCAGAACCATTGGCGCAATTGTCACACTCGTGAGAAAACTTGGCTCACAACACATTCTCCATATAAAATATGGAGAGTCAGACAACAACAAGTCAATGGTACCATTCTCCATATCCAGTTTTGTCCTTTACTTTCACATGTCCATGTATCTCGGTTAAGTTACACAAATATTGCACTGTTCCATAATGCAGCTGCAATTGTTTGAAACCTATTCAAATTTGTTTTCGTTAATGGAACAACAATTGCATAAAGGGAAATTTCCACTTATGCTCTTCAAAAATATAACAAAGAAAAGAGATGTTAAAGAAAGGATCTTTCGCACAACCCAAGCAACATTTGTAACAACATTGTGAGTAGACATAGTATAGGATCTCAAGAAACTAACTAGATCTACAAATGTTGTGTGTATACATCTACAGATTCATCCACACTTTGCTCATACAAATTGCCTTCACCAAATTTCTACATTTTTTTTTTGTGCAGTTGTATATTATATTGTTCAATATATTAACTGCTATGCTCATGTTTCTAGGTTGAAGGTGTTTTAGTTGCAGCGAATGCGTACTCGACCCCCTTTGATCATGTATGTGCGAAATGAAACTCTCCTTCTTATGCTTCTGCTTTCATAAGTGATGATATAATTGATTGTTTGTGATGTAGTAAAAAATGTCCATACATATATAGACATTGCCTCAATGCTGCCATCCGAACCATGGGCAACACAACCGTACATTGTACAATTAGACAACCTATGTTACAAGATGTGCTTCATGGGTTAGCATAATTGTCATATGAAGCATACCTACAGAAAAAGACAAACAATGTCTACATGTTGTGCGACTTTCGGATACATAGCAAATTTACCTTAAATGAGGACAATGCAATATTGCATATCGACCGAAATATAATGTGCAGTAGTGATAGAAAGTTCATTTATATCGATGAATGTTCGTCGGACTCGAGTTCTTCGGATTTTACATCTATAGTTGTAAAATTATCTTTCTAGAGATTTTTTCTCTTCTTTTTCACTTGAAACAACAAGGAGAATCTAACTACAAATGCAATCAATGTTGTTATTTTGATGTTTTTTTGGATCTCCTAGTAAGAATTTTGCATATTTGTTGCAGTGTGAAAAAAAAAAAAAATGGTGGCTGGCTATGGTATTGTTGGAGGAGTTTGCACATTTTTGGGTGCCCAAATTGGACAATTGTTTTCCAACTATATAGCCATGGTAGGATTTCTGCATTTTTTTTGGGTACCCGAATAAAAAAAAAATTGGTCTCCAACTATACATTTTGTTAGAAAAATAGGACCGCAGAGCAATAAAATAAAACAAATGCAGAAACAAAACACAGAAGACACACAATACAAGAGAGACACAGATTTACGTGGTTCACCCAGTGTGGGC